>JACAZI010000014.1:3600000-4029179 GCA_014462655.1 Mycena venus
TCCTTTCGATCTCGCTAACATTTGTCATGTCTCTCTTCTCTGGGGGCGCTTAGCATCAAAGATAGTTGGAGAAGATGCCTGGAAATTGCTTGTAGACAATGAAGCAAATGACGCTCTGCAGCACAAGGGTAGCAATAAATTTCAGTTTTCTACCTTTCTTTCTAGGTTGCCATCGTATACAACACAGCTTCAGCGTCTGACACTCACACCCATTACAATGCTGGACGATGCATCCAAAGCCATCTTGGAAAAGCAGTATCCTGTTCATCCTTTGTGCCACTTCAGCCACAAAGAGATATATGACAAGGAATATTATAAGTGAAAGGCTGGGGCACACAAGCGAGGGGCAATAAAGAATAGTACACAAATGTCAAATAAAGGTACATTCAGTAGCTGGGATTGAACTGTGTTCATAATTGCCAGATAAACAACTGACAAAACAAACTGCACTCATCTCATTCCTATGACCACAGTCTGATGCAGACTTGTTTCAAGTTAAGCCTACATCCAGGAGCAAAGTGGTGCCGCTCTTCCAAACAGATGTCTCAAACTGGCATCTTCAGCCTGAAATGGCTGCGGCACGAACATCTGTACGATATCTGGATACACAATTATATGTTGTTGCAAAGGAGAAAAGAGGTACTTCATGGACACTATTCAACCTTCCAGTCATCGGAAAATGGTATGGAAATGCTTTATTGATATTATATAGAACTCACAAATATTAGTCCTGCCCCTGGTGCAACACCGTCTTGGAGGCAATTAGATGAATCTACAAGACTCCAGAGAACAATTGAATATGTCAAGACAGAAACAAAGGAACAGATGGTTGGCTGGCCAGATTTTTGTGGCCATGGTCAGGCCATGGGGGATGGAAAGAATCAAGAGTGAGAGACGGGGGGGCCCCTTGTTCCGAACCATCACGATGGTCGGATTTCCCACGCCGCTGGGAAGGGTGTGCGTACCCGCCGGACGATGAAGGAGACGCCTGCTCGTCTCCGGAGCCTGGCGGAGTATCATAGACACCGTTCACCTCCCGAGAGACGTCAGTGCGATGTCGAACGATGCGCCGCCGTCCATCCCCGGAAGACAATCTTACGGAAATCATGATATGGATCATCTGTGCAAATAACCTTGACCATACGCTACCGACGACTCAAGTGAACCACGGAAGCAACGGTCTCCTCACCCTAGAAGGATTGACGAGTACGACGGTGGGTTTTTTGAGCCACTCCCGCCTCTCAGCCCCGCCACTATCGTACGCTCTGTGCCTGCTTTGTGACGACAGCCCGGACAGTCGTGGGAGCGCAAAACGCCTCATGTTGCAAACCGCTCGCACGAAATGTCAAGGGACACACAACACGTCTCCTTCCTTTTCCCACCCAGCTCCTTTCCCTCTACCTCGCTTTTTCGTCGACGGCGTCGACCGCCTCGTCCTCCGGGATGGCGCGCTTTGTACAAAGGGACGCATCCCTGGTGCAGGTCACCGGGCGTGTCCTCTTTGTCTGAATGTCACCCCCTCGCATGGCCGAGCAGGTACGACCAAGCCCAAAGAGCACAAAGAGGACCCTCATCGATCCATTTCCACCCCGCATCAACAGCCTGGACCTCGTTTTTCTGTCGATAAAGCCACCAGCCGGCGTCGCCCGAGCAAGACGTGTCATACACAGCGGATTTTTGGCTAACCAATCCGCGCGCGCTCTTTGTTCTTGCCCCGTTAAATACCGTCGAGGAGGTACGTTCTCTCTCCACTCAGAACGACCAGAACTCAACTCGATTTAACTCAGCTCACCCGCTTTCTAAACCCCCAACCTATATTCCAATGGCAATCACTCGTGGCACCAACGCCGCACCCGTCCCCACTCCCTCCGAGAACAGCGACATGTACTACGAGGACTCCAATAACCGATACACCAGCCTCTCGCCTGCTCCCAGCCAGACTGCCGACGCGTTTGGATGGGAAAGCGACGCGACCCCGGCTCCCGGGGCACACCACGACGACACCCCCACCCCCCAGCCGGCTCGAGCGCCCTCTCCTGCCTCCGTGGTGGAGATCTCGAGGGAGGAGTTCCCTCCTCTCCGGTCTCCCACCCCCCGCCACTGTGACCAAGCCCCGAGCCAAGACCAACAAGGCGAACAAGGGCAAGGGCAAGACCAAAGCAGGTACGCCGCGCGGTTCTATCCTCTCCCCCACCCTAACAGGTCTCTTTAGCCCCCGTCGTGGCCGAGGAGCACACCAGTGACCACGACGACCCGTTCCTCGCCGCGGACACTGCGAAGGCCATCGCAGCCTCCCTCGGCCTCCCAACGGCGCTGGACCAAGCGACAGAGGGAGCTTCGTCGTCCCGTCGCCCGGCAGCCGGTACTGGATCCCCAAGCAAGCGCCTGCGCTCCAACACCGCAGGAGATGCGGGCCCCGCTCCCTATGCTGCTGCTGCCGGTACGTCACGCACCTTGTTAACCATGCACCGTAACTCACCACTTCCCGAAGTCACACCTGTTGTCGCTACCACGCCCGCCGCTGCTCCAGTCGCCGCGCCCATCACTCCGCCTGCACCGGCCCCTGCTGCTGCGGTCGCGCCCGCTCCCGTCGCTCCCACCGCTGCGCCTGCGCCCGCTCTCGTCACCGCACCTGCTCCCCACGCACGCACCCGCACCCGCCGCCGTGCTGCTCCTCCTGCTGCCGCTGCCGCACCGGCCCCTGCTCCCGCCGCTGCCCCTGCTGCGGTGGTCATACTCCCGCTGCCGCTGCTGCCCTACCTCCCATGTGGGTGACAGCAAACGGGAACCCCCCCCACGGCTCGTACGTCGGGGCCCCGGTCGGCGGCTTCCCCGAGTTCGTATACTCGCCGGAGCTGCTGCTGATGGGGGTACCGCCCGACCTCATCGCGATGTACGAGGCCGTCGCTCACCCCAAATTCTTCTTGGTGGTGAGCGGCGGCAACGGAGCCGTCATGAAGACCCACGGCCTCATCCGCAAGGCCATCGGCAGCTTCATTAACATCGACCCCACGTCCTTCACCCTCGGCACCCCGCCCACCGCCGCGAATGGTACCAGTCCGGCCCTCTGGCTCGTCGCTGACCTCCAAGACTACCTCGCCCAGGCTATCCTCGACACCCGCATCCTGTGTTCATCCAAGATCACCCTCTTCGCCCTCCCATACGACATGCCAGTCATCGGCTTTGTCGGGGTCTTCGCCGGCTTCACGCTCCCCAACACCGACGACGGCGCGAACGCAGCGCGGGACCTCATCCGCACCGCGATCGCCGCCAACGGCGAGATCTCCCAATTCGTGCAGACCCACCGGGATGCCTTTGGGCCACTGGTCTCCGCGGAGCAGGCTTGGGAGGCCTTCCTCACATCTGTCGAAGTCCGCGGCATCGTCCTGATTGTCAACGACACCAACACCGTCGCGTGGCGTCTCCATGTTGCCCCTCCGACCAACGACCGCACGTCATGGGGCCAGCTCCGTCGTCTCTTCGGCCGGCTCCAGGTCATGACTGCCCAGTACGGGACAGCGCGACTCCAACGGGCATTCAGGTGCCGCATCTGCCCCTCCATCGACCATCCCACCCCCTTATGCCCCCTCCCTAGCCTCCCTGGCTGGCTCGACGCGACCCCCACCACCATCGCCGCACTCGAGGACGCGAGCCGTGCCGCTGCCGCCAAAGCCCAGGAGCAGATGCGTTTCAATGCTCCTGTTGGTGCCGGCAGTTCCAACACCCGCTCGGGCCAAGGACGTAACCAGGGCACCTCCGACAGCAAGCCTCGGCGTGACGGGAAGGGGAAGAAAGGCGGAGACTATAAGGGGAAGGGGAAGCGCCGTGAACGCGATGACTTCTTCTAGATACCTGTCGTATACACATTAGATGTCCCGAAGTCCTGTAGATCCACGCATCTGATACTATGTTACCATACACGAAGCAATGTCATGAATTCTTTCCTTCACCCGAGACGATCTAAGTTGAAGCCTGGTGGATAATCAGGCCATGGGGACAGCAACTAGATCACTGTGTGCACTGCTTGTGCTTGCCGTCGCGCCACCGTCGCGCGACCGGTCTGACTGTCCTGTACTTATCAAGTAAATAAATAAACCTCTACCAAAATGAACACACAACGATTAAAAACCAGATTCCGCGCCATGGACCCTCCTGGAACGCGGGAGGGTTTTGGGGACACGGCGCATCCTCCTCGTCAGTGCCCGCCGGCTACGAGACAAAACAATGAATCCAGCGGGAGCCGGGGCGACCGGGGGCCTAGCCCCGGCTATTCTCAGCGAGACCCCCCCTGCAGCAGCTCCACCGTTGCTTTGGCTGCTGTGGTGACTGGCGAAGAGCGACGAGACCTTAACATGCGCGCACATGCGCCGCCGTGCTGGTAACGGTGCTGTTATGGTAAATCCGAACACACCGGCCAGGGGTGCAGACCCGCCATCCCGCCCGCAAGAGACCCGCAGCCCAAGGGGTGACCCGAGAGCAGCGAGGGACCGAACAGGTGGGACCGCATCTGGCCCCAACGCTCCACATGCAAGAGCGAACACCCAATCTCAGGGTGGAGACTCAGACTCCAGGCGGCGCCGCCCGCCAAGGGGATGCCCCCAGGATGAAGACCACGCACCTGCGTTCTTCAACAATAAGAGAAAGAGGCAACAGATAGGGAACCCGCGCATCGCCCGTAACACAAGGGCCACAATAAACCTAAGTACCATTAACATTAATGGCATCAAGGCAAACTCACTGTCTCAAGAAAGTCACAAATGGCATGGAATCCATCGTATGATGCGTGAACAGCGACTTGGTATTATGATCGTGACTGAAACCCATATGTCTGCTGCCCAGGCCCTGGAGATAGAAGAGAGCTTCATGAGCAAACGCCTGAAGATCTTCAACTATGAATACCCGATAGACCCTGCAGCAAAAGGTATAGCTATAGTCCTGAACCGGGAAATTACTAACATTGAAGGCGTACAAATACATTATCTCATACCTGGTAAAGCAATCCTGGCTGTCCTCCCATGGCATGGTACACAGACAATGACGGTGTTGGGAGTGTACGCCCCCACAGAGTCTGACGAAGAGAAAATTAATTATTGGAACACACTGTGTGACTTATGGCTTACCATAGATCTGCCGGTGCCAGATGCCATAGGTGGGGACTTCAACATTGTCCCAGATGCTATTGACTGCCTGCCACACCGCACAGATTCTGATGCGGTGGTGGCTGCATACCTGCGTTTCATGTGCCTGATGGAAGTAAAGGATGGTTGGAGGCAGCATAACCCTGACAAAAAGGCGTACACCCATGTTAGTACTCGTGGGACACTGTCTCGCATTGATAAAATCCTAGTCTCACCCACACTCATGAAAAACTGCCAGCACTGGAATATTACCAATGTGGCAGGGGGCCTTACTGACCACAGGATGGTCTCAGTAACCATAACTGCCCCAGGAGCCCCATACATTGGTAAAGGTCGGTGGGCGATGCCCGAGTTCCTCCTGTACAACAAGGAGGTCATGGCCCATGCAATGGAGGAAGCCTGTAAACTAGAAGAGTCAATGACGGAGCCACGCACAGAACTCTCCAATGCACAAACCAGATTTAAGGGCTTCAAAGATGTTGTCCTGGAACATGCCAAAAAGAGAGCAAAGACCGCAATAGGCGCGTCAGAGAAAAAAAAGAAGGTGCTTGTAGACGAACGTGAAGCACTGCTGAATGGTCCAACATCAGAACCTCAAGCCAGTGAGGTGGAGGAAGACCCCGACTCCTCAGGAGAAAATGGCAATCCACCAACACAGACTGAAAGCAGCCAGCCTGCAGGCAGGAAGTCGCAAGAGGAGGTTGCTGAACTGGTGTCGCTGATAGAGAAAAAGATCGACAACATAGTAGATCGCCAGCGGGAAAGAAAGCGGTTAGAAACAAAAGTTCGCGGATTCACGGAACTTAACCATATTACCAAATATGCTGTCAACCTCAGCAAGGAGACGAAACCGAGAGACACATTAACCTACCTGCGTAGGACAGACATCACACCTGAAAAGGGTAGCAAGCGCTCGTCAGAAATGGCAGAGATTGCTCGTGACTATCACAACGACTTACAGTCCGACGGGATGGATGTCACCCTGGAGGCACGTGAAGAGGCCCAAAAGGAAGCCCTAGATACACTGCCCCAGCCCAGAGCAGGGGTAGATATGAAACCACTGTCTGAGAAGCTCTGTGAAGACGATGTATTGCAGGCCCTCATCGAAGCAGCGCCCGGGAAAGCAGCCGGGATAAATGGCTTTGCCACAGAGTTCTGGCGACGACTTGAATCCATTAATAAGGAAAATACAAAGGACAAGGTGGATGGCAAGCCCCAAAAGAGGACCTGTGATATAATTAGGGTGCTCACCTGGGTGTACAATGACATCGAAGAGCATGGCATGGTTGAGGGAACAGATTTCTCCTTGGGCTGGATGTGCCCCCTCTTCAAGAAGAAGGACAGGACGGATATTGCCAACTACCGACCTATTACTGTACTGAACTCAGACTACAAAATTTTTACAAAAGCGCTAACTAACAAGCTGAGTCGAATTGCTCCCCACCTTATCCATAAGGACCAATCTGGTTTCATGAAAGGCCGGAAGATCACTGATGCAATCTACCTCGCCATGGAGGTGGTTGAGTACGCAGAGGAGGACTTACAAAATGGGGTCATCGTAGCACTCGACCAGGAGAAAGCGTATGACAAGACAATCCATTCTTACCTCTGGGACACTCTTAAGAGACATGGCCTCCCAGAACTTTTCATTAACACAGTGAAGTCCCTTTACAAGTTCGCCGATACACATGTGATCATCAATGGTGAGATAAGCTCGTCTTTCCGAGTGACAAGAGGAGTACGTCAGGGCGACCCACTGTCATGCCTGTTGTTCAATTTGGCAATCGAACCACTAGCATCGATGTTAAGGAACTCAGGCCTTGGAGGGTATTCCGTACCTGGTGTGGCAGAGAATGCAGTGGTCCAGCTATTTGCAGATGACACTACAGCTTATTTAAGCGAATACGACAGTTTTGATGACCTGAGGAAGGTACTAGATAAGTGGTGCCTCGCATCTGGGGCCCGCTTCAACGTTACCAAGACAGAAATCATTCCATTTGGAACCTGTGAATTCAGAGAGCGTCTCCTTGAGACGAGACAGCTCAATCCCAGGGACAGCCAGATCCCTCCTGATGTCCACATTGCGAAGGAAGGGGAAGCGGTCAGAATACTTGGTAGTTTCATTGGAAACGGGGTGGATGCCTTTGGTGTCTGGACACCAGTATTGGAAAAAGATTGACTCAGACTATGAACGTTGGGCGAACCTCAACCCGACATTGACCATGAAAAAGCACATTGACCAGATAATTGCTGGTTCCCGGTCACAATACCTGGCACAGGTCAATGGAATGCCGGCAGCAGTAACGAAGCACATACTCAAGGCCCAGAGGGAATTCATCAATGACTCAAAATCCTCTATGATCTCTCGGGACATGCTACTAGCCCCCGAGACCGTGGAGGTATAGGCATGTTTGACCTGGAAGCCCGTAATGAGGCCCTCCTAATGCTCAAGACTGCATCTCTCGCTGAGGATGACCCACAGAAGCGTGCCCATTGGGCATCCCTAGCACTACATGGCCTGTCACAACATGTTGTCAAGGCGTCATCAGTAGCCAAGGAAGCTAAGATGAACCTTATGGTCCAGAACCTTAAAGTAAACCAGCGCGATCCTCCAGCGCTACACAAAACTCTGGTGAGATGTGTGAATAAATATGGTGTTGACTTCATAACAGTACACCCACCTGTGGCGATCCAAAAGGAAATGCCGCTATGGCACCACCCTGGCGAAGATCCCCATAAAAGGCAGGAAAACAATGGCAAGAAGGCAAAATGCCTGCGGGGGAAACCATGCCGCAATGAAAGTTGGCGACAGGCTGGATATAGCCCAGCGTCTGAGCAATCCACTGCATGACCCACAGGCCTCCTGTGCCTGCGACGTGTGTGACGATGACCGGACCAAAGGTTGCGCAAATCCCCATGCATGCGCCACAGCGGCTGCCTCCCGCCTAAGGCAGATTCTACCCAAATGGATCCCGCAACACGGGGAGTGGGGGGCATCCCGAGTCAGTGCCCCATATCCAAAAAGGACGAACCCGGACTCTTCCTGCCCCCAAGGGGTATTGAGAGCCTTGCCCAAGGCATGCGCGCGATGACGCGACGAACTGGTGAGCCAAAAGAACGCACACATCCGCCAGTCCGTAGACGCACTGCAGAAGCACCAGCTCCCGAATCTGCAACAATATACATTGCAGGGGCGGTCCATGCGCCACCACGCAAAGAGTCATGCGCAGCAGCAGGCCTCTTTGTTGGGCAGGAGGACAGTCGGAACAAAGGCAAGTGCATACCGAATGCTGGGGAGCGGTCCCAGTATGTAGCTGAACTCTTCGCTGCATTGGAGGCAATAAGATGTGTCAATAAAGGCACAGCGCTCACTCTGGTCAGCACGCATGGTTATGTCCGTGATGCAATGAACAAGAAGCTCCCTGGATGGGAGCATGAGGGATGGGTTGGAGTACCGCATCGTGAGGTACTGCGCTGCATTGCAGCGGAACTCAAAGCTCGGAAGGCACCAACCTTTTTTAAGGTTGCAGAACCCGGATCACTGGACAGAAAACTGTGTGGGCAGGCTACCAAGCTTGCGAAGAGATCAGCAAGAGCCCGGACAAATGAGACCTGGGACCTCACACTGCCCCAAGACACAGCTCTTCCCGGCCTGAGCCTACAAGGAAATCATCAGAAGGTTTTCTATCGCAGCATACGAGAGGAGAAGTTGAAGACACTGTCCCCGAGGGCGTCAACATCGATAAAACTTGAGATGGTACACAGCGCCATGGAGACAGAGTTCGGCAGAATTGTGTCTGATGCCGACATATGGGAAGCCGTAGCCTTGAAGGATTTCTTACCAAGGCCGGCCCAATTTCTGTGGAAAAGTATCCACAATGCACATAGAATAGGAAAATATTGGACCCACATTCCTGAGTGTGAAGATCGAGCCATGTGTAAGGATTGCGAGGTGATGGAGGACCTTGACCATATCCTGACAGGGTGTGGAAGCCCCGGGCAAGAGATCGTGTGGCGGGCAGCTGAAGCTCTGTGGTTGAAGAAAGAAGCCCTTTGGCCTGCAGTGACGTTAGGCACGATACTAGGATGCGGTCTTGCTGAATTCCGCGATGGCAAGGGCAAGATCAAACAGGGTACACAACGGCTATACCGGATTCTGATGTCCGAATCCGCATACCTGATCTGGAAACTCCGCAACGATCGTGTTATCTCACGGGACGGCACACCAGCAACAGAAGAAGAAATTATGAACAAATGGAAGTTCGCGATAAACCAGAGACTACAGGTGGATATTACATTGGCAAACAGGCCGATTCGAGGGAAGCGCCCAGCGTTAGCCCAAAAAACTGGTCCTTGAGACCTGGTCCGGTATTCTGGACAACGAAGGTAGCTTACCGGCCAATTGGCTACGGGAGCCCAGAGTTTTAGTGGGTAGCCGCGTCTCCTCGCAACCCCAGCCCTGGCAAGATAGCCGCGGTGTTGGGTAGCGCGGTAGTCCCACACTGCCTTCAGGCGTGCGGAATGCATTTCTCTGGGTGGTGGAAACCACTCCCTATGGAACAAATGCTCCAACCTTTACAATCCAGATGGGCTAACCAATTGTTAGTTGCTACTGGCCTATGTACCACCAAAACCAAAAAAAAAAAAAAAAAAAAAAGAGTGAGAGACGGTGTTTTATTGATGCGAGACTTTGCCTGACTCATTCCAGTTTTGTTGCTTTATGTCGATGGGACCCAGCACTTACAGAACATCAGATGCTGAAATTTGAAGCACATTGGCAGAAATGGGGTTTATATGAACTGGGAATGCATAAACTTGCTAAAGATCAGCTCAAGCCAAGGGGGTGCCAAGAATAAAATTTTGTACCTGGGGAGGGGGGGGGTCTAGGGATGGCCAAAAAAAATTCTGTAGTGTATGTTACAAAATGCTTCAAAATGGCCAATATGGCCTTGAGGAGGTACCAGGGAGGGGTATTAGATACTTGAAGAAATATCTGGGACAGTACCTGGCTTCTGGACTTCACCTTCCACACTCAAGTCAAATGTAACAGGTTGTGAGCACAACTAGAGGCATAGGGTGTTTTTTTCTTGAAAAATCAGAAACATCTCAGAGAGGCTTATGAGTCCTTGTAGCTCATGTAGAATATGAATAAGCATGCTCAAAGTAGAGGAAATAGGTAGAATTCACCATGGAAAGCCACGCTGCGACTCGGACAAACCGGCCCAGCTCTAGGGGTGGGAATCACCTTCCCAATATGGAAGGAGAGGGGGGAGGGGGGGTCCGCTCAAGGTTGAAAAAATCTTTTCAACCCGATATCCGATTTTCAAAAGTTGAAACCCCCTTGGCTCAAGCAGGAAAAAAGGTGGAGGGCTGCGACAAAGAAACGGATGTCAGAGACAATGAAGGAGCTATTGGACAATTTCAATTTGGGTGTGGAGCTCAAGCGTGTTCGCAAGAGAGAAAGGGAGGAACGGGCCACTGGAACCTGCAATAAAAGGCGTAAATTGTATTCTGCAATTTGAATTGCATTCTGGATAGCGCAAGCTTGCACAGAGAATCTAAGACAGAAAAAAAAATGGCTGGTGGATTGTGGAACAAGGAGTGTTGAATAAGTATAGAAGGTAAGGTTTGCAAAATGGACAAGGTACAGTGATTGGTTGTGGAATTCTTGAATGAGGAAAACATGGTTATTGAATTTGAGGACGAAATTACAATGAAGGTTGGTAGTGAAATTCAATGATGAGGAAAGTCAATGATTTGGAATGACAAGTAAATCGCAAGTGGTTATGGAATCCTGGAATGACAAGAAAAATTGCAAGTGGTCATTGAATCCAAGAACAAGGATCCCAAAGTTGGTTGTGGAATTCTGAAACTAGGAAAGTCAGACGTGGTTGTGGAATTCAAGGACAAAACAATGACATTGGTTGTAAGATCTCTGAATGTGAAATTAGGGCATGTTGTAGAATTCTGGAATGAGGGATTGCAATTGGTTGTGAAATGCTGGAACGAACAAAGATATCAGGAGTAGTTGAGGAATTCTGGAACAAGCAATTGCGATGAAAAATGGCAATTGGTTGTAAGATCCTAGAATGACAAGAAATCAGGATTGGTTGTGAGATTCTAGAACAACGTAGTGGTTGTGGAATCCAAAAACGAAGAGCACAAGGACAGTTGTGGAATTCTTGAACTAGGAAAGTCACACTTGGTTGTAGAATTCAAAAACAAGGACAATATTTGGTGGATAGTTATGGAATTCAACAATGAGGGGAATTTTGTGAGTGGTCATGGAATCTAAGAACGAAGAGCCAAGGACAGTTGCGGAATTCTTGAACTAGGAAAGTCATACATGGTTGTAAAATTCAGCAATGAGGAACGAAAGTCGATGATGATGGTTGTGGAATCCTGGAACGGGAGACTGCGAGTGGTCATGGAATCCAAGAACAGGTGAGACCGCAAGTGGTCATGGAATCCAAGAACAGGCAAGACTGCAAGTGGTCATGGTATCCAAGAACGAATAGCAAGGACAGTTGTGGAGTTCTTGAACTACAGGAAAATCGCCTACGGTTGTGAAATTCAAGGATGAAAGGGCAAATGTTGTTTGGTTGTGGGATCCCAGAACCAATAATCAGTACGAAAAATCAAAGATTGGTTGTGGAATTGGAAGACGAGGAGATCAGGCTGGTCAGTGAATTCTTGAACGAGACATGGATGACATGAACATAAGTATAGCAAAGGGATCATGTGTTCAGCCGGCAGGTGCCGCTTTTCCAGCGGGCGGACACCCTTTTTGTTTATCAGCGGACATCGTTTCGTTCGTTCCACTTAGGCCGGCTATGCGGTTGGGTGATGGCCGGCGTGGCACCTCCGCTTAAATTTTATGACGATTTCTTTTCTGGTCCAACTCAAGTTCATCTTTTATTGGCTCGAGCTGTCGCACCACTGTCACCAATTAATACCGCTTTCCGAGCTCCGAGCTCAATACCAGCGTGTGGGTGCAAGTTGGATAGCATCCGAAAGTTCTTCTTAGAATCTGTAAAACACGGCTTCTATAGGATACTCCGGCAGTCGTCCAATGTAGACGGCGGGACATGCATGACATCTGGTCCAAACTTTTCTTGAGAAGTTAAACCATTATTAGTTCAAAGGTCAAAGCGAGAAATATTCGGTCGAGCCGGTCTGATGGCTCTTACGTCTACGATGATCCCTTGGATGATCCTAAGCTTTTTAAAAATTTCTTCCCATCTACTCCCGGAGCCTACAAACACTCTTCTCTGCTACTGCGCCGCACCTTCGATATTTCGGGCAGTCCTTTTGCTCCAACCTTTACTCCACTTCACGGTCACCTAATAGCCACCTGTCAATGCAGATGCGGCCGGACCTAAACGGCCGTTGTCTTCCTTCCGTCATATCCACTGCAAACGCCTCGCCAAAAAATTTTCCGGGTCTACAGTTCTCACCGGAGAACCATGGGTCTGCGCTTCTGTCACAAGTCTTCTCTGGCGTATCGCAATTTTGCTTCCGTTGATCCATATGCTAGCTCTTGGTTAGCGGACGACCACCATGAACAGCCTCCCGACGAGCTTCCAGGTTGGGTCTGCTTCCAGCGGCCAAAATGTTCTAGATCCCATTGCGTCTTGTGCGTCGTCATCTTTATACTGTCTCACGTTTCTCGCTAAAATTGACCCACAGACCGCCGAGCACAGTACCTTGTCGCTGGGTCTACTGTAGCCTCTCTGTCTGATAATTCGGACCCATTCACCGATGAAGAGGCTGGTCTCGGGTTTTTCGACCAGGATATCGTAGAGGAAGACATCGAGGAAGTTGCAGAGGCGGGCGGCTCGCCCCAAGAGTCGGACGGCTTTATTGGCCAGTTTGACTGGGATTATATGCCTTCAGAGACGTCGGAGAGCCCCACTACACCCAGGGCCGCTCTCCCCTTTTCACGAAAAGTCCCGGCCTCGTCGAGTTCACGCCCAGCTGAACGCGACTCTGGTATGCCTTTTTGCGGGAATTTTAAAAGACCGACCAGAGCAATCCTTGCTCGCCACCGAGTTGAGCAGCGGTGGGCGGGTAGAAACCGAGATTTTCTGCGAGCAGTCGCTGCTCCTGTTCATGAGGGAACTCAAATTCAATGTTCAAGTCAAACTTTCGAAAGCTGTAGCGCAGGTTCTGTGTGAACTATACGGTATGGATTTTATCTTACATACTTTCTCGCCCGATGCTCATTTATTCAATTGCAGCTGCATGGCACCTAAACCGCCGTTGCCACAGTGACATTCCTCAAAACCGGCTCATACCGGTTCGGGTATGTCTTCGTGACGCCACTACGGCGTATTTTATCGGATATAATGGGTCTCTCTTTAGTCGCTTTATTGCGACCAGTCCGTCACCACAGGCTGCGCTGGAAGAGCACGTCTGGGCTTCGCTCCAAAGTACAATTTTGCCTCTTATTTTGCTACTGAGTCCTTACATGCGACTTCAGTTACTCGGTACACGTTCAGCGTCCTCTTCGAAGGATACTTGAACGTGATCCGACTGTACGGTCAGCGGTCGGTTTCCCGAGGAAATGCAGGTGATGTAAGGGCTTGATTGATTTTTTACGACTTGGTCTCATTCAGCGGTCTCCAGAACCACCCTCGTGGCTCACACCGAACAATGTTGGATAGACAGCCACAACCATCCGCGATGGCGAGTAACCCTTGCTCCCGTGACCTCATAGCACGGTGGGTGACGGCCGTAGGTCATGCCCTCAAGGCATCTAGTTATTTCAAACGCGCCCATGACATGGCGTCAAATTCTGCTGGGGAAAAAGGTCTCGAATTGCTGCAGGACAGGTAGTGTTTCAGTTCTACACCTCTAGACGGCCTAACGATGCAACAGCCTCGAGGCGTGGCCTGACAAGTCTCCTCTACCCCTCCTGCCGTCCCAGTTAAATGACATCTGCAAGAAAATCCTTTCTCGCCATGAGGGGACGCTCACGGAGGACACGGACATGGATTGGAGCCCCGAAATATCGGCCGACGTCTTATCGTTCGACCTTCACGTAACTCCCTCGTACTGTGTTTCTGTTGCTTGGACTCATTCATGATCATTCTAGCACGTCCGAAAAGAAAGGGTCGAACGTTTCTGGAGTACAGTCGCTTTCCCACCGAGACTCCGCGAGATAGCGGAACGAGATATGCGACCGCCGTCGATGGACGATACGTTCGATGTACTCGCATACTATGCCGCAAATTCCAAGGACCAGGCGGTGGCAAGGGAAGTCAAACGAATTTTAGGAGAATCCTTGGGGAACATTTTCTTCAAAAAGCTGTCCAAGTCGTACGAAGACGGCGACTGGCAGTTCTGCGCCTATTGTGACGGAATCTGTCCAGCTCTTCGGAATGGTTCCGGCGGACCGTTGAGGCCTAGACTTTTTACTGCAGCATTACTGTACAATTCCCGTAATTATCCAAGTATACCTGGGGAATTTTTGTATCCCAACTAGAAAACGATACCGTTGTCGCACTGTACATTGCAGGACAAGATATCAATGACCAAACGGCCGACAGGCGAATATGGGCGGCGACGTCGAGATCAGAATGCTGTGGAAATGCGTGTCGGCATTTTTCGACAATTTTTCGATAAAAATAAAATCACTAGCTACTCAAGAAAATATAGCTTGAAAGATATGGTGTATTGTGATCCAGAGGACTTTTTTCAGGGATATCTTTGTGCCGCCACGCGACGGACGGCCCTCCCGATAGTGCGGCCGGCCTCAATCAAATCGGCTCGCCGCGCGTCCAGTTCACGCGCCGTCACGTCTTCTGTTGTCGCATTGGCTGAGGGAAACAGTACGCCGTCTGGCTGACACACCGTGCCCGGCGCAGGGAGCGTCCCATTCTGGAAGTACTGACGCAGGTAGCCCGACACGCAGGTCGAGGGCACGGCGGTGGACGTGTGCTGTACGGTACATATATGTGCGTCAGAATCAAAGTGAGCTCAGCGTAAGGAGCCTCGCGGGCGACGCACACCGGGTGAGTCAATAGTCAGCAGGGCAGAGCCGGGGAAGGCGTCCACAGTGGATTTCGCGCTGATGACGGTCGTCAGTTTTACTGCTAGTTACGATGGGAGGAAGGAGACGGACCCTGTGATGGAAGTGACAGAGTCTGCGGTGTTGCCAATGACGAGAAGCGGGAAGCTGGTGTTTGGGGCCCCGAATGGTCCTGGTGATCCGTGAGCATGGAAAGAAGGGGGATTGAAAGAGACACCTGCCTTTGAAGCGGTCCTCACGATGCAGTTTCCACCCCCTTGGAATCCCCTTGCCTCAATCTTTCCATTTTGCAATAAAAATGAGACGTACGAGCAAAAGACGCGCCAGTTACCCCAGAGGTCTGCGAAACTAGAGAGCTTCTGTTCCACAGCGTAGAACTCTTGTAATTGCGCCAAAGTGTCGTTCTCCGGCGTCGCATCCCCACACGAAATTGCCCATGCGGATTCGAAAAAATTGTCATGAAACGGCGTTGTGGAGTTGCAGTCGCACTCGAACGGGGGAACCTCCGTTGCAGCGTACATGGTCGTCGCGTTCCCCCTCGCCAAATCCGCGAGGCCCTGCGCGAGACTGACGAATGAATCGTACGGGGTGTAGAGCGAATCAAAAATAAAGTTCCGCAGGAAGGTGTAGTCGACGAGGCCATACGAGAGGGAAGTGATGACCGGAGCAGGCTGGGTCTTAATGGAGGCAGAGAGGGCATCTAGGTTAGCGGCAACTTCGCCAGAGGAGGGAGCACTGAAGGCACAGGCGTCTGGTCCCGCAGCAGCGCAGCCATCGATGAACGTCTGCAGGGCTTTGTCGGTGTCAGTCATTTCGCGGGTCAAGTTAGCTATGTGCACAATTAGGTTCAAATCCAGAACAAAAACGACGGTTTATTTACCGCTAAACCACGCTTCCATATCAAGGACACCTAAGAGGTGGATTTAGACGAGTATTGAAGTGGGGGGGTGGGCTTACCGTCAACGACAACGCGGCCGACCTTGTCCTAGATGAAAATTCAGTCGTCGTTTGAGTCTAAGAAAATGAGTAAAATCAATCTCACCGGAAACATGGCCGCAAAAGTAGAGCCTAAAACCGAGCCATAGCTGGACAATTGTCAGACAGGTGCGACGAAAAGGACTCCTGGATGCTCACGAGATACCCCAATATTGCAACTTTTCGAATCCAAAAGCCTCGGTGATGCGGAGCATGTCTCTGGCGGTGTTGTCGGTGGTAATGTGCTGAATGTAATTTCCCTCGTTCCGGTTTACAGCCAACTGTCCGATGATCTGGGCCCGTGCCCATTGTTGGGCTATTGCGTCCGCCGATTGATTGAGGGATGGATACACGAACTTCAACGAAGGTTTCATCCACAGAGCACGTTCCGCCTCGGTCTTGAAGAGATAAACTGTCGGCGTCGAGTAGCTGACCCCTAGAATCTCACGTTCGCAGCTCTCAGGGATTGATTTCTACCCAGAACGCACCTCGCGGATCGAATCCTACAATATCGAATTGTCCACCGATGACAGTCGCGATAGATGCGCCGGTCTCGACGACATAGTCGACTCCACTCCCGCCAGGGCCGCCGGGATTAAGAAGTATTGGGCCGCGATATTCGGACTTTGAACAGTTGGCAGGATATCGAGCAATGGCAATGGACGCAGTGCCGGCGGCGGGGGATGAGTAGTCCAAGGGCACCTGGTCAATCTTCAGAACTGGAACGTAGACTCGCAGAGCTTTTCATACTTCCAAAAGACTACACTGCAATCCCGAGTAACAAGGGGTCCAGTTAAGCTTGTCTGTTGCCTTGAGCTACAGTTGACAAGTTCAGCACGGAATGGATTGGGCGCAAAGTCCACCGACTTTGTTCCACTGAAATTCCGAGTCGGCAAAGACGTGAAGACTCGAAATAAGTGCGGTGACTGCAAGTAATTTGAAAGGACCTGTGGAGAGAGCCATGAATGAGATGATTGAATCTTGGAATATGCGTTCTATTTAACCACAGGTCTTGCAGTGCTTCAGCTTTTGTTAAGAATCTCTGATCCATTGAGAATCGGCGATGACATGCAAGGGATTATCGCCAGTGAAAGCTTCTTTCGAGGTTCAAAACGTCCGCAGTCACTGCGGTTGATTACCATTCCGCAAGTTCGCGCGAGAGTTGATGAACGTTGGACAATACGTGATGGGCCGCCCCGGCGTAAACGGGGAACCACCCAGGTGAACGGGTCGACGGGTCGTGTCGAAAGTTGTTCGAAAGCCGAATATCAGTGGTAAACTTCGAGCAAATTGCTGTTCAGCCATGCTGTCTTAATTCCAGATCGATGCCTCCACAAACGCTCACCAAGCATTCAGGGCAAAGGAGAGAGACTCGAGAACACGTTTAATGTCCGTGTCGCGGCGCTGGTATCCCCGGGTTCTCGTTGCAACCCTCCCTTGGCATTTGCCCTATTCCGAGGTAGTATGTATCACATCTGGAAACACCTCGCTACTATTGGTGTCTATCCGGTATCTATCGGAGTCTATCTGGTCTAGCCGAGACTTCCTCTGTCTATATAGACCGGATAGACACCAATAGACATGGGGCATTTTCCAGATGCAAGGCCTCAATCACGGGGCTGTGCCTCGGCCTTCCCACGGTTCCAAAAGTGCAAAATCTTCGCGGTTCGCTTATTGCTTAAGGAAATAATATCTGAACAAGAACACCTACTTTGAGTTTCATAATGCTGCTACGTACGTATTTCGATTAAGGGTTAATTTGATTAGTTCACTCACACGAGCTAATCATGATGAATTGAGCTTTAGTTTTTTTCTATCGAGACACATTTGATATAATCATCTCGGAAACTTTACATATCATACATATCGAAAATGACGATATGCTAATTCTGCCTCAGCTGGGCCATCAACATCTCTAGGACACATTTGACATTCGAGAGTTTCTTTCAACCTTGATTCCACCTCATCCAGGTTTGTCAACATGGTCACGGACCGCGTAAATTACACCCCTGCCCGTTGCGTTCCCACTAGTTCTGGAGTGGCGAGGAGTCTTTGAGCGCAACGTCATTATCCTGCTTGACGTCGTACACTAGGAGATAGAAAATATTGCGCGTATCGTTTGCCTTGAGTTGTCGGTACTGTTTCTAGTCCCACGGCGCTGACTTATCAATCGGTTCATGGGGGTAGTACATCATTATCCACGAGGGGAGTGAATTTCAGCGTTGCGCTTGGCAGTTTCGAATGGTATTAGGCCTCATTCAAGATGGTGAGAGTCTAGGACAAAAGTCAACCTTGGGCCCTGTCAATCACGCAGGCTGTGCGGTTGGGTGATGGCCAGTGTGGCACCTTCGCTTAAATTTTATGACGATTTCTTTTCTGGTCCAACTCAAGTTCATCTTTTATTGGCTCGAGCTGTCGCACCACTGTCACCAATTAATATTAATACCGCTTTCCGAGCTCCGAGCTCAATACCAGCGTGTGGGTGCAAGTTAGATAGCATCCGAAAGTTCTTCTTCTGTAAAACACAGCTTCTATAGGATACCGTCTGCAGTCGTCCAATGTACACGGCGGGACATGCATGACATCTGGTCCAAACTTTTCTTGAGAACCATTATTAGTTCAAAGGTCAAAGCGAGAAATATTCGGTCGAGCCGGTCTGATGGCTCTTACGTCTACTTCGATGATCTTAAGCTTTTTAAAAATTTCTTCCCATCTACTCCCGGAACCTACAAACACTCTTCTCTGCTACTGCGCCGCACCTTCGATATTTCGGGCAGTCCTTTTGCTCCAACCTTTTACTCCACTTCACGGCCACCTAATAGCCACCTGTCAGTGCAGATGGCGGCCGGACCTAAACGGCCGTTGTCTTCCTTCCGTCATATCCACTGCAAACGCCTCGCCAAAAAAATTTCCGGGTCTACAGTTCTCACCGGAGAACCATGGGTCCTGCGCTTCTGTCACAAGTCTTATCTGGCGTATCGCAATTTTGCTTCCGTTGATCCATATGCTAGCTCTTGGTTAGCGGACGACCACCATGACCAGCCTCCCGACGAGCTTCCAGGTTGGGTCTGCTTCCAGCGGCCAAAGTGTTCTAGATGCCATTGCGTCTTGTGCGTCGTCATCTTTATACTATCTCACGTTTCTCGCTAAAATTGACCCACAGACCGCCGAGCACAGTACCTTGTCGCTGGGTCTACTGTAGCCTCTCTGTCTGATAACTCGGACCCATTCACCGATGAAGAGGCCGGGCTCGGGTTTTTTGACCAGGATATCGTAGAGGAAGACATTGAAGAAGTTGCAGAGGCGGGCGGCTCGCCCCAAGAGTCGGACGGCTTTATCGGCCAGTTTGATTGGGATGATATGCCTTCAGAGACGTCGGAGAGCCCCACTACACCCAGGGCCGCTCTCCCCTTTTCACGAAAAGTCCCGGCCTCGTCGGGTTCACGCCCAGCTGAACGAACGGAACCAGACGACGAACGAAATGAACACACGCCGCTTTTACGCAAGACCATCTCCTTCACGAACACGCCCCATCCACGGCGCACCTCCACCGCTGCAAATGACACCCTCGCGGTACCCCTCGCAGGGGCCCTCAGGGCGCTTGCGACGCCGCTCGTCTGCCGCGTCGGCGCGAAGCATGAAATACAATTATGGTGGACAGAGTACCTTTGGACAGACGGTGTGTCGTCTGCTGTTCAATTATTATACGTGCTCATTCTTCGTGCTGTAGCTCTTCAACTCGATCGCCATTCTACTCGGCATCGGCATGTTATCAGAGCCGCTCGCATTCGCCTATGCCGGCTGGGGCATGGGCCTCCTGCTCATAATTTTCTACGGCTTCATTAGCTGTTATACGTATGTCTCTCCCGCGGACGCGTTGGCCCATCGCTTACCCGCGTCGCAGCGCCAAAATACTCGCAGGGATAATCCTCTCGGACCCGCGTCTCCGGTCCTACGCCGACATAGGTCGAAAGGCTTTTGGCCCACGCTCCACCTTTGTCATCAGCATACTCTTTTGCTTGGAGCTGTTCGCCGTCAGCGTTATCCTCGTCACCCTGTATGCCGACTCCCTGAACTCTCTCATCCCACAATATTCCTCCAACACATACAAGCTATGGGGCATCTTCATGTTCGTCCATCCTTCTCCTTTGCCGTCCTTTCCTGATATTTCCTGCAGACTAATCCCTACCGTATTTTTACCTTTATCTTTATTGAGCTATACGTCTATCCTCGGCATTATTTCGACGATTCTCGTCGTCATCGTTATCCTTGTCGACGGGGTTTCTAAAACCGAGTCTCCGGGGAGTCTGTGGAGCCCCGCAGAGACGTCGCTTGGGATCGACAATTACAATCACCTTGGGATCGCTTTTGGGCTGTTCATGGCCGGGGTGCGTCTCAAGATTGCGTCAAGCGCACGCCCTTCTGACCTGCCTTGCTCTAGTTCTCCGGCCATGCTGTCATCCCATCCCTGGCAAGGGATATGACTGATCCAAGCGAGTTCAATAAAATGATCGACTGGGCCTTCGTGCGTCCCCTGCCTTGTCCTCTTTCTCACCCTAATCAATCCCGGTCCTGTAGGTCGTCGCGACGTCCATCTACACCCTCATCGGCTGCGCTGGGTATCTCATGTTCGGCAATTCCGTCAGTCAGGAGGTGCGTACCTTCCCGTCCCGTCTACGCTCGCCTGGCGTTCTCTTACACTTTGTGCAGATCAGCATGGACCTCCTCGCCACGCCGGGCTACAACGCGGCCCTAAACGAGGCGGCACTATGGATGCTCGTCATCAGTCCTCTGTGCGTCTCCTCCTTGTCCACATGCTCCCTCTATTCACCAGTACGACCGCCGACAGGTCAAAATTCGCGCTGACCACCCAGCCACTCAACACCGCCATCCAAATCCTCATCGGCATCGACAGCCCGATCGCCGCGCCGGAGGAACTGGAGGCTAAGCTCGCGGAGCCGCACCGCGGGTCGCGTATCTCGCTCAAGGCCGCGCTCGGCGTCTTGCAGCGCGTCTCGGTCACACTGCTCTCCGTCGCGGTGTCCATCCTTGTCCCCGAGTTCAGCGCAGCCAGTGAGCCCCGTCCTTCCCTCTTTCTCACGCGGAAGCTGACATGCACGTTGTACAGTGGCCTTCCTGGGCTCGTTCTCCGCGTTCGTGCTCTGCGTGATAGGCCCGATTGCGGCGAAAGTTGCGCTCGAGCGGCGGTGTGGGGTGTTTGACGGGTTCGTTATGGTGCTGGCGCTGGTGATGGGGGTGTGGGGGACGGGCGCGGCGTTCTTGGATGCGTGATACCCTGAATGCCACGTATTTGACTCATCACTTGCGGAAAGTTTGAAAGTAGTTCCGATGTGAGTGAGTGACCGGATTTGGCGTCGGCTGAGCGGTCCGAATTACAATGATGCCATCACGATCAACCTCAAACCGTTTCTTTCTGCACCAACTCAGAATCGCGGTGGTTGGGCTCAACCATCGCAGATGGGCTGTTCTTTTTTCCTGTACTGGCGTCCGGCTACCAGAATGCACGCCTACTGCAATCTACACTGACAATGAAGGCCTTGCCCGCACATGAATATCCAATTCTATGGGTTCAGAGTCACCACCTAGAGGCCAGGCCTCGATATCTAATGGTGGAAAGTCTATAGGACAAATCAGCAACATAACTTATTTGCTGCCGATCGCTCAACGTCTTCCTCCGGGGCTCAAATGGCCATATATCTTTCTGTAACAGCACAACCATCCAAAAAATTTCTTCTGCGACATGGTCAGGTTGAACTTGTGGAGACGGACATGTACAGCTGAAGACCACGCGCAGTTCGAAAGTGTCCAGGGCAACGCTTATCCCATCTAGCTTATGGATAATGATATACCACTGCCACACCCCCCTCGGTATCCTTCTACTGGAACTGGAACTGGAGATTTTCGAGATCGCAGCTCACCCGCGCCCTGCATGTACTCGTTCCAAAAGTTAATTTTCGTCGCATCGCGTGTTAAGATATGGTACGCCCGACCGTCTGACCTCTCATTGTCCTGACGCGAGTATTTTTATTAGGGTCGAGCCTGTACTGCACGTGTACAGGACGATCGTCTTGTCGGTGCCACGATATTAGACCGTTCTGGAATCCAGACCAGCCCATTTCTTCCGAGACGCTGTGCGTAGCTTATTATTACCGTCGGTCACAAGAAAAGACGCCTTACTTGTATTCTCCCGGCCATCGGCATCAAGAACTTGTGAATAAATGGCCTGGGGCTACCGACGGATAGGTCACTAGTATTACCACTCATTGAGGAGCTGCCACTGCAACGTCCATACTGTCCCTTGGACCTTCTCTTTGGATCACTGCTCCAAATTGATTTCACCCACTGGCCACTGAGTCAACACTTGGAAGTATTTGACTTTCCTGACCCCGACTACCTGACAATTTGGTACAACCTCGCCCTCATCCTGCATCTATCCCATCTGCTTCAGAAAAGGCCTTTCATCACCTTGGCGCTCGCCTTCTCCGTACATGTCACCGCTTGCGTGTCCTCGTCCTCTTCGAGCGGAGTACAACGATTTTGAACGGTCATTCCCACAAATAGGAACTTGGGAGAGCCACTAGATTCGTTATAATGGACTGTCTTGCGGCCAGTAAGGATTAGCGAAGTGGGGCCCGCAGAAGTTGATTGCTGGTTGCGGGCGGAGGATTTCCTCACGAAGCGAAGTTCGGGGGAGGTAGATGGCGGGTCTTCTACGTATCCTGGTTCTTAACGAATTTCGTACTGCAGCTCTGCAATATCGGCTTGAAGAGGACGAGAGCCCGAGGGTCGAGTAGGCCAGCCTCTATGCTAGCGGGAAAACCGAATTCCGCGTCATGTAGGGCCCGCAATTTATCTGCACATTCCTCGAGTGGGATCTTGTGAATTTCGGGGCCTTCGTTCTAGACAGATTCACTCAGTGGCTGCACCCGCAAACAGGAAAATATCGAACCAGAGAAACCTTCACTTCATGGCGACATACTCCTCACTTGATGCTCGCTTCCGAACTTGGATGCATTGAACACAATATTTAAAGGGTCAGTGTCTCATGTCATCCCTCCAGACAAGCGTCAGCCCTCGTCAGCCTGGCCAGTAAATTCGCGGGCCCGAGAGAAATTTACGGGCCCGTAGTTGGCGTCTAACAACCAAGGATGCCGGAAACCAACGTAGGGTGCTGCCGCTCCTGCTAAATATAGCTCACGTAAGATGCCTCTCTCGGGCCCGTCGGCAGTAGCCAGGGTACGCGTCCCTCTTTCGTTGTATCAATGGGATGATTCACTATAAAGACAGAGGTAGGAAAAAACACTCCAAACCCAACAATGACGATCACCCAGGTTGAATCGGTTCCTCTCGTTGCTGTAGTCGGCGCGACTGGCGTTCAAGGCGGAAGTGTGATCAAGGCGCTGACGGAATCTGACAAGCCGTACCGCATTCGCGGGTTTACTCGGGATGTCACGAAAGCAGCTGCAGAGACGCTGAAGAAACAGGGCGTGGAGATGGTTACGGTAAATCTAGTCGTGGAAAACAAAGAGGCGGTTTACAAGGCATTTTCTGGCGCGGATTATGCTTTCGTAAGTTTCAACTTGAACCTCTCCATCTTTGATGTTTCAACCTCGGCTCATCCGCGCACGATTCAGCTGGTCACGAATTTCTGGGAACATCTGAACTCGGAAAAAGCAAGTCCACCAATATATGTCTTTACGCCGACTCAATTATGACAGGAAGTAGCAGAGGGGATAATGCTCATCGACGCGGCGAAAGCGGCTGGCGTCAAAGGCATCGTCTGGTCCGGGCTGGTCTCGGTTAAAGAACTCAGTGGTGGGAAATACACCAAGGTCCAACAATTCGATGGCAAAGCCGTCGTCACGGCACATGGGCGAGCGTCTGGTGTCCCTTTTGCCACCGTCCAAGCGGGACTCTACGCAAGCAGCTTCCGCACGAATCCGATGATGTTGGCCAAGCAGCCCGACGGCACGTATGCGATCCCGTTGATCGTGAAGCCCACGACGGTCATTCCCATAATCCACATGGAAAACGATTATGGTTTATATGTCCGTCGAGCGCTGGAACTGCCCGCCTTCCCGGACGGTGTGGACGTGTATACCGGTGGCGAAAATATTACGTTGGGAGAAATGGCTCGTCAACTTTCTGAACGTATGATGGCGCATCTCATTTGTGGAAGTAAAAGCTCACTTTTCTTCGCAGTCACCGGCAAGACGGTTGTGTACAAGCAGATACCGATTGAAGAGTTTATAAAGCCTTTCTTGGCGCTCGGTCTGCCGCTTCACATTATCGAAGCAGTGGTGGAGGCATTCCAGTTTTGGGAGGAGTTTGGATGTACGTGCAGAGTTCTGATGTGACAAAGACTATTGTTGCTGACCATATTGTTCGCCAGACTGTGGCGGGCAAATCTCTACCGCCAGCAAAGAGGGCCTTGCACGATTGCCGCAAACATGGGCAGAGTTTGTCAAGAGTGCTGATTGGAGCAAGGCATTGGCATAGTCAAGTGCTATCCTTCGCAGACCTGATACGGCCGATCATAGAGTTATCTATCCACTTTCTTCGTATTCTAGCGTCGTCGATATCAATGTGCGGCATCGTTATAGTCGCGCTAAGGCTTAGCGAACTCTTTCCGAGCTCGAAAATCTCGAAGCAAAGTGAAAGACCTCTACCGCCATCCATCAGTGCATGACGCCGAAGTGCCTGTGACTTCGGATTTTCTCGCTGGCCGTACCTGATTCAAAATCGTGATTTTATATTCTCGCGTGGTCATGCTGTACTATGCTATCACTATCTCACACAAAATCGATCAGAATTATCTGGAAATGTTGGTTCAACAGTGGTTGTACATGACTTGTGATCTCACCTGAGAACGCCGGAACGAGCTCTGCTACTGAGTCGGTGAAGGGCTTTCGAGCATATAATCATTGTTCCCTTGATTTTCATATTGCCTTTTAAAGTGTTTTGTGCAAGTTGTGAGCTAGTTGCAATTCATTTTCGAAGTTGAACATTGATCACGTGCTGGAATAGACTTCTCAAACAGGAATTCAGATTGGATTCTGCGTTTGCCGCTACACCCGGATCTTGATGTGCACTAGGAGGAAAAAAAACTGACCCAGGCCGCGGCGCTTCGTTTGGTAAATCGGATTCGCTGTATCTTGGATCCGAGAGGGGATCACCCAACGCTCGGAAGTGTTCCCGAGCAGAATAGAAATCATTGGTACGGCATGAACACAGCTACCGGTGGGTAAGCACATGACACAGCCACCGTTTTGAGGGTTAGAATGGCTGGGCAAGTATATAGGCGTGGACGCGGACGGAGGCGTCCCCTTCCGTGTGGTAAGGCCAAAGCGCTTCAAGGGGACCCACCACGCAATCACGACTAGCACAAGCCCAAAGGAGTAGATATCGTATGCCATGCGGTACCCACTTGCAGTTTCGCCTTGTCTTTGGCAGTCGAAATGTCGCTGTCGTAGTGTCGAAATGTCGCTGTCGCAGTGCTTGTATTCGATCAGTGCTGATCCGGGAAGTGCATGGGATGGTATGTCGCAATGCTACGAGAGAGTGTGGGGAAATTGTTTGGGAAGTTGAATTCGTCCCTGGAAAGAACAGAGAGGCCCCTCCTGCGAGCTCCCTCCGGTAGAAATCACCAGGGATTTTCGGCGTGCCATAGAGAGGATTCAACTACAATTATCGTCCCCTTCCATCGCCTCCTGCAACATCTCAAGAGCGGGCCGTTCATCCATCCGAGCAACAGCGGACATCGCACTGTCGATGTTTTGTAGGTTGAAGCTGCGGTCTCTCGACTTCTCCAGTCTCCCTCAGTATGCCATAATCCAGTTCGTTACGGAACTGGAAGTTTCCAACGGATTTCGTCGTTTGGAGAATTGGAACTGATTGCACCTTCAATTTTTGTGATGATAACCAATTGTTTAGAGATCGGCATGAAGTGATCTGGATTACACTAGTGTATCTCCTCCACCTTGACCGCCAGAAGCGCAGTGATTTCGTCACGAACTTCGGGCGCTAGCGACAAGAGGCTGTGATCTTCACCTTCGGGAAGGGCATTTGAGAGACGTCGGAGCTTATCCCGGACGGCAGGGTTACCGATGTGCATCGGAAAAATGAGGCTCGCCTTCGCCGCACCCTCTGCTACAACCACGTGGTGATTCTGTATGTGTCCGCGATCTATGCGACGCTCGTCCTCCCGTTCCTTCGCAGTGATGGGCATGGGGCAGGATGTTTGTGGAGCCGTGAGCTGGAGCCCGTCCAGGGCGGTGTAATCGAGCCAAACGGTTGAAAATGCCAGGGGGTTCCCGCGGCCTTCGAACATGTGCTGGATCAATATCGCCTCCCGCGAACGTTGGTAGTCGATATGCATCAATGTGCAAAGGAAGGATGTATCGCGCTTGCTGCGCGTTCCGAGGCGTTCTGCAGTGAATTGAATTGAAGTTAGTATTTCTGCTGTGGATTCAACAGTTGATTTTCTCACGAAGACGGGCAAGGGATAGTTCATGACAGGATTGTTGATGGCCCGCGCCCCAGTCAGCGGCTTGGCAATCCACCGAGCAGTAGTATGCATTTTTGCAAACGGAGCATCGAGAAAACTCGGTCTTTTGCTTGATAAGTCCGCACTGAGCCAGTTGAATAAACGTCATGCAACGAGGAAGGAGGAGGAAGACGAACAACTTACATTCATGTTGTGGCATCCCTTTCGCGAGAGGTGCTGTCCGGCATTGTATTCGTCCATCAACCGAATTCGCGCATTGGCAAGGGCCGCGAATTGATTCCATTCAGGGAATATACGTGACTCTCGGAAAGCGAACGACTGCTCGAGTTCCACGACGTCGGTCAAGGCTTTTTGGAGCTCGAGTAAGACAGAGTGATACACCGTTGCTGGGGTTAGAATCTGTGTCAGCAATCTCTTCAGGTACATAGAAACAGTTTCGGACTGCTGGGCAGCGTCTAAGATGAGCTGTAAGAGGTCGGCCTTGAGTGCTCGGCGGACCGTAGGATATCCGGGGGAGATATTGAGGAAGTAGAGCAGGGGGTGAAAAACGAAACAGAGAGTTGCGTCAGCAGAACGACTAGACAGTCCAGAATGGATGAGGGAGCGTAGCGCCCTTATCGTGGCCTTGACGACTCCGCAAGAGAGCAAGGCAGAATCCACGGGATCATTGCGGTAGATGTTTCCAATGACCCGCGTCCCATCGAACAACATAAAATTGAGTGTGTTTGGGGACACAACTGATTGTGGCGTCCAAACCGCACATCTGATATGCCGCACCAAGAGGAAAGCGAGGTCGTGAAGGGTCCCACCGGCCCCTTCCACAAGGTCCGTGAGAATGATTCCAGTAGGCTCGGTCATTCCTAGGGGGTTTGATAAGTCGGGAAAGCAGAATGTATGTGGCTTCCTGGAAGTTGCCGCGGACGCCGAGAAGGACTTTCCACACCGCTGTGATTACAACTCTCAGCCCAGGGGTCGCGTCCATGTATTCCGGCCCAAAATGGACGATTATGTATCCATATGTGCTGTATGTTGTCACAGGGTCGGCGGCAACCACCACTGGCACGGCATCGCGGTGTGTGTGAAGGAACTGTATCCATGCCCAGATACGCGGCCAGAATTCCGCTGCGAGGTCGGGCGAAAAGACGTTTACGATTTGAGTAAGGTGTGCGACGCAATTGAGCGACATGGCCGCACGCCCGCAACAATCATTATCATCGGATAACGAGGTCGATGTCAGTTGATCCAGGCCAGCCGCAGGCGGGATTCCGGCTGGCTCCAGGGCGGAGTAGAAGATGGGGAGAAGGAGCTGGCAGTTTGCTTCGCCCAGATTATCAAGATAGGAGTATAGTCGCGTCAGATCACGCAGGGAGCCATTCGCAGCGGATTTGGCCATGACCTTCAAGTTTTGATGAGCAGAAGTACTGGAGGGGAGGCAGACACTCCACCTTGTAGCGACCTGGCAGATGGGAAAGATTCTCGATACTCAAGGCAGGATGCATGGTTGAACAGTTTTCGAGGAATCTGGCGATGAGGGAGAGAAGGAACTTGAAGGCGCACGTCATTCCGGTTACGCGACTATCGGAGTATGTTCCGCTTGGCTCCTGTAGTGAATGCGACGCAATCACTGAATAGCCCCTGAAAGCCGGCTCGATACTGATGGCGGTGTCCAGAATCGGATACCAGCGGAGTTTGAATTCGGGTAATCTCGGCCCGCTAGCCCACGACCCCCTAACTCTCGCACTTGAAAATCAGAACAGCTCTCTACCAACTCTGCAGAGCAGGAGAGTTGGCAGGAAGGCTAGAATAAGAATTTAGCGTGTTTTGATGTATTGATATCACGCTGAATGGGTTATGTTCACCGAGACAACACTCCAACAGAATGGCCTTGTGCCGGGAATAATATCTGTGTTTTGAGACCTCATATGAAGCATTTGAGGGAATTAATACGTTCAAATATGCGTTATTGTGCCCTATCCGTGTATCAAGGAGATATTAAATATCCGGGAAGATTCAGTGCACTGGTGCACAAATTTGCCAAGTGTATTGGATCAACTCATAGCAAAATCTTGTACATTTTGAGCACTGGAAAGTAGTTTTCAGAGTTAAATATGTTGAATTTGAGTGTGCCTGATCTTCTGTGAAAAACGGGTTCGGTATAGAATAAACACGGTAGATGCTGCAAAAAACCATTCGAGATCATTGGCCGCCGGCAGGTAAAAAAATTGCGAATTTTGACCACTTGTAATGACCAAAATTCGGGCATGGGATGCACCTCTTTCAAACAAAGCAGGTTTGAGGCAAGGGAATAAAATATAGTAAGTTGATGCAAACACCCCAAACGGCAAGAATTCCCGCCTGATCCGAAGTCAACTCCGCCGGGAACCAGCGAGTGGTATCGGGGAACTGAAACTATTTTATGGTTTTTACTAAATCCTCTGGGCTGATAACAATTCTAAGTGGCTAGAAATTTTTTAAACAAGTCATTGCATAGACCCCAAATTTTTAAAGGAAATAGATCCCCAGTTGAAGTTGGAGGAAGGGATTGGTGGTATCAGAATAGCAGGCCGAAGTAAGTCTGATGGCCGGCAACTTTCGGCAATTTATTTATTTATTTTCCCCCACCGCATTAGTATCGGGCCGAAAAGCCGTCCTGATGGAAGGCCGCACGATGCAGCACCATGCCATAGTCAACACAAGTGAGACTCTTTTTCGGCTTGTATTAATTTTTCAAGGTAGGTCAAAGGCACGCAATACCAGGTGATACCAGCCAAGACAGGTTTTCCACTGGGGCATGAGTACCAGGTGTTCCGGCGTGCAAATTACCGTAGAAAAACAACCAGAGGAGTATTTGGAAAGGACTCAGGCTTCTTCCGGCGAAATAGACTCTTACTATCCAATGGTTGAATCCGTTCGAACGTTCGCAACATTCCCACTGCCAACTAGGGCGGGAGAAGCTCGAGATTAGCGCTCAATCCTATTATTATCCCAAATATAAAATCGGGTACAGTGAGAATACCTTCAAGGATGATCAGTCGCCCATCCCTCATCGCTCTTTATGCTCTGGCGCAAGCTCTCGCCTGCCTCTCCACGATCACGAATCGCACCATCGATGATTTCAGTGGGGATGCAGTAACAGGCGCTCTCCCAACCTACAGTCCGCCGAATAAATGGAACGTTGTGGTGGTAAGGACGCCATTCTGCAGCTTTCGGCGCTGAGCAAGGAGAATAGAACAGCAATTGCACCACTTGCTACGCCCAACCCGACGCCAGCCGGGCGGTCGACCATTCGTGGCACGATACAACTGTGCCAGCTGGGTTGACTTACGCGGTCACCCTAAAGTTCACTGGTGCGTCGATAGAGCAGGTTCACCCCCAGAGTCATCCAACATCTCTGTTTTTTCAGGGACCGCAATATACTTCTTCGGCATAGTTCCCAACACAATTCCCAATACTCAGACCTTCGTTAACCTGACGTTCACTTTGGACGGCTCATTCACCGGCGCCTATACCCACGTCCCAGACAAAACTTCCACCCAGATTCTCTATTCTGTCCCAATGCTTGCAAAGGAGGGTCTCAGCAACGACGCGCACGTGTTGGTCGCAGAGGTGCAGAGCGCATCTCTCTTGCTGTTCGATTCTGCGACGTATACGTGGGTTATCAATATAATCTTCTCATCATGTTTCAGTAGAATCTAATAGATTCTTACTAGGTTTGATGATGGAAAGCCTGACGCACCACCCGTCAGCCCAGTGAGTGGACCCAGTGCGGTGATCCCACCACCCTCGAGCACATCAAAGTCCACCGCGCTGATAGGACCAAGTACTAGTGGAGCCGTGTCGAGTGTGCCAGTGGGGATCAGTGGCTCATCAACAGCCAGCTCGCTGTCGACAGGAACGAGCAGTGGCACTTCCAGTTTGCCGACCACAAACACCGTACAAGTTATACCCACAGCAAGTGGCGTTTCTGGCCAAGATAACACCAATCAAACTGTGACCGGAGGTGGGGCATCTGCGGCGGCGTCGAGTGGATCCCACTTCCCCGTTGCAATTGTCGCTGGGGCTGTAGGTGGTGCTGTGATCGTTGCGTTGCTGGCTTTCGCTATCGTCTGGTTCAGACGGAGGAGATACCATACCCTTCCTCGGATTGAGGCATTCCCATCGCAGATTTCACAATCCTCACCGACTTCGCCGTATTCGAGGCCAGAGACTCGGGAGAGTTCATTCCTTCAAAACTCCACCCACCCGTCGTATTCGACTCGGGAGGTCTCATATCTGCAAGGCTCCACGCAGCCGTCGTATTCGAGACCGGACACCCGAGCCTCCGATTATCCGGAGAACTCTACGCAGGCGCCGCTGAGTCCGGTGGGGACATCGACGGCCCTGCCACCTTATACCCCGCGGGACCCGCCTGAAAACAACTCAACCACATCACTGCTGACAGGTAAATCTCACTACAATGGAACGTAGGAGGGAGAAGGAAGATGGACAGCGGACTTATCTAGTAGCAGTAATATCCTGGTTTATAATATCGAGTTTCATGTCGGTTAGGGACGATCTTCTACATAGTTCAAGTTGCGATTTGTTGTGGATAGCTCGACATTCGTTTAGCCATGGGAGTGTTTGACTGACCTTTATTGATCCATTTGTTGAGTGACGGTTCCAAGTTCAAGATCCAAGGAACGAGGGGCATCAACAAGGCATCAAATACAAATCCCACCGCCCTGATTGGCGCATCGCGTTGGCAACATGCGCACGACGGAATCTAAATTTGGACATTGACCTTTTCGGGAATCCACGTCCTTCATGTGCGGTGGACATACATACAACACAATGCACATTACAACAGTAAACGGAGTACAGTAGAGGTATCCGGTGCCCTGAACACCCGTCTACAAAATAGATACCGCACCCATTTAAATGTAGTACAGAACTGGCTCCCAGACGCACATGAACCCGCAGACACGACTGCCCAGAAGCGAGAGATTCAGAGAGAGACCCTACCAGACCCATCGACAGACAGCCAGAATATTGCATTCAGGCTTCCGGTCTTACGAGAACGAGCCGTGGATGAGGGCATCCCAGGCGCCGTTCTTGTTCTTGAGCGAGTCGATGATCTTGGCGCGTGGGGCGGGCGCAATGGGTGTGGGCGCTTCTGCGGCACTGGCATGTGCGTCCTGGGTGGAGGGCGGTCAGCGGGTAGGTGCGAAGGCGTAGACAGCTGACCTCAGCAGCATCTGCTGTGTCGCCTTCTGGGAAGGACATCGACTCAGAGAGTGGGGAGGGTGGGTGTGGGTGCTGGTGTGGGTTGGGCACGGGCGTCGAATGCGGCGGTGGCGGCGGTGGTGCGGGCGAGTGCATCTGGGCATGTGGGCCCGCATGCGGATTCAGATGCAGGAAGGCAGGATGGCCGTGCGCTGGACTTGCGGTACCGGACGACGATCGTGATGAGTCAACGGTGGACGCAGAGGACGAGCGTCCCGTTATTGTAGGCCGTTTCTGGGTAAAGTGTCATTCGATTTCGCTCAAATTTGAGCAGAAGGGGTCCAGAGAAGCGAAAGCCAGGCAACGCGTCTCTTCCGCGTCCCTGCATCTCACGCCACAGGGCGAGGATCAGTCGCAAATCGCGGTTTTGAATGAACACTGGCCATTCCGAAGCAAAAAGCCAGGTAGACCCCGCGTTTGGCTTGGCTTTCAAAGCTCCCCACCACAACATCACCACGCGTGAAATATCGACTTACCGGTGCCAGAATCGATCCCAGGGCTTGCATTAGTGCGTCCCGATGTAATGCATTGGCGTGCTTGTTATGCGCCTCGTGGTGCAGGTCTTGCGGTGGTGGCTGCAGTTGTGTCGGCTTCAAGTCACTGGTAAGACGCCGCCCCACAGCTCTCTCCAACAGCTCACCATAATAGATTAGGGCTCGACGCGATGCGGAGCGGGTAGAAGGATAGTAGATGTAGGTCTGAGTCCGGGAGAGTGTCCTCGGACGCAGGTGTGGACTATGCCAGCGGCCCTGGTGGGCGTGAAAGGAAGAAAGTAGGGGATAGCCGGATCGGGGGGACTTGCCAATTACCCCGCAGTTTCCCCACGCCCATGTGTACTGGGGTAACTGGGTACCGGACATCGGGCCGGCCCGCCTGCCCTCCACCTGCTAGTTCCGGTGCGCGGCTCTCGTTTTATCCTTTCTGACTGTTAAGCAGTCCAATTTCTGCTTTAATTCCTTCAAATTTGGCGAACAGTAATTAATTTGGAATGGCAATTCCTCGGCGGTCAATTCGGGACTGGCCTGGACAAGTGGAGTGGATGCGAAGGCATGTCAATCCTAAGTCAAGGTCTTAGTATACGAGAGATTAATGTCATTCCTAATCCTCGTTGCAGCTTCATGTTACTGCAGTTCTCATTAATGTAAGCGGGAGCTCAGATGGCTCCGCACGTTTGCCTCGGCCCGCGCCACAGAGCTAATCCTTTATCCTGCTGCAACGCTGGCACTCCCCAGAACGGGTCATCTCGGGCGATTCGTGGCAATCAGGTGGGGCGGAAGGACATCCGACGTCCCAGCGGGGGCCCCGGATCCAACCAGAATCCGAGTTGAGTCCAGGTAAACTCCTGGTGACGCTCCCGTTATACAAAAGGCATCCCACACGTTTACGGGAGGCGGAGGGCGCACTGGCACCGCCTAACAGCTGACATCGTTTCTAACCCAGGAGCGGCTTGAATTCACAAAACCAAAACTGTTCATCCAGACCCGTAGGCTGCCGTTCGTGCGCATTCCGTCGAGGATTTGAACCTCTCTCAACGGCACGGCTACAGCCCGGATGGGAGCCATTCTTTACTGTCAAAAAACAGCCATCACGGCTGTTCGACTACTCAATGTCCGCCGGATGTTCTTTCTTTCTTTTTCCCATGTCGGGAAGGCAAGTTTCGGAACATTCTATGCAAGTGTTCGACCCTATTTGATGCATTCTGAGGAGAGGAATCTGACCCAGGCAAAGCCGAATCAGCATTCCTTTCGAACTGATCCGAAACTCACTTCTTTCGTGAGCTTCCGCACAATCTTTGCACACTTTCTGATTAACACGACAGCAACATCCGCATTTCATATGGCAGCGTAGGTGGGGCTATGGGGCCATCCTAACTTCCATTTCGTGTCCGCAAAACTTCAGAAATCTGGTTTGCCTCTTGAAGTTGCTCGAAACTCCTGTTTAACTTGCAGAGGCAGTTCAACACATACCACGACCGTATTGCGGAATAATGCCGGGGTTGCGCGTTAAGGAAAATTGGCTTGTCCTTGACCCGTTCACCTGTTCCTTGACCCGTTCGCCTGTTCCTTGACCCGTTCACTTGTCACGGCCGTACCGTCCCGTCAAAGGTTTTTTCAACCACTCGACGGGCCGTGCCCGTGGACTACCCGTCAAATCGACGGCCGTGACCGTGGTGGCACGGGTGGCAGCCCTAACCTGGTCCTGGCCCAGAGCCTCTATATACTGAAGACGCGGGAACTTTTAGTTCACCCTTTTCAGAAGATGTGTTTAGGTGGTCAGAGCAAGCCGCTGTTAATGCTTGTATGATCACGACTGAATTATAAATTTGCACGCAGGGTCTCAAGCAGGCTTTCATTGACGGGTAGACTTCCAGTTGGAGAAGAATCGCCACAGCCATAACTCAAGATGTGATCTGTGATTGTTTCAGCTTTGACCGCCAGGTTCAATTACTAGACTAGGCTCGCGAGAAGCAACCGTATACACTCTTGAAACCGTTGCCATGCTATATTGCACGAAAATTTTGAAAAAAATTCTCCATTCAGGTCGAAGATGTATCTAAAATTGTGGGCAACATCATGCGAACACTTTGCTCCAATCCGCACTCTCCGCAAACTCAGCGAAAGTGCGCGTCGGTCGCGCGAGGCCTTCTCTGCTCGGGGCGGTTGGCTGGCCTCCGTAGCCTAATAAATACAAACGGTCAGTGGAAATATCCCAAGCGAGACGCTGGGCACACGCACATCCAAACTCGTCAAAGTACTGGAATACTTCGATCAAGGCACCAGTAACAGTAGCCGGATATCCAAGCGTAAGAAAGGCGTTTGCAAACTCTTCACCTGTAACTTGCTTGAACACAACCTTCTTTCCGGTAACTGTAGATAGCAGTGAGTCTTGGCATCTCAAGCCCTTTGTGCAATATACCTTCGGAAAGCTGACGAGCCAGTTCCTCCGCCGATATATCTTCACTTGAGGTGTACAGAGCCGAACCATCGGGGAAGACGGGCTGTTCCAACACCTTACGGACATACAGTCCATAATCGTTCTCCATGTCGATCATGGGTACGACTGTCGTCGGCCGGATGGACCATGGGAGCGCGTACGTGCCGTCAAGCTGTTTGGCCAGGAACGCAGGGATCGCGAGCAAGTTCGACGTGTACCATCCGGCTTGGACGTCAACGAATGGAACGCCGGAGGCACGTCCGTAATCTGTTACCGCAGCTTTGCCGTCGAAGTAGACGACCTTGGTGTATTTTCCGCCGCTGATTTTCTTGACCGGCAAGAGACCAGACCAGACAATGCCCTTGACCCCGGCCGCCTTGGCTGCGTCGATTAGCAGTTTTCCCTCTGAAACTTCCTACGAAGGTTGAGTTTCTGTGTATAAGTAATTTGAGGGAGCATTACCTTTTCCGTGTTCATATGTTCCCAGAAATTCGTCACTAGCTAGATCGCAGTGGGCGCATGAGCCGAGGTTGAACATCAAGGATGGACAAGTTCAAGTTGAAACTCACGAAAGCATAATCCGCGCCAGCAAACGCCTTATAAACCTCCTCCTTGTTTTCCACGACTAGATTTACCGTGACCATTTCCACGCCCCGTTTCTTCAGCGTCTGTGCAGCTGCTTTCGTGACATCCCGAGTGAACCCGCGAATGCGGTACGGCTTGTCGGATTCTGCGAGCGCCTTGATGACGCTCCCGCCTTGAACACCCGTGGCGCCGACTACCGCAACGAGGGGAGCAGATGTAACCTGCTGGGTGATCGTCATAGTAGTGTAGAGAGTGGCTTCGAATGCTGTTGGAAGTTATTGGTTATTTCTGCTCATTGCACTCCCCCCGCTTTAAACCCCCCTCCAGACATGCAGTCTGACGAGCCCTCCTCAGTGGATGTCCCGGTCGACTCGGATTTCCCCGCCAACGTTGAAAGTTATATCCCGATTTATCGGTATATGAGAAACACCGATCATGGCCTGTAGTCAACACAAGGCCCGTCGCTTTGACTACGCCGGTTCCAAAATACCATGGCGCTCGAAGTCGGCTCTTAGGAAGGATGGTATGTCGTCCCCCTTCCTTGCAACTCAATGGAGGAAGTATTTCACTCCGGCGCAGCCGCTCTGGGACCACACTGCGGATCTCGTGTAAACTATTCTAACCTGGATCCAAAACTCTCAGTGCCATACTCTGTTCATTCACTGAGGTTTATAACATAATGCGTAAAATATTATGTCTGATCAGTGATATTCCAATATTGTAGATACTGCATTCTAGAAATACTTGAGAAGTGGCTTTTTGCCCACCTTCTGGCTGCCTGCAGCCAGGTCAATGTACTTTGGAATATTTCCAACCAAGCCTGGGTCACTAAAAATTTGCGAACCACGGAACTTGCGACCGAAATTGGGTTTACTATGTGAGGACATCAACTGAATGGTTGCAGCGCATGATTCATGAATCCTAGTTACGTTCAGGGATGCCCAGAGGAGAGCCGAGCGAGTCTAAAATGTAGTTGAGTCCAGAAAATAGATTCCTGTGCTCATTCGGGCATTCACGGAGTCAAAGCAGGAACTCACGTGAAATTCGGCCTACCGCTGCCCGATGTAGGTTCGGATCAAGCCGCCTTCTCAGTCTCACATGGCCAGCACGTGCAGAAGCACGCCTTCCGAGATAGTCCGGCGCGCCGGACAGGAGACAGGCTTGCTCGAACCTATGCCTGATGAGTCTTTTCAGACGAAGCATTGGTCACCGTCGCGGCCACATCCCCTGCCAAGGTGCTTCGCTTCTCGTCCTCGGCCCCGGGCCAGGATCGGATCTATCCGAGTTGAGTCTAGGTAAACTCCGAGTCCTGGTGGCGTTCTCGTTACACAAAAGGCGAACAAGATGCATCTCACATTTATCGAGCGAGGTACGAGCTAGAAACGATAAAATGTCTGTCCAGAGAGACTACATCTCACATGCTTATGGGAAGCGGCGTGCGCACTGGTACCGCTTAACAGCTGACATCGTTTCTAACCCAGGTCCGGCTTGAATTCGCAAAACCAAAACTTGAAGTTCATCCAGACCCGTTATGCTGCCATTCGTGCGTGTTCCGTCAAGGATTTGAACCTCTCTCAACGGCACGGCTACCGCACGGATGGAAGCCGTTCTTTGCCGTCGAAAACAGCCATCACGGCTGTTCTACTCAGAATCCGCCGGATTTTGATTCATTCTATCTCCCATGTTGGGAAGGCAGGTTTCTGAACGTTCCACGCAAGTGTCAGACTCTATCTGGTGCATTGTGAGGGAAGGAAGCCAACCTGAACAAAGCTGAAGGGCATCCCTTTCGAACTGATCCGAAACTCACCTCTTTCGTGAGTTTCCGCACAATCTTTGTACATTTTCTGATCAACAAGACAGCAACATCTGCGTTTCATATCGCAGCGTAGGTGGGACCATCCCAAGTAATGTTGCCGCGACTCCAAGTCGATCAAATCAAACTTTGTGTATAGCCACATTGTTTACCCCCAAAAGGTAAATATCTCATAGCCAATAAGGAAGGCTCATATAGGTCCATAATATATCCAAATGCCTTGGCAATCGGATTTTTGGTTGTGGAGAAATTCACAAATCATTGTTTGACTCGACTCGACTCGACTCGACTCGACTCGACTCGACTCGAGTCGATCAATAAATCCAATATTTCTCACGAACAGTGCGGTATCAGCGGGAACCCTTGGTATATGTTATACATCCATTATGCCCCTACATACTACATATATAATCATTGTAGTTATACTCTTCAGTCAAATGTTATTTGCGATAAATTGAATTGGCCGACTTGGAGTCGCGGCAACATTAATCCCAAGCTTCCATTTCACGTCCCCAAAGCTCTAGAAATCTGGTTTACCTCTTGAAGTTCCTTGTTCAACTTGCAGAGAGGCAGTTCAACACGTACCATGACCGTGTTGCGGAATAATGCCACAATTGCACGTTGAATTAAACATTCGGGTTGTCCTTGACCCGTGCACCCGTACGGCCGTCCTGTCAAGGGTATGATCGCTGCGGCCATAACTCAAGATGTAAACCCCGCATATTCTCAGCTTTGACCGCCAGGTTCAATTACTAAACCGGGCTCGCGAGATGTAACCGTATACACTCTTGAAACCATTGTCATACTATATTGCACGAAAATTTCGAAAATGTCCTCATTCAGGTCGAAGATGCTTCTACAAATATCGGCAACATCATGCGAACGCTTTGCTCCAATCCGCACTCTTCGCAAACTCAGCGAAAGTGCGCGTCGGTCGCGCGAGGCCCTCTCTGCTCGGAGCGGTCGGCTGGCCTCCGTAGTCTGGTTAATACAGGCGGTCAGTGGAAATATCTCAAACAAGACGCTTGCCGCACGCACATCCAAACTCGACAAAGTACTGGAATCCTTCGATCACGTCGACAGCAGCAGCAGCCGGATATCCAAGCGCAATAAAGGCGTTTGCGAACTCTTCACCTGTAACCTGCTTGAACACAACCTTCTTTCCGGTGACTGTAATAGCAGTAATAGCAGTGAGTCTTGACCTCTTAAGCACTATGTGCAATATACCTTCGGAAAGCTGACGAGCCAGTTCCTCCGCCGATATATCTTCACTTGAGGTGTACAGAGCCGAACCATCGGGGAAGACGGGCTGTTCTAACACCTTACGAACGTATAATCCGTAGTCGTTCTCCATGTCGATCATGGGCAAGAGTGTCGTCGGCCGGACGGACCATGGGAGCGCGTACGTGCCGTCAGGCTGTTTGGCCAGTAGCGCGGGGTTGGCGAGCAAGTTCGACGTGTACCATCCGGCTTGGACGTCGACGAATGGAACGCCTGAGGCACGTCCGTAATCTGTTATCGCGGCCTTGCCGTCGAAGTGGATGACCTTGGTGTATTTTCCGCTGCTGATTTTCTTGACGGGCTGCAAGCCAGACCAGACGATGCCCTTGACCCCGGCCGCCTTGGCTGCGTCGATTAGCAGTTTTCCCTCTGAAACTTCCTGTGAAGGTTGAGTTTCTGTATATTGGTAGTTTGAGGGAGCATTACTTTTTCCGTGTTCATATGTTCCCAGAAATTCGTTACCAGCTAAGTCGTGGACGCAGGAGCCGCGGTTGAACATCAAAGATGGACAAGTTCAAGTTGAAACTCACGAAAGCATAATCCGCACCAGCAAACGCCTTGTAAACCTCCTCCTTGTTTTCCGCAACAAGATTCACTGCAACCATCTCCACGCCCTGTTTCTTCAGCGCCTCCGCAGCCGCCTTCTTAACATCCCGAGTGAACCCGCGAATGCGGTACGGCTTGTCGGATTCCGCGAGCGCCTTGATGACGCTCCCGCCTTGAACACCCGTGGCGCCGACTACCGCAACGAGGGGAGCAGATGTAACCTGGGTGATCGTCATAGTAGTGCAGAGAGTGGCTTCGAATGCTGTTGGAAGTTATTGGTTATTTCTGCTCATTACACTCTCCCCGCTTTAAACCCCCCTCCAGACATGCAGTCTGACGAACCCTCCTCAGTGGATGTCCCGGTGAATTCGGATTTCCCCGCCAACGTTGAAAGTTATATCCCGATTTATCGGTGTATGAGAAACACCGCCGATCAAGACTCGTAAGCCTGAAACAGTCAACACAAGGCCTGTCGCTTTAAACAGTGAACACAGTTCCATGGCGCTACGAGTCGGCTCTTAGGAAGGATGACATCGCGTCCCTCTTTCTTGTGACTCAATGGAGGAAGTATTTCACTTCCGCCCTCGATAAAGCGAGATTTGCTCGAATTTCTTTTTCAAACTTATGTGATGCAATGTGAATTCACCGTCTTTGTTTTTCATATATTTGGGGGTTAGGTATTGTACTCGAATACGATGAAGTATCCATCGAGGTATATGGTGGTAAATCTATCGAAGTGTCTGGTAAAACAACCTCCCGCGTCGGTGGTGAGAAGTATGGGACAATAACCGCCTCTTCTGTCTTGTGTTCAATTTGTCGCCCTTTCTTGCGCTTCCAACATAGAAGTGCGGAGAGCAGAGAGGCTGTCGCTACAACGCCGCACACACTCGCGACAATCGCGATTTTGCGGATGCGAGTTTTTCTACCCTCAGCGTCTCCCCCGTCATCAGCCACAATAGCTGCAATCCCATCGTCGAATCTGGTATATCTCAGCAACACGATATGAGGGAATAACAAGTGGGACCCACGTGTATTGCGCGTAATCGAATATGAAAAGAGCGGGGGCGCTTGCTGTACGAGCGACCAACGTATGCGACCCGTTAACCAGCCCTGCCGCCGCAAACAGAGGGACAGAGTATGCGATATCACTCGAATTTTTCGGGGCATGCGTGTATACTCCATATGCTAACCCATCCAGATTGAACGCCAGGTCGACGGTTGTAATTGCTCCAGGAACATTATTTGGAACGATGCCGTAGAGATATATGGCTGTCCCTAGAAGTAAACCATGTCGGAGATCGGTTCAAGTGTATTTACATCTGACCCACCTATGAACTGAATGGTGACTGAGGAAGGTGTTGCGGCGTCCTGCTGCGTCGTATCGTGCCAGGTTCCATTATAAGCCTGCTTGGAATCTGGTTGAACCAAGCAAACCGTGCAATTATTATCCTACCTTTTGTTAGAACATCAAAGATGTCAGGTCCAAATCAGCTGCGTACGAAGACGGTGTTCCATAGTTCTGGAGGTTCATAGATTGGGAGGGCGCCAGTCACTGCGTCGCCCGTCAAGTCGTCTATAGTGCGGATTGAGACGACGGAGATGCAACTTCGAACTTGCGTCAACGCAAACAACGCGAGCAGCCGAAGAGAATGGGTGATGATCATCGAAAAATTTTGGCAGCCTGAGATCCTTGGGAGTCCAGGCTTATATATCGCTTGGTTGACGATCTGCAGAGCTGGTTTCTTGGCCGGTGTCTTGAAGCTCACTTGCGGAAGCAGTGTCCATAGTTGTTGTATGATGCCCGAAGGCTGTGTGCAGAGCTACAAGCAACCTTGTATGATGAAACCGATCCGTTCGTTCATCACATCACCATTGTGTGAGAATACAATCAAGTATGACTGTAATTCAAAGTTCAGTACTATCTTCAGGAAGTAAGCACTCGGATGACTCGAAAACAGAAATTCCTTCTGCAACCGAAGTTCGTCGAGCTGTGCGCTCACTGTCTGATCCAACTCCCGGGGGTGCCCTGGATAGCATTCCAGCGCGAGTTCAAACGGTCCCATGCGATTTCTTCCGGGTTTCAACCTAGAAAGAACAAAGTCGAGGAAAATGGTCTCGTCGAATCGGAGAAACATGTGGGAGTCGAAACCAAGAGCGGGCACCAACCGGATCTGGTGACCAGGTGAGCTGTTGAAGGAGTGAGTCGGTGATCAAGACGAAATCTACGCCTTTACCACTCGTGATTTTCTGGTCCCAAATCGTCAACCGCTCCAAAAAGCGCAGATTGGATAGGGTCTGTACAAGGTCGGATTCGGTGATGAGAACGAAATAGAATTCGAGGCAAACGAGATAGGAATGGAATGCTAAACGCCGGGAGAGAGATGAAAACGCAAGATGTGGCCAGGACTGAGGAACGCCATCATATCTGGAGATGCTGGGTTGACAGGAAAAGAGTGCCGGTAATGTGAGGCCGGAAATAATAATATATAGGACAGCATATCGTTAGCGCTCTCGTCGAGAGGGCCGGCAGTGGGGGGGGAAGATCACTGGAGGCAAATCGAGGCCAATGACGTCGTTGCCTCCGAAATACCCGAGTGGAACTTCACTTCAAGCGCCAGAGATGTCGATATAGGTAAGCGCGACCAACTGCTCCAATGGTAACTTGGCCAGAGCTGCAGGCGCTCCATGAAAACCTGGGTCAGTCGAAAAAAATTGCAGCTACGTCGGACGCGAGTATATTAGCACCCCAGAGTCTAGTGAGTTGAAGCTCAAGAGCTAGAAAGTCCTCTAGGCCTTGCTTCAGGTATTTGAACGACCTCGCGAAAAATGCTACCTTGCACCGCCGAGAGAACTGAGATACAAGAGAAAGTGGGGCTTAATGATCGTCAATACACCCTCCGGAACACCCAGCACGTATTTCCAAAAGGCTATCGGCGCCACGCCTCAGTAAGGATCTCAAAAGATTCGCCAGGTGAGTCGTCTGCGTTCCGGTCCAACTGCAACGGTCAAGAACCACAAAAGACCACAACATGGGGGGACCGAGAACAGACCTGCGACAATGGTAAGAGGTGCGCTTTGGCCACACGTGTGGCCTCTATCTCCCCTTTGAATGTCGTAGGGTCGCCTGCGAATTCCGGGCTGCACAAGGCGAAATCTCGTATCTCGGAGCGAGTCGACGAATGGGCGCAAGAATGGAGCGGCATAACCGCGAGTATTCCTCAACTGCGGCGCGGTCGAGTTCAATCCGGGTAAGAGCGTCTTTGAGACGGAGGATCTCAGCGTCATACCGCTCAAGCTCGACTAGGGAAGAAGAGATAACGGCCTGACAGTGAGAGACCTCGAGATGGGATGGAGCTGCGCCTTGGTTTGAGGTATCTATGCAAGAATAGAAGACTGGAATAGTGGGACCTTGAACGAGTGGCACAGGAATCGAGAGGCCATCGAAGACGAGGTTAATGGTTTGAGGACCGTCGGCTCTTCCCGGGCCGATACATCCACGTAAATTTTCACTTTATTTTAAGTTCTGCAGCAAATACATTACTGGGCTACATCAATCTTCAAGCTCATCTTCCCCGTCGTCCTCGCCATCACCGACGAGATCGCCCTCCACCATCGCAGCAACCATGTCAATGGTAGCGCGCGACATGCGAGGCATCGCCCCCGGTCGCATCAAGGGGTGATTCTCGACCTTCAGTTCCTCGTCCTGGTCCTCGTCCATATTATCTCCATCGCTATCCTCTGCCTCTTCGCTGCCACTTTCGCCATCTTCGCTGTCCTCGTCTGACGAGGAACCCGAGGCCGAGCCCCCATCGCTCTCCGAGTCGGCCTCAAAGTCCCCGTCTTCCTCGTCGGAGTCATCTTGCACCTGCACGGCACTGACACCCGCCTTCTTCTCCTTCCCAAACAGCTCCCGGTGCTCCCTAACCCACTTATTTATCCCCTCCTGTTCCCTCCCGTCAATGAGCGAGAACGCCACCTCGACGCCGGGGTCCGCCTCCCCCTCGTCGAGCTGCGCAACCTCCTCCGGCGGGCTCTTGCGCGTCAACAGGACCGTGCACGTGCGGCCCGTCGCGCTGACCACGCGCAGCCCGTCGGCCTTGTTCAGCAGGTCCTCGAGCGCCCAGAACTCGCACGGCTTGCTCTCGCCCCAGAGGACGCCGTCGCGGAGGAACCACAGCGTGCCGGCCTTGGCGGCGCGGTAGGCCTCGATGCCGGGGACACCGCCCTCGGACGCGCTGACTGCGATACCCGCACACGCGCTCTTGAACACCGCAGGGACGGGCTCAAGCACGGGGAGCCGCATGCGGCCGATAAAGTCGACGAGGAGGTCGCGCGTGGGTGTGCCGGGTTTGAGGGTGTGTAGTTCCGGGGTGGATCCGGCATATGTCGTGTATTTGACCGCAGCAGGCGCAGCGGCGTCCAGCCCAAATATAATCTGAGGCGACGCTGATTGGCCGGCGGGTTTCTTACCTCGGTCTGGGGTGTCCGAGGACAAGATGACAACAGTCCAGTGGGCCTTCATCTTCCCGCGCGTCGGGAGGAGGAACGCACGTGTGAGAGCCGAGAGTGGGATAGATGATTCGACGGCGCGAGTGGATGGATTCAGAAAACTGATAGATGATGCGTGGACGTTGATGTCGACCTTTTTGCGGATCGGAGACGTCGTCGAGATAGCATGGAGGGTGAAGAGCGGTGGACCGTCCTCGTCAGTTTTCTGGCGCTTCGCTTCCGACTCAGAGTCATTATCTTGCTCTCTTTGCCGCTTTCCGTTAGTAGTAGAGGATTTTGTTAGCACGCCAAGAGCCGCCATAGCTTCACGCTGCTTCTCGGACCATTTCTGCTGTGCTTCGGGGTCTGGAGAGTCTCCGCCGCTGACGAATCGGATGAGAGTGTCGAGGACCTGGGTACCTGCGGGAGTCTGAAAGACCGCCAATGATTCCGACAGTTCCTTTGGAAGGGTGGAGGCGATGGCGGTCAGATACGGAGTTGCAGCCGACATGCGGGGATCCTGAAACACGCGCTACTGTTGAAGGAGTCCCTGAGTAATGAGAATGAGATGCACCAGAGACGCGTCAAGGCTGTGGTAGTAGGTGATGATGGTATTAGTAAGAGGCAGAACGCGTGGACACCTGCCATATTCGGACTTGAACCCAATCTTCATGTAGCGCGGCCATGTAGCTGGCGCTAGTACTCGCTACCCCAAATTACGGGCCAAATTGGCTGGAGAAAGGGTTGGGCCTGCAATATAGGCTCTTTTTTTCCATTTCGATGCCCAGCACACATGGCAGATAGTGACAGGGATTTTCCTGATGTTTTTATACCCGTCTCCCAACGACAAATAATCTGGATAACTCTGGCAGGAGTTGGCAGGAGAAAGTTGTACTTTCTGGAAAGGTTTTTTTGTCATTTCCGGAACCATGCCTTACAATGTCGAACCTTCAGCAGGCCAGGCTCAGGCTCGGGCTCGTCAAAGCTCTGCGGGAGCTAAATGGATGCCTTGGGTCGGACCGGTCGGTGAAACAATTGTGCTCAAACTCAGACTCTTCTGGCTAGCGCTTTCAGGGACAAGTTCAATCCGGACGCGCACAGCTTCCTTCAACGTTCGACGGGTACTTATGAGTCATTCATTTCTAGCCAGGGCCGAGACCCAGTCGAATATCTAGGATATCGTCCCACTGTCTTCCCTTTGGTGGTGCACATGCTAGCGATATCACTCGTTCTTCGATAACGGAGCCACACGAACCCGTCCGAATGGTGGAGAACAGACTGGGGAGATTTCACGCCAACAAGCCGCTGCTGGTAATAGAGTCCGGGTAGGCCCCGGGGAACGCGGGAACCCATTATCATTCTCCCTCCCGCGCATTATTTATTCTCTTCAGGCTACGTAACGTGCCTGCGCCTCGGCCCCCGCGATTGGCGGGCATCAAATTTAGACCTATGCTTTGTATAAAACCGTAGACACGACCGTTGGGCACCTCCAATCCCCAGACCACTTAACATGTCCGTCAACATCGTCCTCCCCCCCGCTCAAGACCTGGGCAGAACAACACCTGTCCTCGATCATCAAGGCTACCACCAAGACTGCGTTCGACTCTGCGTTTGATGCCTTCCTATCCAAGAACGCGAAGATTACCGTCAACGGGAAGCACGTCTCCCGCGATGACTATCAAAAGCAGCTTCAGGGCGAGGGATTTGACGAGGCCGGCGCAACCGTCCAGTTCAGCGGTGCTGTCGAGGTTCCCTCAGAGGGTAACTCCATCCAGGTCGGAACAACATCATTTCGTTCAACCGTCCAAAGTAAGCTGACCTGAAATTTCTTCTCGCAGGCTGGGCTGGTGGGCCTTTTCTACACCGCTATCATTGCGCAGAACATCGTCATCCGGGACGCGCCTGTTGCGAGGCAGATCATCTCTGCGTTGAATCTCGTGTACGTCGGAAACGTCTCATTTTCCAGTGGGTTCCTGAAATGAATATATCCCAGCATTGAAGAGGACAAGTCCCTGACGCCGCCGCACTTGCCTGACGGCATCCACGGATTTTTCGGTACGCATTTTATACATATGTACTGTCCAACCTTTGTTCTGATCAGTTGCCAGATGGCCGGAGGGTTTCGGTCTTGAACCAGATCATTCTGGATGAGCGCGCAGACTGATGTCTGAACATACAACATCCTCTCCGAACCTGTACTTGTACACTGTAACTAATATCTCGCCCAATGCACATACATACCATTAGTAATCGCCGACTCCTGTTGACCTTAAGCTTTAATCGTGAGTCCAGAAGCCAAAATACTTTGCATCCCGCGGGTTTGATCCTTTCTTTCTCTATAATTGCAATCAATGTGGAAGGTTATAAACGCTTCCCAAGCTATTCATTCTAATACATACAAAAGCGCGAAATCTGATGAGTCTTGTTGTGAAACGCAAAGATATGCCTACTCTCGGGATGAGGTAAATCACAGGTACAGCCAATTAGGTTTCAATAAGCTTACCCTTGCGGAGAAATAATAGGGTAAGAGCTGGTCACTGCGTTGAATCCAATGCACAGAAACCGCACTTCAACTAAAAGCATTCGGCAAATCCCGACCCTTTGAACATCAATTTGCCAAAGAATTGCCAAATTAAATCCTCTTGACCTCAGCACTCAATATTACGAGGATAAATTACATCCATCGCTCCGACTCGCCAGTTTCTGAATATTCAATATTCATTCCATTCGATACCCCTGCTGGTAAGTATGTTCAAATCATCCCATGTCTTTCGTGTTCCTCAGGTTAGGGTTAGCCTCAAGTCGAGACAAAAATAAAAATAAAGGCCTGCATAGCCGAGTGGCCATCGCAAGACAGGAAAATATTGGAACGGTGGACGAGCCGAAGCCCGCCCAAGTCGCGCGCACACTCGATTTGGACGTGGTCGCCGTGCTATGGAGTGCGCTTACGGTCCATGGACCCGGGCAGTGAAGGGATCCATGCCGTCAAGGTAAGTGAAGTTCTACGACCCGCACGAGGGGTTTTATACAGTGTGCACGGCGCACGGACCATGTCCTTGAACCAAATATGATGAGGGTGCACGGACCATGTTTTGTTGTCGGCTATGTTCTGGAAGCGGATTTGACTCGCAGCAATTGTCAAGTCAAATGCTGTAGCAGCAGAAATTTGCAATATTCTAATTAGATGATGTTCCGGATCATGATGTCTATACTGTCTATACTCTTTCACGCAGGCGCAGCAGGCGTTCCATTTCCGTTAGCAGGGCCCGGAGTCTCTTTCTTCAAGTTGAGCTCTCTCGGCAAGGTCACAGCTCTCTCAACTCCCACCGGAAGCCCTCGATGGCGACCACGTATGGCGGTCAATGTGTTACTTTATTAAAACATGTATAAAATGTGCAATTTTGAGGGAAATGTATGTGGAATTGAAGGAGGAGAAAATCTTACAACCTTTCATGTAAAACATTTTGGACTTTTTTTGGTCCCCTAAAACTTTGTCGAGTTTTTCACACAACAACTTTCTTGGCACTTTTGCGGCACGATCAAGTGGCTGTGCTGACCGACTGGCGGCCGAAACTCCGCCGAACTCAGCAACTACGCAACCACCATAGGGATTTCTAGATAGCAGGCCATTAGTATGATGAGGATAAGGAAACCACATTTAATGCAGGTTTTATTCAAAGAGAAGGTTCAAGTTACTTATATGAGAAGGGATTACCACAGTTCAACCGCACTCGGCCTGTGGGCCATCAGCACAGCCACTTGATCGTGCCGCAAAAGTGCCGAGAAAGTTGTGGTGAAAAACTCGACAAAGTTTTAGGGGGACCAAAAAAGTCCAAAATGTTTTACATGAAAGGTTCAATAAGATTTTCTCTTTCTTCAATTTCACACATTTTCCTCCAAATCACACATTTTAATAAAGTAACACGTTGACCGCCATAACCACGGACCCTACAGCTCGTTATAAGAAAAAAGGTAAGATAATAAATGGAAAACTCTTACATGATGACAATAATCACCAGCTTAGAAAGTGGTCGTAGAGCACCACTAAACTTTGGGCCAATCAATGTTCAGTTGCTTGCTAGCGGAGGACCCAGATAAAAGCTTACCGAAAAATTGTCCTAGAGGAAGGAAGACACGTTAGGGGCCTATAGACTAGACATGGACGTATGAGAGGCTTACCGTGGGGAGACCAAGACTGAGACCTATACCACTAAACGCCGAGACGAGCTCAAACACTATTCTGAAGAGGTCGAACCACTTCTTGTCCTCGTCTAGCAAGTTATGGCGCTCCATCACGGCAACCAAAAAAACACCCCAAACGAGCCACCATATATCTGGCAACGGCAGCCTGAGTGAATTTGTTTCGGACGAATATTCATCTACTCACCGATTGAAATCTGACGGTCCAAGTGCCAACGCTACGCGAGAATACTGAAGTGAATTTTCTGGAGTCGGAACATGCGGGTTTATATCTACCAGATAGCGTCCAATTCGCTATCGGGGATCTAACTTGTCTAGGCCTTTGGGCTCTTCGTCCTCCTCATCCGGGGATTCCTCGAACACGCCCAGGGATTCAACTTCGTATCTAGAAGATGAAGTGAGCCGCCGTCTCGAGGGTTTTGGATAGAGGCCTTAAGGGCCAAGGCAAGAATAGGGGGTTTCAGAATTAGAAAACGAGGTCCAACTTTTGTTCCAACTTGCATCCCAACTTTTCAAAAGTTGGAGCAAAAGTTGGAGCAAGAAATCGGAGTTGAACTGCAAATCGGGCACAAGGGCCCGACTTGACGTCCAACTTTTGGCCCAACTTTGTGCTCCAACTTTTCGTCCAACTTCGGCTAATTCGATTCTCGGGCCTGTATCACATCTTTTATGATACTCGAGACCCGATTTCCGAAATTGGGGCAAAAATCATCGGCCTGGGTGTTTCACAAACAAGACCCCAACTTTTGCTTCAACTTTCGTCAAGTTGAGGCAAAGTTGGAGTCGAAGTTGGGACAAAAGTTGGACCAAAAATTCTAATTCTGAAACCCCCTAATAGTACAAACTGTTCAATTTATAACGCCCTCCGGGCACCCCTGGTACTGCTGACCCCAAGCCGTACCTATAGCTCCGGAGGCTGGATCAGGTTGTACCAGGATCATCCTAGTCAACACAGAAAGATGAGTTGTTCAGTCTTGAGCATTCGGCTGCATTTCCTTGGGTGGTGGGTGACTTCTCTTGGAGGTTCACAATTCCTCTATTGTTTACACAGCACATGAAGCTATCTAATTGTTAGTTGTCTGTGCTGCATGTACTACCAAAAAAAAAAAAGAGCATCTGGCTGTAGTCTCTTATAAACAGATCCTATAACAATTTTAACCTCATACCTCGGCTTGTTATAATTCAGCTGCACACATTTTTCTTTTTCTTGACCTGATTTTGTCTTCTTTCTAGAAGCTAAAGTCAGATGCAGTGTCTTGCGGCCTCCAGCCGCACTCCTTTTTCATCTGTCCATTTTCTGAAAGCGAAGTGGGATGCAGAATGTCGCGCCCTCCGGCCGCCCTCTTTTTGTCATTTCCTCATTGCTTGTCATTGTGGAGAGGGAAATTGAAGGTCTCGTGTCTTTGGGCCTTTGGCCGCACACTCCTTAACATTCCTTTGTTTCACTTTTTCTTGGGAAAAGCAATTCGATCACGGCGGCCTCTCTTCCTTGTTCAAGTTTCAAAGTTTTCACAAAAAACCAATCGGAGAGTCAAAATGAAGGAACCAAAACTTGAAAGTGCCGAATTAAGCAAGTCAAGTCAGTAATATGGGAGAGAACTGGTTCAGAGTTGAAATGAACATATCACAAGTGAGATTTAGGAGTAATGCCGGCGCTCAAGCATCATTCCAGCCAAATGCGAGAGCTCCAAGGTGAATATTACAGCTTCAGCGATTTCTGAGTGATCAGTTAGGAAATTGAAAACACAAACTGAGTGCAGGGAATTAGATTGACTATGATGATATTAATGGACGAAGAACAAATCAGGTTGAGGGTTGCACAAGTCCGAGGTCTGAAATGTATCAAGCAGATGATGGGATTGAAAGAGACTTAGTTAAAGCTGAATGTATAAAATAGAACCAGTCTTCAGAGTGGGACTGGTTTAAGTGATAGATGTTTAGAGTCCGCAAATCATTGGAGGTTACATTTCAAGTAGGACTCCGACCCGATTCCGCTTTTGACGTGTCGACGGCTCATTGATATAGACACTGTCCCATCTGTAGGCTGGGGCTACTTGCCTGAAGAACAGACCGGTATGGGATGGGCCACTCTATTTACAGCAAGTTGACTATCTCACAATGCATGATATTGAAATGCATAAACCTAACAATGCATAGGATTTGGGCAGAACCAACTTGGGAGGCTGAAAATTTAGCTGAAGATGCATATTGCATATTGCATACACATTTTCATCTGAATATGCATTATCACCTCTCAAATTTGGTGGTCAGGACTCAATTGGTGGATGATTTTAACCATATTTGAGATAGGAACTGGTTTGGTAGGGCTGAAAAAATAGCCAGCAGGGTTCCAGACACCCTGGTTCTCATTATAAGATGATTTTCAGCCATCTTGATCCCATGGAGATGACCATTGACCTTCTGTTTGACAAAGAAATTAATATATTTATGGTATTTCAAACTGTGGGAAGTGTCTCTGATTGCATACACCTGACAATGCATAGGACTTTCACTCTCCAAACTGTATGCATTGTGAGATAGTCAACTGTACACAGGTGCTGTATCCATCCATAAACAGGTCGACAGATGTGCAGAAAGCATGCATACTAGTGCAAATTTGAGTAAGTTTTCACACAATCTATATAATATGACAGCACTTACGGGTCTGAACAAGGTCTGAATACGCTCATGAAAACCACAGGCTACTAGACGGGCCGTCTTGGCGTTGCCTGAGAAGCCCGAGTCGTAACATTGAGTGAGGCCGGATCGAGATTGAACTCCAAAATATACTCTGGATTTGCCAGATTCAGTTTGAACAGAGAAAAAATGCCTTCGGGACGGCAGCATAGGCGATATCCGGTCTTCGATGCCAGGAAACAACTCAAATGAACAACTGAATATAACCACTGGTCCACTGTGAAACATGCAGTAGAGCTGGAAGAACCAGAAGATATAAGCCCACAAGCATCTCACCACCTATCCACTATACACGCAGTCGGAACAATCAATGGGAACCCGGAAATGAAGGAAATGAACATATGAGCATTATAAACCAACCGCCGGTCCGCCGGGAACCAACAGGGAATAGGCAATGGGAACCATCAGCAAAACAAGAACTGGGACAAACAAACCACAGGGGTCATTAATCTAACCACTGGTTCACTGGGAACAACTAACAGGGAACAGGACCAGGAATGTCTAACAGAAAATGCGGATCTAGAGGTCTGTGAATTTATTGCAGCTCTGTGAATTTATTCACGAGCAGCAACTAGTTAATGTATAATATGTACATGTATAGTATTTTTCTGTATATTTAGGCTCTGTGTGTTAGTGCCGAAGACACAGGTCCTAAATCTAGTGGGAGCGGGAAGCAAGACCAACCAACATGCACGTGGTCTTATGTTGGCCGCGCACGGAGCTTCTGGCGTGTTCTGGCACATGTGCTTCGTTCCAGATACCGGCTAACACAAGTTCAACAGCGGGTAACATCCAGCGGTGATATCTCCGTTGCCGAGATCAAGTCTTAAGAGAACAATAAGGAAGATTAAGGAGCTCGCAGTATGAAAGTACAAGTCAACCAATCTCAAGATTTCACGAGATTTCCGTTTGGCTGTGTACCCGCGGGTTACCCGTATGGGTTTTGGACCCGACCCGTGTGCGGGTACGGTATTGGCGGGTCCTGATACGGGTTGAGGTCCTGATACCCGTAGGTAGACCCGTGTCCAACCCTACGAGCCTGAGGCTTTGGTGGTGCACATACTATACTTGCACCTGCACATCAAAATGAACTAAAAGTTCAAAATGTATTCACGTTTGCTCAATTCTTGTCCAATCGTCTTTGGAAGTACCAGAAATTTTCACCAACAGGTGTGCCCATCCAGGATATAAAAGAAGGTTGAGGGTAAAGGAATGAATAGTGAAGGAGATTCTGCTCCGAGCCATTTGATGGTGAAATTTCTGGTACTTCCGAAGGCGATCGGGCAAGAATTGAGCGAACGCGAACACATTTTGAACTTTCAGTTCATTTTGGTGTGCAGGTGCAAGTATAGTACTAGTACTAGCGATATCACTCGTTCTTTAACGACGGAGCCACACGAACCCGTCCGAATGGTGGAGAACGGACCCGAGAGGTTTCACGCCAACAAGCCACTACTAGTGATAGAGACCCGGGTAGGCAACGGGGAACGCGGGAACCCATTATCATTCTCCCTCCCGCGCATTATTTGTTCTCTTCAGGCTACGTAACGCGCCTGTGCCTCGGCCCCCGCGATCGGCGGGCAGCAAATTTAGACCTACGCTTTGTTATAAAACCGTAGACGCGACCGCTGAGCACCTCCAATCAACCAGACAATCTATAGCTATAGTAATATGTCCGCCAACATCGTCCTCCCCCCGCTCAAGACCTGGGCAGAACAACACCTGTCCTCGATCATCAAGGCTACCACCAAGACCGCGTTCGACTCTGCGTTTGATGCCTTCTTGTCCAAGAACGCGAAAATCACCGTGAATGGGAAGCACGTCTCCCGCGACGACTATCAGAAGCAGCTCCAGGGTGAGGGGTTCGACGAGGCCGGCGCAACCGTCCAGTTCAGCGGCGCTGTCGAGGTTCCCTCGGAGAGCAACTCCATCAAGGTCGGAACAACACAATTTTGCTCAATCATTCAGAGTAAATTGACCTGAAATCTCGTCTCGCAGGCCGGGCTCGTGGGTCTCTTCTATACCGCTGTCATCAGGGAGAACATCGTCATACGGGACGAGCCCATTGAGAGGCAGATCACCTCTGCGTTGAATCTCGTGTACGTCGGAAACATCTCGTTCTTCACCGAGTCTCTGTCTGAAAGTATATTCCAGCATCGAAGAGGACAAGTCTCTGACGCCGCCCCACCTGCCTCACGGCATCCACGGCTTTTTCGGTGCGTGTTTCTTGCAAATGAATACTGTTCAACAGTTATTCTGATGGATTGTCAGATGGCCGGAGGGTTTCGGTCTTGAACCAGGTCATTCTCGATGTACGCAAAGACTAATGTCTGAACATATATACATCTTCTTATCCGAACCTGTACTTGTACGCAGTAACAAATATCTCGCCCAATGCACAGGGTCAGCCTCAAGTCGAGACAAAAATAAGGGCCTGCATAGCCGAGTGGCCATCGCAGGACAGGAAAATATTGGAACGGTGGACGAGCCGAAGCCCGCCCAAGCCGCGCGCACACTCGATTTGGATGTGGTCGCCGTGCTATGGAGTGCGCTTACGGTCCATGGACCCGGGCAGTGAAGGGATCCATGCCGTCAAGGTAAGTGAAGTTCTACGACCCGCACGAGGGGTTTTATATAGTGAACACGGCGCACGGACCATGTCCTTGAACCATACATGATGAAAGTGCACGGACCATGCTTTGTTGTCGGCTGTGTTCTGGAAGCGGATTTGACTCGCAGCAGTTGTCAAGTCAAATGCTGTAGCAGCAGAAATTTGCAATATTCTAGTTAGATGATGTTCCGGTCATGATGTCTATACTGTCTATACTCTTTCACGCAGGCGCAGCAGGCGTTCCATTTCCGTTAGCAGGCCCCGGGGTCTCTTTCTTCAAGTTGAGCTCTCTCGGCAAGGTCACAGCTCTCTCAACTCCCACCGGAAGCCCTCGATGGCGACCACGGACCCTACAGCTCGTTATAAGAAAAAAGGTAAGATAATAAATGGAAAACTCTTACATGATGACAATAATCACCAGCTTAGAAAGTGGTCGTAGAGCACCACTAAACTTTGGGCCAATCAATGTTCAGTTGCTTGCTAGCGGAGGACCCAGATAAAAGCTTACCGAAAAATTGTCCTAGAGGAAGGAAGACACGTTAGGGGCCTATAGACTAGACATGGACGTATGAGAGGCTTACCGTGGGGAGACCAAGACTGAGACCTATACCACTGAACGCCGAGACGAGCTCAAACACTATTCTGAAGAGGTCGAACCACTTCTTGTCCTCGTCTAGCAGGTTATGGCGCTCTATCACGGCAACCAAGAAGACGCCCCAAACGAGCCACCATATATCTGGCAACGACAGCCTGAGTGACTTTGTTTCGGACGAATATCCATCTATTCACCGATTGACATCTGACGGTCCAAGTGCCAACGCTACGCGAGAATACTGAGGTGAATTTTCTAGAGTCGTAACATGCGGGTTTATACCTACCAGATAGCGTCCAATTCGCTCCCGGGGCTCTAATTTGTCTAGGCCTTCGGGCTCTTCGTCCTCCTCATCCGGAGGTTCTTCGAACACGCCCAGGGATTCAACTTCATATCTAGAGGATGAAAGTGAGTCGCCGTCTCGAGGGTTTTGGATAGAGGCCAAAACAGCGTACACATTGGTGGACCGGATCGTCATCGCAACCTGCAACTCTCGTTTGAAACAAGTGACAGCCAACATTCAACACGTACAGGGTAAACCTAGATTGATTATGAGCAAAGATTCAGAGAATTATAACAAAAAGACGTACCGCAATGTACATCATCACGACATACATGAATCTGGAATCGATTTAGATTCAGCATCCGCAAGGGTCAAGGCAAGAATAGTACGAACTGAAGTGCCGGCGAGGCAGAGGCCACCGGTATAATGGAAAATCCAGAAGCTCGAGCAGCCAACCCCTGAAATAAGCCGTCTACTATGCGAGGGCCTTTGGCCATCTCTTCAAAGAACGGGAGCCCGGTATCTGTATTCAACCTATTAGTTCAGATCGGGAGTACTCTCTGGGCGCATACCAAGGACCTCAAATGCAACCCACTCCACGACACTTGACAAATGAATGCTCGGTCGACAACTCCGCGGGCTCAATGGATCAAATTTGCCTACCTGAACCCCACGAGGAGGATTAACAAGAACCACGTTTGGTGACTCGGAAATCTAGGGGTCGTGGTCATCCTAATGCTCGTCTTTTTTTGTAGAGACAGATGTGACTTGCAAGTATAGAAAGCACCTGCTCAAATTGATGAGTACTTGTTGTGCTGAAATAGAGTCAAACTACCTCCGTGGATGCTTGAGTAAAAACGACAACGTCTTGCTGGTTTCTGAATCCTCAGGCACAATTTTATACCAAATCCATCTACATCGAGGTTGATCAGTGGGTCCTCTATCATAGCAACACAGAGAGAATCAAGCATAACTTACATGAGTAGCCGCAAACTGTTGAAATGTAAGTCAAGTACAAGTAGACGAAAATTGCAAAAAAGAAACGCACAATATGGGCTTTCGAAGACATCAACCAATCGAATTGAGCACATAAAATGCGGTCAAAATTTAGACATACGCACCAGGGCGTGGTTTCCGGCAAGAATGACAAATATGAGGGCGAAAATCATAGCGTAAGCTCCCTGGAATGGAACCATTCCTCTGCAACCTATGAACTGGGAACATCATTGAAGATTTGTGAATCTTACGTGTCTACCAAGGAGAGTCCGCCGCCGGAATACGCTCCGAGAGTAATAAACATGGAATACCTGCGAATCATTTTTTCATTAGCCTGCGAGATAAACCAGTAGAGCACCAAGATTGTATACCATGGCTTCTGAACCAATTTCGGCTGGGCCGCAAAAACTGCGTCATAGTGTTTTGTGGTTGATAGCCACGGCGCAAATATCAGGAAGGCCAACAACTGTGTGCCAACAAAATACTTTAAGGGTGTCAAAAAGGGCGATTTACGCATGTAATAGCCTGCATACGCACGAGCGGAATGAAATAGCTGAGCAACCGCAGTGCTCGATACTCGACGCCGCCGATGAACTCGAGCTGATCATCCGACAATGTCTCTGTGTGGAAGGCGGAATTTCGGCCAACGACGAGCCCATCGAAACTCAGCCACGGAACTTCTTTCGCGCCTAGCGTTTCGGTGAACGGCAGCGTCATCTTCCGCTCGAGTTTCCGGTACGTGGTCGGAGCGCTGCGTTTCAACAAATTCGTCGCAAGGGTCATAGGTCCAGGAAAGCCGCCGTTTCCTTCAAACTTCTTGTTTTCAGGTTCCACCTTTCTGTTACCGCTGTATATAGTTGCGGTTCTTCTCGGAAAAGCGACGCCCTCTTTTGAGGGGAGGGTGAGAACGAAATTTCACGGGTTGCGGGAGGGACTTACCGCGAACGGTTTGCAAGCGAGGTAGGCGGTCGATTGACGTTGTGTTTCCAAAGTCCACTGCTCGCGGTGACTGGGTGGGGGCGGGTGCCAACAAGATACTCGTTGCACGCGGAGAAGACGAGAAGGTTCGCGCATCGGACAAGATGTGCCCTTCGTCGTCGCTGGCACGTTCTGTTTTCGGTATATCGTTTCCATGCGCATCCAGGGTTACTCGCGGGGTCGGCTGAATGAAATCGAAAGTAGGAGGTTCAGGCTGCTTCTCGGGCACTGGAACTTCTTCCCTTTGTTTGAACATGGCAACAGGAGAGGATATGGACTTGAGGAACATGCTTCTAGTTCTGGGACGCGGCCGGGATCGAGACTCGACATACTGACACACATTCTTGAAGTACCACCTTGTTTCCGAGACATGATTAGGAACGAGATACCTCGAGGGGAAAAAAGATAAAATATGTACTTGCGCACTAGAACCATCTATCGGGCCGGGTCAATTGCGACCTTGAAGAAAACGGAAGACGCACGATCCAAGAAACCACAGTAAAGTCCCCTATAAGCATGAGGATGTATAATATAACTTGTTGCCAAGGTGTAGCTATTGGCGCAATTGAGAGAAATTTACGAGAAAAATAGTATGGGCTTACTTGTGGAAAGATTTATCGTGCTGAGACCTGTACTGGGGTCAGCGGACGGGGAAACGGCGACAAGACACGAGGCAACCTGTTACAGTCATTGCGCTATAACTTTCTTTCGCCTCAGTCATCTTCACCAAGAGAAGAACCGATAATCATACCATATAAATAGAGAGTCCAAAAACGAGATGTGAAACCGTCCGTTGCAACCATAGAAAATTCCTGCCGCAATTAAAGGTATGATAGTGAAAGCCGTCATGTGTAGGCGATAAAATGTCCCATGGGTCCAAACGAAATCGGATAGAGTGGTGAGTATTCCCTTTGGAGGTGAGTTTGATTCACTCTGCTCCGCCATCCGTATGAGGGGTTTGGGGTCAACGAGAATAAGATGGTGGTGAAGAGCAAACCATGCACGTCAAAAACGCCAAGCATTGATGCATGATGGCCGGCTTCCCGCGGGCTGTCACGGTGTGCAACCGTGACCGCACCGAACTCAACACCAACCCCATGGACTCACGCAAGACTAGCCCTTCTATCTTCCCCCTACTCACGACCCAGGCCTCCGACAGTTGTCAGCTCATTCAAAAGCACTCGCCAGGTTCTCAAACGGTCATGAAGTCAAAACAAGTTGCCAACACTGAGACCTTTTCCGATGAAGCTTCAAATTTCGGAGGCAAGGACAGTGCAAGAATCATCCCAGGCTGTCGTTGGGCGGAGGATGAATACATTGGTCAACTATGACAACGCCTTACTCCAATCCAAACTCTTCACGACTCTGCCCACGTCAGCGGCGATCCTGCAAGGCCTCTTTGTTGGCGGAAGGTTGCCCCCCAGTCTGACGAACAATATGGTCAGCAAAAAATGGTCTATGTCATTAGAACTGCGCTGCACATAGAGCCAAACTCCTTCCAGCACTGGAATGTGCCGACAACTGCTTCGATAATGTGAGGCGGGGCGCCGAGGGCCATGAAGGGCTTTGTAAACTCTTCAACCGGTATTTGCTCGTACACAACCTTTTTGCCAGTGACTGCGAAGAAAGTGAGTGTTTGTCTCAAGTAAGATGCCTGCTGAACCTTCCGAAAGTTGACGAGCCATTTCCTCAGGCGTGATGTCTTCGCCACTGGTATACATCCACGCCGCCGTCTGGGAAGGTAGGTGAATCGAGGTGAGTCCAGCACCCGCCGGACATACACACGGGCCCGGCTGTTTCTTGACAGGACCGCGCCGGAATACTCCCCCTTCTCCTTTGGACAGCCTTCCCTTGAATGCACTTCCATGAATTATGTAGAATTGACAATGACTATGAGTGCAAGAGAAACCCTTCAGGCGCGCAGCTGCTACGTATTTGGAGGTCTGAACACACTTCTCTAGACACAGAGATAGAATCCACCGGATCGCAATCAACTCCTGAAAGACTCCAACTTTGACTCAATCAACGCAATTTTATCTGCTTGCGAGGATCTTTCAAACATTACCTTGGCCTTCTCCAAAAAGTTCGTTGCCCTTTCAAAGTCTCCGCGGCGCTCGAAAACATCTGCGATCCGGACGAGACACACGCCCTGGTGACGGTACACACCCATCGCCGAGAACCCATCGAACGCGGTCTGGAATAGATTTAGAGCGGTGTCATCGTCCCCTCGAGCTGCGAAAATATCGCCGATGCATCGCAGAGCGTGGTGAGTCGCCACCTCATCCAGCAGTTTCCTGGCATATCCAAGGAGCGCCACCGCGTACCCGAAGGTCGTCCTTGCGTCGTGCATCCCATGCTCCACGTCACCCAATTTCGACAAACACGCCACGACAATCGTCGGTCGATGCCCCCAACACTCCTTCAAAGCCTGTTTGTAGTATGCTGCGGCATCCGCCTTCCATCCCTGGCGCAGCTGCAGATCTGCAGCCACCGAGTCACACCAGAACATCGTTTCCGGCGCCTTCAGTCCCATCAGCAGTGGCCGGGCCCTATCCAAGTTCTGCCGAACACCAGCCTCATCCACCCCCATTTCAAAGTCCAGGATCGCTGAATTCATCAGCGCGTACGCGTACTCGAGTGGCGCATTCCCCTTGGCCGATTTCTCCGCGATCGCACCTTCGATGACCCGCGCTTTCGCATACTCGGTCTTGAGCCTCAAGGACTCGGCCTCAGAACTCATAAGGCTCAAATCAAAGCTGCTGCGCTGCATCCCGCATAGCGTGAGGATATACCGGGCCTCTGCGCACAGTTGGGCACTGCGTGTGAAGTCACCGAGGCGATATGCGCAGTTCAATTCTGCTTGAATGGCGTGCGCCTGGGCGAACAGGTGGCCCGCGTGTCCGAACGCCTCACGCGACTGCTGCGCGTATGCGACGCCCTGGCGGAAGCGGCCCTTCATCCCCTCTAGCTCTGAGAGGTGCATGAGCGCCTTCCCCTGCCCCACAAAGTCCCCTATCTCCGTGGCGAGCGCCAACGCGCACTCGCAATACCGCTCCCCGACGGCGCGATTGTCAGTGTGGAACATATGGTACGTGGCCAGGATGTTGTACAGTTGCACTGGCAAGGAAATGAGCGTTGGGCATGCGGTATTCAAAGCGCAGATGGGCGCAAATAGTTACCTTCACCTACTGGATCAAACGCCAGCTGGAATTCCCGGATGGCCCTGGCTTCTGGATCCCCCGACATGTCTTTCGCTTCATAGTAATGCTGCGCCTCGAAGAGGGCGGAGATATATTCGCCGTGGAGTTGGTGATCAGTGCATCGCTCCAGCAGTGGTGGAATGTTCTGTCGGAGAGCTGAGAGTCCCCGGCCAGTCGCGCGCATGAACGAATCCAGCGTGAGGATCCTGGCGCCAGTGCCTGTCAGTTTTGTCCCTATGATAACGACGTACAATACCTTCGGATAAGGGGGGAAACGTCGTTGTTATCGAACTTCGTCTCCCAGAGCAGCACGCTCTGCAGATTCCCCAAGTTCGCAGAAATCCGCGCGACACAGTCCGGGGACGATACCTGCCGGAACGTCTTCCATAGCATCAGTAGCTTATACAGTTGGTCTCGCACTGGCCAGACTAGTTCCGGGGCGGGCGGGTGCGCACGCTGAATGTATTCTCGGACGGGGACTAGCGCTTTGATGCGCCTGTTCCGATCCACATACCCCAGGGATGTACGGAGGAGCGTGACCTTGCAAATTTCGATGTTGTGAATGGGAAGCGCGCACTGCAGAAGGTCAGCTTCGGCAATCCCGTCCGGTAGCATCGATATGACGCTCAGGAGGGCCTGCGCCCCAGGGACGGCCCCCATGCGGGGACTGGAGAGCGACATGCCGATAGACATATCGAGGTTGGATTGTCTGTCACGCCCCTGTGAAAGGAGTTGCGTCTGTCCCTCCTTCCAGCGCTGGAGAACAGGCCCGCTGCCTTCAAACGACACAAGGTTCGCGACCAGGCTCACCGCCAGCGGAAGGCGATCCGTCAGCGCAAGTAGCTCGTCGATGTCTGTATTGCTCGCGGGTTCATCTGAGATGTCGAGGAAGGTCTGGTGTGCGGCCTCATATGACAGCGGGTTGAGCGGCGGAAAGAATGGGCGCGTCCAGCGTACTTTGCCCGGTCTCTCCACGCCGCGCATTGTAATCTGTTCAAACTCATCAGTTCACCAGGGTCCAACTAGTCTGGAGCGAGGGCCCACCAATAACGCCAGATGCGGGATGTCCGTCAGATTGGACAGAAAGTCCTCGACGCGTGCGCGAGAAGTAGTCGGTTCCCAAGCCGTCTCGAGATTGTCCATTACCAAAAGGACAGGAGGGCCCGCTGCGAGCGAGCTGACGATGACATTCTGTCGCGCGTCCAGTTGGAGCTGAGAGGCAACGGTGTGTACCAAATCGATCTGCGTGCTTGCAGCCTCGCATGCGACAAAATGTCGCTGGTGGTATTTGGTCGCTATCTGAGGATGATGCACCACGGCGGCCGCGAGGCTCGTTTTACCGATTCCACCGCTCCCCAGAATCGCCACCCGCGGTGAATCCTGCAGCAGGGTCGCGACGAGCTCTTCCACTTCCCCATCGCGCCCATAGAATATTTTCGGCGTCGCTGGGAGGAGTGATAGCAGCGAATTGGAACTGCAGGTGCGTGAGTGTTGAAATAAATACATGAGCTGTCTTGTTCGGTACCTCTCCGAGAATTCGGAAGAGCCTCCTCTGAGCTAGAGACACGAGAAGTGATCAGTGCGACATGAGCGAGTGCCGGAACCACTTCTTACGGAAGAAACATCACTGGAGGACAGGGTGCAGGCCGATATCGCGGAGGCCAAGTTGAGAAGCTCAGCGTGTCGAGTGTCTTCATCAATTTCAGTTTTGGCCAGCCCCGCTGTTGCCGCCAAGTTAGAGTGTAACTTGCGAGGGAAACAAATAAAAGAGTTAGAAAGAAATCAGTCTCAACTAGGAAACAGGAACGAAAATATGCACAGCAAACCCTTCAAGCGAATCTCGGAGGCCTGCCTTGCATTCCTCCAACTGCTGCGTTTTTGCCTGTTCGCAATAGCCGCTTCAGTCTGCCCATCGTATTTTGACTCTCCAAGAAGGAGTGGATCTTCTGCAGCGTCCTACCACGGAATTTGCAGTTAGATAACAGCTAGTATAAGTCATAAAGGAACAAACTGTGCAAAAGTGCCAACCGTGTATAACATTGAAGGCGGAAGGAGAGCTGTTGTCTGCGGCCCAACGCTGAGGTCGATGACAACCCATAGAAGGTCGTGGATCTGCTCGACGAGTTGAACATACTCCTGCCTTTGGACCTTGAACGTCTGACCAAGAAATCTGTGGGTCAGATAGCCATTGAAATGCAGTTATCGGCAGCCACGGACCTGCACCATGCCGAATATGGCGAAGCTCACTGCAGAGATAGTGTTTAGAAAAGGAATCTGCGACGAACTGGACATGTCGCGGAGTGTGCCGGCCGCTACTGTGGCCTTCCGCAGAATGCTGTCTGGCTCACGGCTGCGGGTCGGTAGACTGGTGTGCGAGGGCATCGTCGAGAGTGATCCCCAAACATCACAAGCCTGCGTATAAATGGCGTCACATCGGACCCGAGACCCTGCCGGAGACAGCAAAAGCCCGCAGCGGAGATAGCATGAAAGATGAGGCAAATTTGGCAGCCAGAGTGTCCACGCGCCTAATTGCGGTTCGCACACCTTTGCAAGACAGTGGATTCGTACGCTGATGCACAATGAAGAGCGATACAGCGTAAACGCTGTGGAAGTCCGAGAACCGAGGCTGCTGAATAAAAAGTCCTGATGGTCCATATGCAGCATGCTGCGTCCCTGAGAGCCCCAAGGCGAGATCGGTGACTCGCTGCTCACTACGATTTAAATAGCCAGCCCTCTAAGGTCACGATCAACTTGCAGCACCAGGAGAGAAGAAAAGTCCATGCGAATTTAGGTATTCTTGGGGAATGAACTGAGGACTGAGTGATGAGTGATTTAAGCTTCAGGAGAGGGTGCATCCCTCCCGCTGTGATGGCATCAAGGAAGCGAAAGTGTCGGTTGCTCGGATCCGCTCGGACTTGACATCTTCCCGCCTTGTGGCGCGCTGTGGCGCCGCCAACCGTAATATCGCACCCTCTACAGGCATGTACCCTCTTCGCCATCACTACCGCGTACAATCTAAGGCGCAGTTGAACAACCGTTAATTCCTGCTTGCGCCATTGTCGCGGAAAACCATTCTTGATGGCTAATTCCTTTGTCGAAAGCAAACGCACTGGCGGATATCACTAAAACGCCGTATAAAGCCTCCATATGTCAATTAGAAAAGTTCTTTTTTTTCGCCCCCACGACCTCTTTTCTAAGTCTACGAGGGCAGTCTGTCCATCCAGGACGTACTAAATGCCAACTCGGCGCTAAGAGTATGTGCCCAACGTTTTCCGCCTCATCTTGGGAACCTCTACTGCCCCCTTACCCTCCCCATTTGCGGACATTCGACCCCAACTTTTGCGTCTAGCAGCTTTTGTGAATAGTTCACAAATAAAAACTTGTTTTTTTGGGCTCTAGGGACCAAAAAGTGTCGCGTATCCGGCAAAATTGTAGAGCCATTTCGGGGTCCTTCAGTTGTCTAACCTCCAACCATGCTACAATCAACAAATACAAGCTTTCGGCCACTTCGGCAGTTTGAAGTTCACACAGTCAATGTGAGCTGGTCGGCGCGCAAGCGTCGACCGAGCGAACATCGAGGTTTCTGAAAAACTGTCCTGAATCTCTATCCTTTTATTTATGCCCCGCCGCTTGCCACTCACATTCACAAACAGGATTTATCCTGTATGTGCCTATTTAGGGGGAGTCTGAGGGGGGAAGACCAAAAATGTCGCCACTTTTGGGTCTTGTGACTTGCATTTATTACTATATGGAGCTATGAACCAAATAAGATACAGTAAAGTAACACCGCTTCAGCCATCATCTCCCACGGCTGCTGTGAAGCTCCATGTCCATACCCTCTTAAATCGTGAAAATAATATAGGGGATATAAGAAAGAATATGGAAGCTTTCTATGTACTCAGAATTTTAGAACAAGCTTGGTACTTCTCGGGACTTAGTGACGCGCCACGGCAGATAACTAGGGATGGCAACCGTACCCGTGTGGCATGGGAAATGGACACGGCAACGGATACGGGTGATACCCGTTTCCGTCTAGCCGTTACGGCCGTATATGCGGCAATAAAATGCTCTTCCATTTTGATCTCGGCTGGTGCTGCCGGGAGGTGGAGTTGGCTCGAGCTGGGTTTTGGTTTCAGCGGATAATCATAAATTGCAGCTTGAGCTGATGCCAACTCATCTTGGCTCGAGGCAACACGACATTTCCCATAGCGGTACCGTGACATGGCTGACAGCGTAACTGAGTGACTGTTGCGTTGCGCCACATCCTCTCCTTCTCCTGCTCGTTGCCCTCGACATTCTCTGCCTCATCCACCCCTGGATTTTTGCTATCTATCTTAGGCTTGGCCTATGCACTCAGATCATGTGGCCATATGATACCTGCTGCAAATTGCCTAGGAGGTTTAGAATTGAAAGTCGGGCAGTGGGATGGCGGGTTGGTGCATTGGTGGCTCAGGTACACACCAGTATTTAAAAAATTATCCCTCCCAAATGTTATAAATACCATGCACAATCCATGTGGTTCGTATCTCCCCCATCTTGAGCCCCATGGCCTCTCCAGTTGCCATCCTCATGCCTGCAGTTATTTTGTCCAAACCCCGTCAATTTTTGGCACAAGATTGGAGGTGAATAAATAGCATTGTTTCATTTGTTTTCTAGCTCACAGTAGCCAATAAAATAAAATAAAAAACACCTGTCTCACACCATAAATACAGCTGTAGTGCCATACACAGATGGGTACCGTACCGTCTTAGGTGTAAACCCTGTCAACCTGGACCATATTCATATGGCTGTGCAGCTGTATTGGCTGTAAAAATACGGACCATATCCGTATATGGTACAGTTGCCATCCCTGCCTGAGATAACTCTGCATCTACCACCAAGTTGGCGTTGTTCAGCTCGTTCACAACACTTCTGGTCCTCACCTTCTGTGTTTGGATTCCTGGAGGACTTGAGGCACCTCTGCCTCTTTTCTTTTTACACTTTTGGCCATGAAATTCAGGGGAAACTACGCCAAAATGACCAGCAGACCAATTGGAAACCCTCTGCCCGAAATTGTTGCAGGCAGACAAAAGCTCATTGTTATCTATGAAAAACTGGCCATCCTCAGCTTGGATATAGCAAATTTCTCTGCCTTTTCTCTGGTTTTTGACTCAACTGCTAGCTGGAGTGCCAGTGAGTGGTGATATGCAACTTTGTGAGCTGGAGCAAGGCTGGAAATAGTGCATGGGTTTGGTGTGTGCACATATCATCTTTTACGCAACTTAAGTACCTAACTTGGCCACATTTCTCAGCTTCCTTCCACAATCTCCGTACTCATTCACTTTTATCCCCATGACTTGTGTCCTGGAACTGAGCATTGACATCCACCATAACAGTTGCAACAGTGGGTCAAGGGGCCAGTGCTCCAGTGCCATACCTGCATGACAATCCCATTTTCAACACGTATACATTGACACATGGACAACATGACATGGCCTCAAATTTGGGCTGCTTGCCTCAACAGGTTTACGTCTGCACTTACAATGCATTCCAGTATCCTCAGCACAATGGCAAGCTTTTTTGTGCTCCTGCATTTGCCTGCTTGCATGCCTCAATATCTGGATCACCAGGTGACACCCTCGCATGCATCACCATACCATTGCTTTAGCCTTCATGTTGTGATGGTAGTGTTCTACAACATTGTACATTTTATCTGGGTCGATTCTGGGGTGTTGTAAGTGTAGGTTTCATGTTTGTGACCTCCCACTGTGTTGTGTTTTCTTCATACATATTTTAGCTGCTGGTGTACTAATCTAATCTATTCCAAATCCAATTAAAATTGTTTGTATCAATCTCTGCGCAGCAGTTCAACTACAACTCAAGGTCCTGCCGCATTCTCTTGAATCCTCTCATTCTCATTCCTTTTTTGTATTCATTTTTGTATTTTCTCGTTACAAGACCCAGTACAATGAAATAAAAACCCCAACTGTTGCATCAATTTCAGAGGGGTTTTCAAATGTCAACGGCACCCACCTCTGAGTTGCATAAGCATCAGACAGGCCCCGGGAAACTACACCAAAGGCTTGTCCAAGAAAATCCTCAAATCTGGCCTCAAAAAGCCACTTGTCCTGGAGGTTTCAACCTGAAAAAGCCGCTTTTCAGACAGGAGTCATCACGTGTTTTGTGAACAAAAAAACAGAATAAAATCGCAAAATTTCCACTGTGCTGTTGAGCGCAGGACTAACGACATACAAGACAAGATTCCAGGATTTGGCAGTGACATTCAGCACTGCTCAGTCTGCATGGTGGGGAGTTGCATCTCCCACCTTGACATAGCTGGAAAATTTTGGAGATCTTGTCTCAAAAAGCCACTTTCTAGGACAGACCTGGCCAATTTTTGGCCTCAAAAAGCCACTTTTTCAGACAAGCCTTTGGTGGAGTTTCCCAGGGCCTCATCAGACAGACAGACAACTTCATTATTGTTCCAATGTGTCCTCAAAAATATCGCAAAAATCCTAGAAACCATACAGTCTTGTGTAAATGACATGGATAAAGGCCTGTTACAGTTTCTGGATGGGGGTTTAGAACTAGAAGGCGCTGACTGTGTTAGTACAGACCTTGCCTGCACTGAGGTTTCTGTTTTAGAGTCATAGTATTTGTACAACATAGGTAAAACTTTGAAAGTTTAGAACAACAAGAGGACTCGCAACCTTTAGATGCTTTGTTTTCCCTAAGTGGAGTATTTGTGCATTGAACAACTTACACTGCATGAAAATTTGTAGGAATAGGTTTTACAAGACAAAGCTATGTCCTTCTTTATGCACTTAGATGGCTGTTACCCTTGCTTCTGTGGTGATATCTCTGCTGAGTGACATGTAAACAGTCAAAGGTGGAATGTTTGCATTCCAGTCTAGGATAGAGTGGGCCCTGGATTTGCTTATATTAGATTCCTCTGATTCAGTGTGCATAGTAATTATCTTCCCCATGGATCAACCAAATACACGGTCCTAGGAGCACTTTGAACTCTCAGATGTTGAGTTGCACCAATGTCGAGACTTCTAAGAAATGAGCTTGGTGGGGGGTGTTTCCTCTGATGTGTGTAGATCCCAGAAGTGTCAAGACGTCGCTAAGTTGGTCAGCCCACGAGAACATGCAGAAGTTCCATTCTGTGGACATGTTGAAAAGGTCTGGGCTCAGTCACTTGGATCAAGTCGCCATCAGGCTTCAATTTTGACACTGACAGTGCAGAAACCTTGACAGGCAAGGTAATTTTTGTGTGGTTGCCAATGTAAAAGTTTTAAACCATGACTCAGAGTAGACTCAAACCAGTTGTTGTTTCATAATTTATGATAATCAATAAATAGGACGTGCCTGCGGTGATTGATCAAATGATTATCTTTAAGACTTACACTGCGAAATAGTTTGAGTCTAGACTCAGAGTCATAACCAACTCACAACTACGGCAATGTACCTGTTTGTGACCCGCCGCTTGCCGGCCTCTTGCTATCATTCATTAGATTAGATTAGATCCTCACTCCATATTCTAGTCACATGACTCGAGTCCTTCAAAAGTTTCTCCTATCCTCAACCACCATGGTCAATTGGGCCCCCACACCTCTTCTCATCCCGCCGAAAAATCTATCCTTAGCAGGTGTGAGATTCGAAGGCGTAACTTGCTCATGGCCCGGGGAAAGGCTCGCTCCTCCCGTTGATCTTGAGAAGGGCATTGGGGTCGTTATAGGTTGACACTTTTTTGTCTACCCAAAGGCCTCCTCTTTAACCTTATAACACCTTAGTCGGGGACCAGTATGTCATATTTCTGGACAAACAGACTCAACAGCCCGTTTTCGTCAGTACGTTGAAGTCGGTCCAGCTTTCGCCGATCCAGCAACACTAATCATCCCTGGCAGAAAAAATCGTTTCGCTATCAAAAAATCCCACCACTGCGAGAGGAAGTAATTACAGTTTAGTAACTCTGAATTGCCGACCAAACGTCAGAAACGACTTCGAGGTCGATATCAATTTCCCCTCTAACAAGTGTCAGATTCTTGATTTCCTTCCTTTGGACCACCGCTAACGCGTGGAGTTTACAGTGGCCAAACAATTCGTCGATATTGTGGGCAAGCGCACTCAAGAGCACGGATGCTCTCTTGAAACCGCAATATTTTTATTACAACCTCGCTCCCCTGCTCCTTCACAGGATGATACAACTATCTCTAACGCCGAGCCCGGCTCTCCCGCTTCGGATTCGGATTCGGATGCTGATACAGACGTCCGCACCGCACACCTTCTCCAAGGTTCAACGCGGTTACATGAAGCTGTTGCCGACGTCCTCACTGCGCTAGCCTATACGGAAAGTGCAGATATTCTCGGCCCTCTAGTTGACTGGGATATCCGCCCAGATGTGTCGTTTCAACAACGTCGGAATCGTATCAAACAAATCCAAACTAGATTCCAGACTGAACACCCACCACTAATCTTGGTCCTTGATGGACAAGCGACTCGTTCAAATTCTCCCCTCCCGGACACCTTAATCTGGGATGCTGAGACATCATCGCCCTTTGTGGCCCAGCGCCGTATTCCGTCTCCGCCCACCTGGCCAGGACCTGGTGCTCCTCCCAATACGTGGCTGGACTTCCAGCTCCAAAATCACAGAATTCACACCCGGGACAATGACAAGATGGGCCCGCGGTACATCGCGCTTTCATACGAACTTGTGGACTTTTTCCACGCCGCTTGCGAAGCTCATGATGCGGCGGAAGGCGACGAGAGCGAGCGTTGGGCAGCTCGCGAATCCCTCGATGCAGCTATTGGGTGCCTGAAGGGAATGCTGATACATGGGTTGGCACATCTGTGGGTCGCGGAAACGGTGAGTTTCTACATCAACGCACAACGCAGAGATTGAACGACCCAGACTGGGAAATCACCTCCTCGAGACCGAGTTGTTGGGGCGAGCGACTCCTTTTTCGATCTCATCGAAGACCAGGACAACCCTGGGTACGTCGAAGCCGGCTACTTGGTGGAGACCGCCTGGTTGGGATGCTCGCTGGAACTTGCAGTTGATCAATGTGCGTAAATTGAGCCTTCAACCGTTGAAATCGTGTTGATTTCGGGGATAGCCGGATGGCTTAAGCTTGCCGTGCGCCAAGTCGAAGTCAAAGAGGAAAAACCTTCCACGAGCGTTGAGGCGGGAGAATCCCAACTAACCCGGTTAACGACACGTCCGGCACATTTTGAGCCGACAGTGTCGGTGGGGCTTTGCGACAAAGATATCGTCGCTGAGTTTCGGAAGCCAGGAATACCGCTATTCCCTGGCGGTATCGCCAAAAATATGCGACGGGTACCCACGGCGCCGACGCAGCGTCTCAAAACCAGTCGTTTGCCCTCGACTCCTCCGTGCCGTGACCCGGAAGCTGGTCGGCTGACGCTTCGGGAAAAGGCAGGCGTTCTTTGTGGGTCGAGCCTGCCAGTTCCTGCGGTAGTACGTGCGAAAGGGGTTGCTTGGCCAAAAGTGTCTGAAAGGAAATGAGTGTGGGCTGCTCTGAATATCTCAGAGCACCTACTGAACTGAGTAACCCCGAGAGCAATGTATTTGCATAGAAATTTTAGTCTGAATGCACCTTCGGCGGGTATATTTTCTCCTTCTAGAGTTGTGGGTATTTCTTGCTATGTATTGTAGACGTAGTGCCTGTAGAGACGCGGTGATAACTACGATCCTCGGAGACTTAGTCTTCTCGTCATGGCGAAACGAACCCACATCCTGCAAAACGTTGCTAGAGTTGAAACGTTGAAGAGAGTTGCCGTTGGTTGATCCGACCTCGCATACGCTGACATGACTGATTTCAATTTGGCTGACCCAACCATCAAAGTAGAACAGAAGCGACATAAGGAATTGAACCTCTTGCGTCCCCAGATTTCATATGTTGGATGCTCGCTCGTCTTCCGCAGTGACTCTACCAGGAAGCCTCCTACGTGACAATCTCGAACAGTGCAAAATGAAAATAAAACAGGATCGATTCTGGACGAGTCAGAAGGCTCCCATTTAAATGCGACAACCAATGGCCAGACGCGCTACAATATGGCGTCGAGGATGAGCCGCTAGATCCGGACGCTGGAAGGATAGTACTAGTGTTTTTGATCTGCACGACGTTTGCATCTTTTGATCATGAGGAAACAAGAGAACCCGACGGCGAAAACCAGATTTTCAATGCAGCGTAGAATGCGAATGCCGCAGCCGATGTGGTACGTTCAAGAAACAATGTTCCTTGGGAAATATCGAGCGTCAAATTTCGGATAACAAAAGTGCGCCGGCGGCCCGGTGAATAATTATTAATCGGTGGCGCATAATGCAGGGTTGCGGTACGTACAAAAGAGTCGGTCATCGTTGCCAGGAGAGTCTCGAGAGTGAAAAGTATTTTCATTAATATTGTCGTGGTCGTTGTTGTGGTCGGTGTCAAGAGTGTTGAGTGGAAAAATTCGCGCACGTGCCTTGCAACAGTTGCCATTCCCAATTAGGCAACTCGTCTTTCTCTTCTCTTCCTGCTTGCTCTCGCGATGAGCCTGCAGATCCCCTCACCGTCGCGCCCAGTCTCCGCCGCTGTCCAGCCTACGTCTCCCCCATCCGCCCGTCGCCAGCCACAGAACCACCGCGCATCCCACCAGGTCGTCTCCTCGACCGACCAGCAGCAGCCACCCGCCCCCGCATACACAGACGTCTATTCGCACCCAGCCGCCGTCGCGTATGCCGCTGCACCCCAAGGCGCACCATCCCCAAGTTCGGGCCCTACCTCTTGCTGCAGACGCTCGGCGAGGGCGAGTTTGGTAAAGTCAAGCTAGGGCTGCATAGCCAGTGGGGCGAGGAGGTCGCCGTCAAGCTTATACGGAGGGGGAATGTCGATAGTGCTGTGAGAATGTCGAAAGTAGAGAGGGAGATCGAGGTTTTGAGGGTGAGTGGCGTTTGTTCTTTTCTTTTTCGTGGTTCTCTCTTTGCATTGGAGGGCGCGCTTGCGGTGATTCGGCGGTCATGGGAGCTGTTGCTGGGACGAGCCTTGGTGGCTGTCGCTGTACTGGGCACTGCGGCGGAAGTTGTCGGGTGCGAACGTTGGTCAATCCCGCAGCTGCCACAATTTTCCATCTGGGAACCGGACTCCGGTCGCATTTCCGCCGTGCAAGGTCTCTTGGCACGCGCGCGCGCATAGTTCTGTCAGCCTCGACGTCCTTCTGTAACCCCGCACTGGCTGTGGCTCTCGGCCTTCTTCGCTTGGGCCGGCGATGATGGGCCTTCAGGCACATCTTCGATGCGGAGTCTACGTTCGTTATGTTACTGGCTCTTACGCGATGCGAGTCTTTTCTGTACTGTACCCGTGGTCGATGCGGCCGCCGACTGGCATACAACGCCTAGTGGTCTTCCTTGGCCCCTTTGCAATTGTAGCGTACTTCTTGAGCGAGCAGGCGTCGATCGGACGATTTCTACACCTGCGCAGTTTGGCCCCTTTGCTCACCCGAGGACGGGGGTTTCATCCGTTGTGCTGGTGCTCTCTCCGCGCGGGTGGCGTCTCGACGCTCTGCGAATCGTCCATATGCCGCGTATCGGCAGCGAAGAGAGCCGGGGAGATGTTGGTCCTCATGGCTTGCTAGCAGTACGCCACACGGAAACCAGGACTGCGGCGGGGTTCTGAGGGAGGAGTGGCAGGCTTGCCTTGCATCCCTCCCACGCAGCGCAAATGTCTCCCCCCCTCCCTCCCTCCGCCGATGCCTTGATGATGACATGCACCGTCAAATCTTGGGGAGCATTCAGCGTCAACGGCCATTGCAAACGTCGACACGATGCGAGGCTGGACAACTTTTTCTTCCCTTTTCTTTTCTCTCCTTTCTTGTCCATCTCTTTCCGCTTGGGCTGCTGTGGGGCAACACGGGGTAATGGCTGTGGGATGGCGCATGTTCGCGGACATTGTTTCCGCTATCTATCCGGGCTTGTCGTTTTTGGGATCGCGTTTGGATAACTTTCTGTTCTGTTTTCTGTCTTCTTTCTTATTTCTTTCCCTCCTCTATCTTCCTCCTTCCCTCCCCTCGTTACACTCTGACTAACTATTTTTCAGACCCTAAAACACCCCAACATTGTGCGCCTCTACGACGTCATTGAGACGGACAAATACATTGGGATCATCATCGAGTACGCGTCTGGCGGAGAGGTAAGCTGTCTCTTCTCTGCCTCGAAAATAATCGTTAATTGCGACACAGCTCTTCGACCACATCCTCGCGCATCGGTACCTGCGGGAGCGCGATGCGAGCAAGTTGTTCAGTCAGTTGATTTCAGGAGTTTGGTGCGTTGTTTTCTCCGTCAAAATAATATGATTCTCACTCGCTCGCAGGTACATCCACCAAAAAGAAAATCGTCCACCGCGACCTCAAGCTCGAGAACCTGCTGCTGGATCGACACCGCAACGTCATCATCACCGACTTTGGGTTCGCGAACCGTTTCGAGCACCGTGCGGACGACTTGATGCAAACGTCGTGCGGCTCCCCATGCTACGCCGCGCCCGAGCTCGTCATCTCCGAAGGGCTGTACGTCGGGAGCGCGGTGGACATCTGGAGCTGCGGCGTTATTCTCTATGCGATGCTCGCGGGGTACCTCCCCTTCGACGACGACCCGGCGAATCCGGACGGCGACAATATCAACTTGCTGTACAAGTATATTGTGAATACGCCGCTGAGCTTTCCGGAGTATGTGAGCGAGGAGGCGAGGGGGCTGTTGAAGATGATGTTGGTGCCGGATCCGAGGAGGAGGGCGAGTTTGGAGGATGTGATGCGGCACCCGTGGTTGGCGGCGTATCATGCGCAGAGGCCTGAGGAGGACGAGGAGGAGGGGATGCCGGTGGCGTTTGGGAAGACGGTGGAGGAGCTGGAGAGGGCGGCGATGGAGCAGCACCAGCTGAAGCGGCTTGCGTATCAGAGACAGATGCGCAATGCGTCTGCGCCGGCCGCCACCACGTCCCAACTCACCCGCGCACAAACGCAGACACAGTCGCAGGGCCAGTCGCAGAACCAGCCGCAGCACCCGCAGAGGAGCCACAGCACCGCGCCGGGGCAGCCCGAGCTGTTCTACAACTCCGCGGATGGGAGTGGGGCGTACGGGGACGACGACGATCCGTTTGGGCCGGTGCCGGGGCCGGGAGCGGGGAGGAGGGTGCCGATGGAGGTGGAGGAGGAGAGGTTGTGACGGAGACTCCGCGCGGGAAGGGGAAGGAGAGGGAGGTGGACCCGAAGGACAAGTTCCGGCATACGATTCAGGTGGAGTACGACGACAGGCGGGGGCAGAGGGCGAGGGCTGGGAGTACGGGGGCGACGGGTGGGAGGGAGAAGGAGAGGGAGCGGGCGAGCCCCGTGCAGGAGCGGAGGGAGAGGGAGCGCTCGAGGACGCCAACACAAGCACAGAGCACGACACCGACGCAGACCCCGACGCGCGGTGTCCCGCCTTCGCCTGTCCCCGTTGTACCCTCCGTACCGACTACGCCTTCGTCCGCATCTGCGTCCGCGGTCAATGGCACTGGTACGGAGAAAACGGGCCCGACGACGACTTCGAGCCCGAGCGCGACGAGCGTCTCGGAGCGCAGGGAGCGCAGGCGGCAGGGGAGCGCGAGTTCTTCCGTTGGCGCGACGGGGAAGCCCTTGCCACCGAGCCCGACTGCGACGAGCCCGCCGACGACGTGGAAGCGGATGCACGAGAAGAGTGTTGTGGGGCCTGGGGAGATGATTAATGGCAGTGGGGAGAAGGAGAGGCCGGCGGTGATGGATGTGTTTTCGGGGGAGAAGGAGGGTGGGGATGCGGAGAAAGAAAAGGAGGGGGAGAAGGCGCAGGAGAAGAAGGAGAAGGAGAAAGAGACGGAGGAGAAGGAGAGGAAGGAGAGGAAGGAAAAGGAGGGCAAGAAGAGCCGACGCAACACGCTCACGGGCCTCACCGTCATGGTCAACCCCATCAACTCCATCCGCGTGGGCATCGGGCGCAGCCGGCAGCGCGAGCCGTCGACCACCACCAGCACGTCGCCGCCCGCGCAGCTTGCACCACCCGCCGTACAAGCAGCGCCGCACACGGGCAGCGCGGACAAGACCTTTGCGGACGATCGCGATGCGAGCGGAGGAGGGATGAAGGCGAGCACGAGCAAGGCACGGAAGGTGATGCAGTGGATCCGGAAGGGGCGCGACAGCCTTACCGTCGCGGCGCCCACCGCGCAAGGGGTGCCTTCTCCGGCGGAGTCGACGACGTCGGGCGACACGGGAGATGCGAGCGCGACGAGCCCTGTGCAGGTGTATGTCACGACGCCCACCACCAACAGCAGCGCCGCGGCCGCGGGCATGGGCGCGCCGCTGTCGCCGATTGTGACGAAGACGCTTGCGGGTGGGAGGAAGCCGTCAGACGCGGCGAGCCCGGTATCGACGTCGCCTGCTGGGACGACGCCGACGGCGAGCGTGTCGGAGAGCTTTGCCTCGCGCTTCAGGCGCTCGGTCAACATCGTCGGGGGTGGCTCGAGCGGGGGGTCGATCAAGGGACGTGGGGAGCGAGACGCTGCTGCCACCGCGGCGGGTACTCATCAGCAGCTGCGGATCCACCACGGCGCGGTGGACCAGGGGACGATCACGACGGGCCAGCCGCCGGAGGTGATGCGGCACGTGAAGGAAGTGTTGGCGGGGATGGGGGTGGAGATTTTTGTGGAGAGCGACTACAAGTATCGATGCATCCGCGCGAAGCAGCGCCGTGGGGGCAAGAGCACGGTTGGAAGCACCGGCGGCGCGGGGGCGCAAGGGGGCGTTGCGGCGTTTACGATGGCGGGGAGTGCGGCGTCGAATGGGGTGCGTTTCTTTTTCGCCTTGTCTTTGTTTCCTGATGGATACTGATGATGTTTTGGTAAAGGTCGACAAACGCGGACTGCCTTTACCTTCGCAGTCGTCGTTCAGCGGCGGTGGGATGCTCCGCGGTCTGCTTATGCGCCGACAGTCGTCGCAGGTGTCGACGGGCGCTGCGCCTGGCTCGACGTCGTTCGACGGGGACGACTCGCTCAATGCGAGTGGGATCCTCAGCGCCGAGCCCGCTGGGCAGGCGGACACGGTGTACGGTGAGGCGCTGGAGGACGCGGGTGATGAAGTCCGCTTCAGCGTCGAGCTTACTAGGCTCAACCTCCTCAATGACACGTACAGCCTCGATATACGGAGGCTCAAGGGCAATCTGCGGAGCTACAAGTTCCTTTATGATACGCTGCGAAAGTACGTTGCGCGCGCTGTCCTCTGGCTCGAATCCTAACTGACTCCTTTCCTAGACGCGCTGACTTACAGCGGTAGTTCTAATGCTCTTTCCCGGTTCTCGCTAGACCCTTCCGTCTGGCTTCCTTATTACCGCTCTTCCCTATTACAAAGCGTTCCGTCCCGTCCCCCCATCAAGTGACTCGTTTTCCTTTTTTTTTCTGCTATTAGTTACTGTTACATTTCCATGCTTCTTCCTTAACACGCTTCTTTCTCCTTCCACTTCCTCCGTTATCGGTTCTGCTCGCTTACCAGTTAGTCTACATACCCTAATCATCATTACATTCCCCAATCACACCACGACGCCTCACCCACTCAATTTTTTTTTCGTCATCTCACCTCACTACTCCCACTACACATATACAATTACAGAGATACATCCGTCCCCTCTTCCCGACCAACCACAAAACTCTTGCACTTTTTTCGTGCGCGTCTCGTCTCGTCTCCCTTTAGTTAGTTATGGTATATCGCTTTCCCCGTCCGTTTGTTGGTAGATGACCGATATTTATGAATATCGCCTAGGACTACGGATTTGTATCATGTATATAATTATGCTCCAGTCTCTGCCGGGTTCGAATGGATCGTCTACTTTCTTTGCCAAATTGGTCTCAAAGCCAAGCAGGCGTCAACAATTCAACGCCGAATGCCGAAAAAGGCAATTTTGGCTAGAGAAAACGAAATCGGCATTTTCAATGATGACGCGCGCAAGTTGGTTAAGGTGAGCTACTTTGCTTGGTTTTATCCAACTTAATAAGCTCCTGATTTCTTTATAAAGCCTCTGAATGTGCCTTCTCCCAATCCAACAAGTTCGGCATCACCTCCAACAATATCTCCTTCCACGAGATATAGTCGCTCTTCTTCAAACCCAGGACCTTCTCCATCAAAATGGGATTCAGACTGTACTGTGACTGCATTCCCGCCTTCGCCACGTCCGGAAGTCTCTCGACGATGTCGCCGTGCCCACTCGCCTCGAGCTTTGCCACATTCTCGGGCTCGCGGAGGAACTGGATTGCGTCGACCCAGGTCATGCTTCTCAGCGATATAATCAGGCGTTGTTTATTGTACGGCCCGTCCTTGGGCAGGGCGGGGGCGGTGAGCGCGAGGACGTGCGCCCGGGCGACGTCGCGGGTGTGCGCGATAGTGGCGATGGGCCATGTCGGGAAGCTCACGCCTTTTTGAATGAGTTCGTAGATGAATTTGTTTCCGTTGAGCTCTGCCACTGTTTTTGGGACGGGGTATTTCTCGGGAAACCAGCCGTACAGCGTTGGCGGGAAAACTGCGTGTAAACAACGCCTTTGAGATATCCATTCTTAAAAGCAAATGAGAATAGACACCCAACTGGTAGTGAAGTCTATATGGGGGTATTTCTCTGCAGCCTTCCAGACCAATTTGTTCGATATGGCTTTGCATGCGACGTAAGTGTAAGGCGGTTCATGTTCCTTCGGATCGATGTCTTCAATTTCGGACCAGGCTGTCAGAACGGATGATTGGCCTTTCGGAAGAAGATGGAACCACGTCAATCCTACTTACTATTGTGGTCGTACACTGTTTTGTCCATAATATTACTGAAGTCCGCTAATGATGGTCTAATTACACCGTTCAGTCTGATGGAAACAGGGCGTACGCTTGAAGAACGCAGCAACGGAGGTCGTCAGGATGAACCGCTGGACAGAGCTGTCAGCGAGAGCGTCCAGAAGTTTCTGCGTGTCTCCGATGGCGGCCTGTTGAGATTGATTTACGACCGAGGTTACTCTTGCCGAGATAAGTTCTGAAACGCACATCGTATATCTCCTGAGACGTCGTCCCAGGATGGTATACAGGACCAGCGATGTGGATCACCGCGTCCGCGCCTACGGAAGCACACCAAAAATGAAGTTAATTTTATGTGTGCCGGAAACAAACTGCTCCCCGCCTTGGAGAATCTCTGGCCATTTATCCGCATCCAATACGAGATCTGCCATCTGGACGACTTGGAGCTTTCCCCGTGCATCTAGGTACGTGTTTTTGAGCGTCTCGACTTTTGGCGGCCGCGCAGTCCTGGCAATCAAGCCTCCTTTACGCGCACAGTTTCCGTATTTTGATCAGACTATACTCACGCGCGAACGTTGTATCCGTTCTTGAGGAGCTAGTCAACAACCATCGAGCCTACCTAGCCAGTGCCGCCTGTCACCTAAATTGTTTCAGCCTTTCGGCAAAAACCGATAACGAATTCCGGTAACCTCCGGCAACACTCCCACTTGAACGATCATTCTCAGCTGCAGGTCTCCCGCAGAATACTACCTCGTAACCCAAATATTACGCGCTCCAGAGTCGCTCGTCATGAACTCAGCCAAACGGCGTCAAAAGCGCCGATCCCGCCTTCCTTGAGCATCTTTTCGAGAACTCAAGCGACAGTGGACACACGTCACGTAGTACCTACCTGCTCCCGCGTTCGAGGAGGAGGATACAGACAGAGGGATCTTCACTCAGCCTGCCGGCCACAACAGCACCGGCTGTTCCGCCTGCGCAAAAGGTACATCAAGCAAGGAAAGCCAGTGTGAACTCTTCTGACCACCGACAACAATGTAGTCGTATACCGTATCACCTTCTGTGATATCCAACGGAAGGACCGTCTCTGAGCCAACTTGGTCTGGCCGTAGAACTGGGTGGCTCGGTCCGAATGGCCACATTGCAGACGCTCTTTTGAGGCGATTGTACTGGTGGGTTGCTTAGACGCGTGGGTCGCGCCCACTTGGACCCACCTTGAATAAGTTCCGTCTTTTAGGCGAGCAAAGAGGCGGATGCCAGTGAGAAGGCCTAGAACGGTCGACTAGCAAAGGATAATTCAGTGAACGGGCGCAGTTGACACCTGGGCCTCGCGTGTTCTCCTCCTGTCCTCCGCGTACTTTACAAAAGGCGCTCCGGTATACCGTGACACGGCCGAACCGTTGAATCACCTCGACGGACGCACGCTGACAATGTTCCGCGGGAAGGCCCTTGGCGGAGGATCCAGAATAAACGGCATGGGCTACACTCGCAGCTGCGCGGCAGATTTCAACCGCTGGAGCGATTCGGGGCGCAAAGGGTGGAGCTACACTGAGGTAGAGCCGTTTTTCAAGGCATCCGAGGGTCATCTCGGCGGAATCGTGCCCAAGTCTCATGGGGCAGACGGTGAACATTGTTCACATATATAAAAGCACAATATTTCACCTATTTTTAGGGCCATGGAAGACGCGTGTGCTCGACAAACTCTGCCTGAAATCCACTGTGCGGTGAGTTTTCATACGTCGCATCCAATTTTTTCGATCTCAATACTGGACAGTTGTGCCGCTGCCATCGAGTCACTCGGGCTCAAGATTATCGACGATGCGAACACGCCCAACGCGCCGGCCGTAACTTGCGTGAAGCTGCAATTGACGCTGGATGAAAGCGCACGCCGGTGCTCGACATTCGATGCGTTTTTACCGCGCCAGATCGCCCTCGATCGGAGGACGCACCTCAAAATATGTACAGGCACAGTCGCAACAAGTCTGCACGTTGTTCAAGGTCGGGTTATGGGTGTCTCATTCTTTGAGGAAAAGGCGGACCCGAGGCGCACATTTTACGCGCGAGCGCGGAAGGAGGTCGTAGTTTGCTGTGGTGCCATTGGCACTCCGCAGGTTCTTATCCTCGGGTTCGTATCGTGTTTCTAATATATTTGCTGCTCAAGTCATTGAGCGAAATCCCAGCGGAATTGGTCCCAAAGCGCACTTGGAAGAGTTAGGCATCCCGGTCGTGAAAGACCTTCCCGGGGTGGGGAGTAACTTGGTGAGTTCATCCGTTTGATGCCTTCCGTCTCTGTCAACTAATGCGTTTCTCCGCGATAGCAAGACCATTTTGATGTCTCAGCGATGTATAGCATTCCGCCAAAGGACTCCTTCCACGACATTCGCGACCGGCCGCTCCGCGCTCTGCAGGAGTTCATCAAATATCTTGTCTGAGGAGATGGTCTTTTCCTCATGCCCGTCTCTCCACTTTCCATATACCTGCGCTCCGCCCTGCTCGGTGAGGACGTGTCACCCACAGAGTCTCTCAGCCCTGCAGATCCTGCGAACCCCGACTCGACTTCCCCCGACAACATTCCTCAGTTCGAAATTATGCCGATCGCTTTCAATACGACGGATTCCGAGCTTCCCACCGGCACAGGCGTCTTCTCCTTCCTGTCTGTTCTACTCCGGCCCGAATCCAGCGGGTCTGTACGCCTGCGATCCACCGACCCGCTCGAACCGCCAAAATGCGAGCTCAATTCCCTCACCGACCCTGCAAGTGCAGATCGTGCCGTCATGCGCACGGCGGTGCGAGTTTCGCGTCGCATCGCAGAGCGCATGCGTGAAGACGGGTACCGCATGGGGATTTGCGTGTTCCGGAGAGCGACGATGACGCAGCCGTGGACGCTTTCATCAATACGAGTTATCGCACGACAATGCATTATAGCGCAACGTGTCGCATGGCGCCTGAGGACGACGCGCGCCCTGGGGTGGTGGACGATCGGCTGAGGGTGCATGGAATCCAGAATTTGCGCATTGCTGACTGCAGTGTTTTCCCGGATGTAGTGGCCAATCACCCCATGGCGCCCGTGGTTATGGTGGCGGAAAAGTGCGTACATATGATTAAGGAGGACGACTCGGAGAAGTTGGATGGGGAAGATATTTAAGATAGATGATGTCCTTCGACCGATCCTTTCTGCTTGCAAAGACATCGGGGCTCTATCTTCAACTGGGCGACTGATACTCACTCTCAAGGCTGTAATGCCCGATGGAACTGCGTGGTCTCGGATATTTCAACCTCATCTCACGTGATCTTGGTTCAATTTTATGTGATGACTGTTGCGCTGTCCAAGACTCACAAGAGGATGTTAAAATCTCAACTCATGGAAAAAAATTCAAGGGGATCAAAACTCTTCGCGAAGATACATGCGAAAAATTAGTAGACTTTTACTGCAGTTAACGAATAAAGTCAATGTCAGGACGGTTCATTTGAACTTCAAGTTGGATGGGTGCTCGGCGTGTGTGATCCTTTCGTCCACTTCTGTTGATGGTCCAGGTCGCCGATGACAAGGCATCTTGAATGACGGCTTGAATTCGAGAAAAAGAGAGTTATGAACATGAGGACAGTTCAAATTTTAGCGAAAGCACTCCGCCCGCGACTACCTCAAAGTCAATGCCTAAGACGCTATCTGGGTTGTGAGGGATCCCAAGGGAGCTCATGTATTTTGCGAACGGGCCTCCATGTTGCTTGTCCAACTTGACATTGTCCGCTGGATAGGTCCAGCCGATCCGTGAGTATCCTTGTTGAACTCGATTTGAAACCTCTGAATTCTTCAGCGGACGGGTTGAAAGTCTCGGACTGTTCAAAACGAGTGATTTCGACAAATTTGGTCATCGATTTTTTTGAAGTATTCAACCAGTCCTTCCCAGTTCCAACCAAGTGATCCGAGAGCCTCAAATGCTGTGCAGTTCAAGATTTGCGCGAGGGGAATTGATTCGAGGACTGACCATCGTACTCAATCGCATGCCCTCTGTCCAATTAGATAAGAAATGTCGAGAACATAATTGTCCTCTTACGTCCCCAATACCATGAGATTCAGCTAGTGGTTAGTCGAGTAAAATTTGTCCCAAAACCTGCGTTCGAGGAATGAGATTGACGCCAATGAATTGGAGTCACAGACAACCTGGCACTATTGTGCATTCATATCTTCACCGGCCTCAAGAACGCACACCCGGATGGCAGGATCCTCCACCAGCCGAGCTGCAAGGACCAGATCACTAGTTCCTTCACCGATCACCAGGTGATCAAAGTCCGAGGCATTCATTGCAAGCAGAGAGATGCAAGGGAAGAAATGTTAACGAAGACCTGCATTATTTCTCGAATTCTTATACCTGCGAGGGACACACATCACCCCGATTGAGAATGGCCGGATGATGAAGTGAGGCAGGCGGCAAAAGCATCAAGTAGGAGGTTGCGGTGGCTCAAACTAGCCTGAGGCACGCGTGGTTGGAGTATGTTACTGCATCTGACCTGGGAATGACTGTATCGTGTTACACCCGCGTACTATCTAGCCAATTTTCAAATGGATTTTCACAGGCAAACTCCAAACCGAGAAAACCATCGGACTTCACCACAACGGAATGGATGTCCGCGCTTCACAGGGACCCGATTTGCCTAGGATAAGCCGGGCGGTAAAGGCTAGCAAAGCTGCGTGTTCGACAGGATTGAATTAGGATGAATTATCATTTAGCGGTATGGCTTGATAACCTCGTCTCTCTCGTTGAGGCCACAATTTACGGAAAATCCCTTTCAGTTGTTCTGCGGCATTACTAATGGGTCTCGTTAGCGTAAGATCGGCGCAAATGACTGAAGAAACGGACCCCGATTTTCGGTAGCACCAATGTACAAGGGAAACGAGGACGAGCGATGTAATGAAGACCGCTAGCCAAAAAAAGCTGCCGTGGCCGCGAGTGGAATGTACACAGGGGTGCCGTGGACCACGATCCAGTCGTTCCCCGTCCTCGCAGCTGGAGAAAGCGATCTTTCGGTAAGCCGTCCGTTCGTACCAGTACTCGGCATCGTCGTCGCAGGTCTCTTCATTGGGCAGGGGTAGTGTTCCCGGGGTAAGGATGCATTCATCCTCCGCGTTTTTGTAGTAGTTGAATTCACTGAAATACTATCATGAGACGAAGAGCGACTGGAACGATGCACGCCACCGACCATTCGAAGTCAGCCTTTACACAGGCACATGCCCTTTCGACTCGTTCGTTCGCCTTGGGCAGTGTACCCACGTAGCAGTCCGTCTCCCGTACACGTCGATGGTAAACAGTCTAGGAAAAAGATTAACTAAAGGAGATATTTGGCCATGTATAATCCTGACCTGTCTGCCAAACAAACAACGTTCTGCACGCTCGTCGCTCGGACTCCACAGTTCGAAATCATCGTGACCGGGATCCTCGACGTCAATGACACCTGTGAAATATTCAGTCCGATGCAACATGAAAGATTTGAAGGAGATCTCACATTGCCGCGATGTCACGGCCGTAAAATCAAGGAAGACGGCCAAATTAGAGGAAGAGCGGGGCTGATGACCAAGCAAGAGAAACCGGCGGCTCGTATCTTCCGGGACTGTCACGATAGACCGAACGCGAATCTTGACCTCTGAGAACTTGAAGTGGCGCCAGCTCAAGCCTTCATTGGTGCTGAAGAGGACGTGGTCCGTCGGTTCTTCATCGTTGGCGATCACGATGACGGAGCCTGAGTCCCCTATCTTCCACAGATGCGCGTCCTTGTGTAGCTCCTCCCATGTGAACCCACCATCCCGGCTAAGGAAGGTGTCACTCTGATCGTACGGTAGGAGCGATTCGCCCACGTTGCCAACGGCAATGATGAGTCCTACGATGGAGGAGGTGCTTTTAATCAACGAATCAAGACGCTCAGTATATCCGTGAACGTGAAGGGCGCAATTTGGATTGTTGCAAGGATATGCATTGCGGAAGGAATCATGGGTGGGTGGGGCGAGTGGCTTCCAGGTGCTTCCTACATGGATATCAGTCAGCGGAGGTGAACGAATAAAAGAGGCATACCATCGTTGTGAGTGATCCTGCTCTGAAGGACCTTCCGCCCGGTGAGGAGCGCCTCTTCTGGATTTGCAACGACATTGATCAATGCGATACCATCCAAACCGAGCACCTTTTCAAAGTCGACATAGCCTCGCCCATCGCGATTCACGTTCTCCGCCGACAGACTAAAGTACGTTCCGTTGGAATTGGATTTGAGAATGTTGCCCCAGAACGGGTGCGGCGGCTCTGTCATCGTCATATGCACGAATAAAGATGCGGTGCTGGAGTCGAGGATGGTGTAAGCCTTGAGAGTCACAGCTCAGCACGCAACCCGGAGACAGACATAGCAATCAAGCACGCACATGAGTCTCAGGCTTCATATTAGGAGGAAACTGCGCTGCGGCAAAATGAATACCGTCGAGGGAGACCTGCAAATTCAAGGACCGCGTCTCGGCCAGGATCTATCCGCGAAAGGTCAGCAAGCATCGAGAACTACGTAAATTCGAGCTCTACGCACCTCCGCAACGACGAGGAACTCGGAGAACTTGGCAAACCCCACGACCTCCTCAAAAATCTTCTTTTGTTTCCTGAAATACTCCGGCCCCTCGACGAGCGCGAGCGGGTTGTCCCCCATCTGAAACAGCATCTGTGACCCCGTCTTGTTACTGTACGACTCGCACAATATCTCCCGCTCGTCCGCTACTAACTTGGTCCCCACTGCCCACGCACAGTTCACCACATACTTCTCCACAAACGTCCACGTCTGACCGTTGTCGAGCGAATATTGCGCCTCGACGTGGCACGCACGGAAATCCTTGCAGTCTCGGTCGCCCAGCCAGATGAGGGTGTCAGGCTCGGGGTGGAACCGGAGGGCGAGGACGTGGAAGGAGGTGGGCCGGGTGGGAGCGCTCCGCGTATCCCACGTGTGCGCGCTATCAACGGTGAAATAGAATTTCTCAGTGTTTGTGAGGAGGTACGCGCGGCTGGAATCGTATTTGTGGATATAAAATTGGGTGAAGTGCTCCCCCGGGTACAGCTGCGTCCACGAGGAGCCTTCGTTGCTCGACTGCCAGAGAGTGTGATCCACGAGGAGGACGAGGATGGTCTGCGAGGGAAGCCCAATCAGTTCCGAACGACGGCGGAAAGAGCGAGGTCATACTGTCGAATCCTGTAAGTACTGGTGCTGCTCAATCTTGCTGGGGAACTCGAACTGAAGAGCAAATGGTATTAGTGGGAGGCAGGTGAGATGTGAAACGCGTACCGTCTTATGAGCGATAGACCCGTCCTCGGGTTTCCCTGAGCGAATAGGATTGAGATTGGATCAGTCTGCAAATGTCGGCGCATACCTAGCTGACACGACTTTTGTACCTGGGCGTCTTTCGAGCCACCTGTGCAAGTGTTTCCGGGGACCTTTCTGTATCCAGGCGAGCCCATGTAGACATCGTCCGTCGAGGTACACGTGCTGGGAGGAATCGTCTCTGGAACAGTAGCGACGCACGCGTGGCCATCCCATGCGAAATGGTGGTCGCTAGAATAGACACTTAGCCCTTACTGAGAGCCGTATCAAGACTGCTACCATTCATAATCGGCGTCTGAGCACGGGCAGCTTCCCTTGGGCGCAAGTCGCCCAGTCGGGGTGTCTCCGACATAGCAATCGTGGTGCGGCTTACGGCGCTTGAACGGTTGCTGCAGAGACTATCAGTACAGAACGGAAAAGAACGGATAGCTCATGATCACCTTTGACCCCATGAAGCAGCTATCTGATCCAGGCGCCGTCGCATACCACGTCTCGAAGTCGTCCTCTGTACACTTGCTCCGCTGTACGTTTCCGAAGTCGAGAAAAATATAGGCGTAGCGATTCGCCCAGATAATGGGTGACGTTTCGGCATAGAGGATGAATTTCCACGAGCCGGGCTCGGGAACGGGGATCAGATCAAGGGGAGTGACGGTCATCCCAAAGTCGTAGGATTGCCTGAAGTAGAACAGATTGCAAATTGGATGAGATTTACGACGACTTGACTTACCAAGTGGAGCCCAGATCCACCGAGTACTGCAACTTGCTGACGGGCTTCTCGTTATTGATCATAACGAGGATACTCCCAGCGTCGTTAAATTCGTAGATGAAGGCACCCTCGGCGAGCATTGCCCAAGTCCTTCCTGCGTCTGTGCTCAGAAATGTGTCGCTCTCTGGGTACGGAAGGTGTGCTGGCCCAACCGAACCAACGCCAATAATTACCCCAGGACTGCCCGAGAACGTCTTCGAGTACAGGCTCGAGACCGCTCGGGGGTACAGATGCAGCGAGCAGGTGTCCGTGTCAACAAGATCACCGCACAAATCTGCGCCAGCAGCAATATGCGCCCACGAGCGCGCGTCGTCGTACGTGATTAGTGTTCGCAGCTGCCGCTCCGCACCGCGACCCACAACTTCCGCCGCGTTCGCCACGACGTCGACGATCGCAACGCCCGGCACGCCCGCCACTGCCTCCGAGTCGAGAATGCCGACGCGGTCGAGCCAACCGACTTTGGACCGGTGCCAGTTGGTGTCCTTCACGCTCTCGACGAACCATGTCCCGTTTGCGTCACTCACGTAGAATGTGCCGATACCGTTCTCCGCGCTCGTGTGCACATCAATGCCCAACGCATATCCTGCGAGGACAAGGGAGTACTGGCCACGACGAAAACGCGCCACTGGGATCTGGGCCTTAGTCCATGTCTTCATGTCCTTGGTGACGCAGAGGGTCGTCTCGCCCGCAATCTCGAGTGCAAAGACAGCAAAATTGGGCGTCGCTGCAAACACATCGGACGGCAGCGAGTTGGTTGTGATGAAGCCCTTTGCGCCTTTGCCGGCGCATAGTTCTTCCACCTTTTTCTCGGTGTCAAAATAATCCGTGCTCGAGTATAATCGTGCATCGGATCGGCTTCCGTCCACGGCTTGGATGCAATAGACGAGGTCCGGGTGCACATCATCAGGCTTGAAATCCTTGGTACTGTGCGCAAACTGGCATTTGATGGTGTGGGTGAGAATCTGGCGCGGCGGCGACTTGAACGCGTCTTTTGTTATGTACGCCTGGATTCCGACGTTGTATGAGAGCGGAATTTGCTGTAAACGACGGGTGTACCTCGGAGTGCCCCCGCTTGCAATCTGACGTATCACAAACGTCGCGTAGATAGAGTATGTGACCAGACTTGTCAGGATGAGAGTGAAATGAGAGTGATTTACTGGCCATGGGGGGAGGGGAGGGCGGCAGCTCGAAGGGTATCCAGGTCCGACCGCTATCTTCTGTTCGGTAATGTGTTTGGGCAACGGTCCAGTCGCGCTGAGTGGTTATTACAAAAGCCTATAATGCAGAATTTAGCGGCACATTATCACTAAGACGGTGGATAGAATGAAAATCACCATTTTCTCGTTAAACGGGTGAAGGATCACATCGTTCACCAGGCTTCCCGGCATGCTCATCTCCCGCTTCCACGACCTTCCCGTGTCGTGCGAGACATAGAGATTGCGCTCTTCATGACTGTACCGAATCGCAGACTCGTAAACTCTAAGTATGTACTTATTTGAAAAAGAGGCAGATTGCGCTCACTGTGGAATTTGGGAAAAAAAGTAGGTTCGTCTGGCGATCACGGCCAAGAGGAGTCACTGTATGTTCTGGAGATTGCTCTGGAGTTTGTCCTAATACGAGAGAAATACCCAGGGAAAAAAGGAAAACATGGAGTTTGCCATGCATCGTCGGTCTAAGTTTTGAGCTTTAAATAATTGGTTCTAGCGCCAGTTTGTCCAGGGTGTGTGGTGAAGGCTCGAGGCCAACTTCATGGCAGGGGCTGGGCCACGGGAATCACCGACGGCAACATCAATGCAACTATCAATGATAGTATCAACAAGAGCGCGCTGGGCCGCTTCGCGGCCCAGCACTTCTTTTGAGAGGGTCGTATGACTGAATAGTATCGTGTCGTGGCGGTACGTGTCCCATTTGCGACACCCATCTCTTGAGATCATTTTTACATAAAGTGCTAAAGAGTGTGCGGGGCGGCTTTGGGGCCCACTTCCTGAGCAGGTTTTATTAGGACCTCGGATATTCAACCAAAATGCCCGATCCTAATTCCGACAAAATTTCGTGTTGCCCGTGCGAAATCCCAACATTTTGGCCGAAGTCGCGTGCAGGCCTGGCTGGAATCTCGATGAAATCGCGCCAGAGGAGAAAAATTTCCAGAAAATTGCCCTTGCTTGGATGAAAATGTGACGAATCTCGACAAATTCGGTCCAATTTTCCGCAACAGCCTGTTCCAATCCCGACAAAATCGTCCAAAATCTGAGATTTCATTCCCAACAAACTGGGCCCGCATTGGAACACGCATTTTGGTCAACTATCCGAGGTCCTGTTTTATATCCTCAGGTTGTGTCGTGGGCCCGTGGCAATACGTGGTCTACGTAGTACGGCGCCAAAACCCGGAGATTCCCTGTCGGAGTTCAAAAAGCTTCAGACACACGCAATCTTATAAAGAGAGAGATATCGCGAAACGGGCAGCCGCGCGCCTTGCAGCCGAGAGAGATATTTTCTGATGTCACTTTTCAGTGAAATCGAAGCACGCCAAATTTGAAAGACAGAACCACATTTCCTGAGCCCAACACCGTTCAATTCCGCATGAATACAACTAGAACAATATAGCAGGAATACAGCCAAAACCGATAACGGTACAACTAGAATGGTCCATCCAAACTCAAAACCAAACCCTACTACTGCCCGAAACCATCACGCTTATGCAGTCTTCTTAGCAGCGGCGGCCTGAAAACAATCGTTGAGAATACGGCTTGACAATTTAGAAATTTGAAGAGAGACGTACGCTAGCGCTTGATGTGCTAGTGTTCTTGGCCTGCTCAAATCGTCAGCGAAAGGCGCAAGTATGCAACGAAACTATGTCACATTGTTGTTCTTGTTTGCCTGGGCGGTGTTCTGCGCCTGTTTCAAAAACCGTCAACGACTCAGCATCAGGACCAATTCGCCCAGTCGACTTACATTTTTGTTGGCTTGCGTGGCGCTCGCTTGTTTCTGGCTCTGGTTTTGGTTCTGGTTCTGGTTCTGATTCTGGTTCTGGTTCTGGTTCTGGTTCTGGTTCTGGTTCTGGTTTTGATTCTGGTTTTGGTTGTTGTTTGCATTGTTCTTCAAACATTTGGTATCAGCCCCGAGCGAAAGACACCCATCCGGTGAACCGGCTCACGTTGTTTCCACCCAGACCCGAGTTCTGGCATGCTTGGGCGACCTGGGCCCCGACCTTGTCTGTCGCGTCCAAAATTGCCTGGGATTTGATGGTCAATTGAGCGGCCCACATGTCGGTAGCTCTGCTTACCTTCAAGGCCGACAATTGGCCGGCCACATTTTGGTCATTGCTGGACAATATTAATGTAAGGATAGGTCGGAGATTTAGCCGACAGGAGTACGTACGTCTGGATCGAGTCGAGCTGTGAGATGGCCGTCTGGGTCAATGATCCAGCGGTCGCACCATTGTCGCACTGTCGGTCGATCGTGAGCGGAGTTGTAGAAAAATCGAAGAAAATACATACGGCGGTCTGGAAGTCTGCTAGGTTGGCGGCGCGAGCCGAGAGCTGTACCGGGGCAGCGTTCGCCGCCAAGAAGGACGTCGCCAGGACCGCGAGGAAGAAGGTGGCAGAAAAGCGAGGCATTCTGTGGTGTTTGAAGGTGGGAAAAAAAAATGCGACCAGAGCAAGCTGGAGGTTTGAAGAGAAGGGTAGAAGGGAAGTTGAAGATCAGGAAGGGGACCAAGCCTGTAGGATCAAGCGTCTTGCTATGGCTTTTAAGGAGTGAACACGGAAAATCGGGACCAGATCCACGCCATCCGCGTGGTGCGATGCACCTCGCAACATTGCTGTCAATTGCCACGGAAGAATATTTGGAACTTCCTATCATTGATTCGGAAGATACCCCAATCAATATGCCGCACGACGACCGAAATGAATAGGAGGACGATTAGACAGGCTGACGTCGCCGAGCGAGACCGAACCTTTCAATGATTATGCTGTTTTCGGATTCGAACTCGCTTCCTGGCGCGGCTGCCATCATCAAGATGAATTTGACGGATAGATATGGAAGGACAGGTTCAGCGAGATACGGCACCCGATCAGCGATCAGCGATGAATGCCGCTGCAAACCCGCCTATAACAAGGTCGCCATGGCCAAGAGGGCAGAGAAGGGCAACCTGATAGGATCCCCCCTCTCCTAAATTTTGGTGAAAGGAGTAGCACGGAAATTGGCCGGAATGTGCGTCCAGACCCGCCACTCGACGAAAGCTTCAAGGATCAACTTGCTGTTTGGCGATTTCAATACCGAGCTCAATCGTGGCGGGGGTGATATCTTTGGAATGAATGTTCCAGGTCTAGGACCAGGCTTTGGAGGAGTGGTATCAGAGATTAACCGAGTCGAAGAAGTACATATTGTGGCCCCTGGCAGTGAGGACGTTGATTTCTATTTCGAGCGACAGAGTAGATCTCTATTCTGGGCGCCAAAGAATTATTGCTATAACATGGGCTGAGTGGCCCTCGAGACCACTTTGAGTACCCGTCGCAAGCCGATGAGACCGAGCAATTTTCAGAGCACAATTGACTCTCCAGGATCCAGTTACAGTTTGGCTGATCACGCAACGCATTGATTGAGATGCAGACAACCTTGGACAAGCTGGACAATTCCCTACAGGACCCGGGAGATTGGGCTCCGGTTGCCCTAAGAAACCATGACGAAGACGGATACTGTAATTAAGGAATTGTCGAGACAGTCAGGAGCAGTCAAGGGAACGGTCAGGCGAGTTGCAGGCACCGAGCACGATGTTGAATGAGATCCAAAATGCCTATGCACTCGATGCGCACCGGAGGGTTTGGGAAGATGCCACTGGCTGGCAGTGGAACGCAGACTCCAGATTCAATCTAAGCTCGTCGAAGTCGCGGAAAAGCATCAGGAGTCAGCACGAAAGATACAAAGCAACATGCCTCGGTAGCATATCAGAAGACTCGAGCGTAGCCCAGGGAGTAAGATGAATAATCGGAAGGGCAGTGACGAGTTGGTGGGCGAGTTGAGGGAGTTGGTGGTGGCAACAAGCGTGCACCGAGTTCCCCTTTAGGAAATGTCAAGACCCGGAGCCAACCCTCACCATCGGCGAAATGGATCATCTCGATTGACAAACGCTTGTAATCATTTTCAACTCATTCCTCGTTGATTTGAAGGGACATTGAAAATGGGTGGAAATCCAACAAAACTCTTGTGATCATATCTTGGCGTTCCATCGCACGGAGCTCTGGACGCTGCATTTTACATCCTATTTCAAGTCGACGTCGTGGAATTGTGGATCAACGACGAGGCGGAAGCAGCCTTGGTCCCTTCAAATTGAGCGAAGTGAGGAATGCTGGGGCTAGACCTATCGATCTCTGGCAGGCCGGGAAACGGCCAGCTGACGTTCTTCTCTACAGACTAAAGCATTGCCTCGTTGTCCGGTGGTGCGAGAATTTCTGGGACGGCAACTTCCTGTGAATGCCTCCCTGTATTACAAGAATCCTTCCTCACATTCGGCAAGCCGTAGGAGATATTGATTATTGAGTGAGCAGTCTTTTGAGCCGTATTAACGATCTTTTCAGAGAAATACACCCATCAATCTCGCATCTCCCCGAATGTCGGCGATTGTACCTTGAAACCTTTGCGAACAATGCCCTAACATTGAACTCACTGTCCGTTGAATAGCTCTCAGATCGGATTTTCAGTTCCAGGAATCTTACACCTCTAGTAGGCTCAAGCGCTAGCGTCCAATCGACGTTGCGCCCGATTATCTTGCAATTGATACATTCGTACTTGACATCTTCCCCCGTTCCACAGAAAAGGTGCAGAATATTGGCCCTCTTCCTATTTGTATTCGAACCCTCGACGCGCCGCGGGACTTCAGTCTCGGCACTGTATCGACTACCGTGCTAGGGTCAAGCCTTCTTCTCGGCAGATTTCGCTTCTATTCCCAGAGGATCGCAGAGGTACAGTATGGATCCAATATTCGTCCCTCCACCAACCACGACAATAATGCTTGTCGAAAAGCCCAGTTTCAATGACCTCTGTACGCACCCCGAAATAAACGTTTCTATCCACGTTCGAGCCTGGCCTCAGATGGGAGATCAGTTCGAAGAGTCTACTTAGTTTCAGCAAGAGACCATCTGAACGGGCACCCACAACTCGAGGAAATCAGCGGCAGACTAGGGACTAGCATGACAGACGGGTAACTAAATCTGAGCTTCCTTTTCCCCGCAACGCCCTGCAAACTTGCGTATGTGAAAGTCATTGAAAAAATCCAATCGGAATCTTCGCATCAGGTCAGAAGTACTCTTCGCCTGGGCCATTTTACTCGAAACTCTGGCATGGGATTGGCCTTAAAACGCCACCAAAAAAATATGCGAGCAAGTTGTTTTCATTGATATTATATTAACACCCCCCGCAGTGTGGCAAAGTTCAAGGTACGTACAAACAGAAAAAAAGTACATGAAGGAAGATGCAACAGGGTTACAGCAGTACACTACCAGTAGCAAGATGCAAGTCCTCGACGGACATAAATTACGCGGGCTGCTCGCCCTTCTTCGGAGCCTTGACGGCGGTGGTGAGGCTCTTGTGGATGAACGGCAGGACACCTCCGCCGGCGATCGTGGCGCGCACGAGGGTGTCAAGCTCTTCGTCTCCGCGGATGGCGAGCTGCAGATGGCGGGGCGTTATGCGCTTGACGCGCAGATCTTTCGACGCGTTACCTGCGGTCGCCAATGAGTCAGTATCGGTCATTCATTCACTCGTATCGGCAGCGCACGCACCCGCCAGCTCCAACACCTCCGCCGTCAGATACTCCAAGATCGCCGAAGTGTACACCGCGGCTTTGGCGCCAATCCGGACGTTGTGCTGCGTGCGTTGCTTTAGGTAACGGTGGATACGTCCGACAGGGAACTGGAGAGCACAAAGATGAGCGATAAGGGCCGCGTTTGCGATCGAACAGTCCACGCACCTGCAAGCCCGCCTTCTGACTTCTTGTTTGGATCGACCGAGCCGCGTTCGGTGTGCCGACGGTACCGGTGGGACCGCCGGACTTGGACTTGCCACCAGATTTAGCAGCGGGTGCCATTGCGCGTTAGGGCTGGAAATACACGACAATCGTCACAGTGGGTTTTCAGACAGGAACAAGCGCGTCGTGGGACGTGTGGCTCACGCGAAAGGGTCAAGAAAAGTCCAGGGATGTTTTCTGACCAAAAATAATTGAGTTCCAGATGATGAGCCGGCAGTGGGAAGGGGCGTACGTGCGCTAAACGCGAATTTGGCGGAAGTTCGTCGTGGTTCCGAGAAGGAGCGAAATAAACAGAGCCAAATTGATATATTCAAATTTCCCACACCTTTGTTGACAGGAATCAACAAAGTTCTTTCTCTGTTTCATCTTTGTCTCAACAAATTGAAACCTCGTTTGCGCGCCAAAAATATCGCTAGAAAGCGTATCGTATGTATTTTATGACGGCTGGCTTGACAGGACGAACAAACCCGTTCACCCAAGTTGAACCACCGATCAGAAGACAGTTAAGTTGTGTGAAACTTCAAATTACTGCTAAATTTCCGTAGCACTCGTGTGTCCCGCTAAATCGATAGTCTCCCGAATAAGTTCTCACCACATGAATGGACACCTGTTCATTACTCCCGCCGCACAGAGCATACAACTCTCTGTAAGTCTCCCATAATTGGGTTCCACCCACTGCATATTTCTGAATTCAAAAAAAAGCACACAGACTGAGAACGCAGGTGTTTCAACGCCGTGAGTTGGAAAACGCCTGAAGGTAGTTTTCTATGATTCTGGCTGAGAAAGATACATCAACGTTGAAATGTAAGGATAAATAAAAGAATCTCATACCTCATAACGGTCCTAATTTAAAACTACATGATAGTGTAGCGATATCGAGGAGACGTCGAGGAGGGCATCCTCAAACTCGTGGAAAATCGGGTGCTTCAACGTAAGTTTGTTGACGGATATGGAAAAGTGCCGAAGACGATGGAATGCTTTTAGAGATGAAAGAGACGATTCAGCCGACAATGCGTCGAGAAGCTCAGTTGTTTCCAGGACATGTCGAGAACAAAGGTTTCCATCGAGACCTTGCCGATAAAGAAGCTAGAGAACTGAACGAGTCGCGCAGAAAAATGCTTTCGCTGGAAGGTCGTAGTTCCAGGTCGTATAAAGCAGGAACGGAGTACCTTCGATGGTGTCGACCCTGAGATCACAGAGTCTGAATCTTGTCAGCTTGCAAGGGGACAGTGGCTGGAGACTATATGCGTCACGTCGAGGAACAAATAGGAAACTTAAATCCGCTGGTTTCAAGTGTGTTCCTCTGAGCTCCAGCAAATTAAGAGCCAGAATTTCGGTGCTGAAGAGACTTGACCCCGGCCGAGCAGTAGATACACGGTCGATGCCCAAGCTTCGCAGTGAACCGGGTGTACGAACGCAAATGGGGAGGGTATCAATGTTTTGCATTGAATGCATGTAACCGAGGAAGAGGGTATGAAGTGTGCCTACCCGGGTGAAATCCAGACCGGTGTCCATTGGCGCGATAATGTTTATCAAACTAACTGTATGGAGGGCGGTGTGGTGGGATTGTGGGCACCAAAAATTCGATCCGACGACGACACTATCAAGGGAATTCTTTTCCAAAGCCGCGGAGTTGCTCACGAAGGCGTCGAAGGTGGCATCCTTCCCGATAGAAAGACCGAGGTCGAGAGTCCGCAGTGCTTGAGGAAAAGGATATCGGTCACGCCTAGTTTTATATTATCTGGATTATAAAGTCCGAGGCTAAATAGCTGGACCAATGCCTCTGTGGCCTCATTTGTTGAATACGCAGCTTGATGTCGTGGAAGAGGATGGCTAAGGTGGCGCTACCCATGTGGCTGGTCACAGAACCCGAAAGCCACAGTTGTCAATGAGGATGCATGTCGGCGCCATGCCGGGATAGCCCTGCTGTGAGAGCCGGAATCTCATGCCACAGTTTCAAAGACAACACATCTGGGATCAACTATCGCGGGGAAGAAGAGCAGTCCCATCGGCCATCAAACACTGCCACTGACATTGGATCGTGAAATTTCCCATCCGCTTCGGTGTCCGACCTACTTATACGCCGTACTACTCACACCCGTCGTCGTGGCACTCGTAGCCAAAGTTTTTCATATCGGTTGCGCGGCACCATTTCCTGAAAGTGGCCAGGCGTGCATAAAAGCTAAGAAGTTGCGGGACCTTCCGCTAAGTATTCTATTTGAGTCACTGACAGCTTTACAAGCTCTGCGCGGACAAAAACTGAATTAGATCGAAACTTCCGCCGCAGCCTATGGCCTGGTCCGCCGCAATCCCCTGATCACTGGCCCTCCGCCAGCACCACCCTTCCCGCCGACATCGCCTCCGACACCGCCGGGGCCACCCGTTCCTCCTGCAAGATGTAAGTAACAATTCGGATAAGTTGAGTGCAGAAATTCACCAGAGATATTGCCGATTTCCGAGGGTGCTTCAGGGTCGAGGTCAAGGGTGGGGCCTGCTCCGTAGCCACCTTCGCCCCCAATTAAACCAGGTGTTCCCGCGTCACCAACTTTTCCTACCCAGAATTGACCAAAATGCATTTTAATCGTGAATTATACTCACCTGTGGTATCACGTTGCACAATTTGGACTACAATGTAGATTAAGGTGCGCCTCAAAGACATGGAATTGAACCACAGCTTACCCTGCGATGGAGAGAACCCCTCCATATTTGCCGCCGTTAAAGAATTTCGATCGATCTTTCAAAGCATATAATCTCACCTCGAGCTTGCGAACGAATTGGTCAACCTTGCGAACAGTCTATTGAGCTTAATAAAAGCACACATGAAAAACCGAACGCGTACCTGATAAATCTGTGTCAACAAGGCGAGGGAAAGGTTGTGTTTTTCGAGGTACGCGTTATCGGTAGGTTCAAACAACGGCTCGAAGTCGCCTTGCAAGCAGGCCACCTCTAGCTTCCTGATGATAGACTCCAACTCCCTGCGCACAAGTCAGTGGATAATTTTAATTTTTACAGAGATCGGGTGCTGACCCTTGGGCAGTTTCAACGTTGGTTTGTTCTAAGTTCGTTGTATCTCTCGCCATTTCGGAAACCATGGATGTAAGACGCTTGATCCGCGTGGCTAATTCGCCAAGGTCTTGTTCGTTGGAGGCAGTTTGCTGGATGCAAATGTATAAAATGGTGACCACAGGAGAAATAGTCTCGATTGGTCTCACCCTTATACCCACCGCCCTCTCCAAAAGAGGGTCAATGGTGCTAGCCAAAGCCTTTCTCAGCTGGATATGACCGGCACCAGAACTGAGTGTCAGGATTGCTTGCAGGGCGTTCGATGCGGTCCGGACGGTGATCGAGTCGTTTATAAGAGGAGGCTCAATCTCCTCCAGGAAATTGCGTCCAGAAGTCGGTGGGGGATCCGAGAAACTTGTTGGTATGGTAGGTGTAGGGTGACCGAGCAGGCCTGAAATATTCATGGCACAAGGAAGGTCAGAGAGGAATAGAGAAGGCGCCATAACTGTTGATGTTGTGGCAAAATAGCAAACTTGCTATCTTATATACGTCTAGCAGAGTCCCGACGGTCCCAGCCTCAATCGACCCTTTTTTTCTTTTCCCGCGTTTTTGACGTACCCAACAAGTTCAGAGTGTTATCAACGCCGCAATCAGCGGTGGCGGATCGGCGTGTCAATTTTTCTTCCTTTGTTTCTTTTTGATCCCGATGCAGGCCTTTATTACGGTAGCTGGACCTACCACATGTGGCGGATTCTCCTTATGCCAAGCTTTTACAGCAATAATTATGCTCCGGCTTTCTGCGTCCGTCAGTGCACACCCCAAGGCACACCCCACATTTGATCTATATATAAAACAAGGTCCCTTTGCTGATTTTCCTTAGTTTGATTTTCTCGCTCTGTATCGGTAATTGGGCGGTCAGCAATAGGTCGGGAAATAGTATGGGCGGTGTCCGGATGGATGCCGCGGGAACGCTAGCTTATTAGACATACCTCGTCTCAATGATGAGATGCCTACGGAGATATTGCGGCCGTGCGTTTCGTTAGACAACGGCCCTGAGGATGACTAATGTCCTATTCATACCCATCGACACGCTTGGCGGCCCATGCCTGGCGGTATCTTACGAGAATAGGAATCCGAGGCTGTTCTCAAAATTAAATCGTTTCAACCCCGGGAAAGCTTCAGTCTATTCAGAGGTATCAAATTGCAGACATCTAGCCAAGGAATGAATTAATTTCATTGTAAAACCGCCCAGAACAAAAATAAAAACAAGTTAGATCTTCGCTTCAGTCGATTAAACCCTGCTCCGACTGACCTTCCATGCTGCATCACATCGGTAAGAAGAGAGTATTCTAGTTGTCATGGGTGCTCCACTTTTGAAGGGGGCCTACTGGGTAAGCCACTGGGGACACCATCCAATCGCCTCTGGGAGGCGCGTCGAACCCTCAACAGAAACCTGCAACAAGTTCGCAACTTGACGCAGGTCAGAAAGTGCACATGGTACCGGTTTAACTTCTAAGGGTCGACTAGCCACATTTCTCGAGTAGCCAGCACTATTATTATCATGCTCGAACGGAATCAATTATCACCGACAGGGCGTTTTATATTTATCCATCAAACGAGACCATTCACGACCGCGCAAAATGCATTGAAATAAGGGTCAGTTCCGATGAAAACTTTTCTTCACTAATGTCATGAATCGACGGCGATAGCCTACCTGAACAGGTCCACTTCGAAACCCACGTGGTGTGCCTATCGAAGATTGACGTCCGCAACCCTTCCGACTGACAGCTGAAAGAGACACGGGCTCTCGAATTTACCGCTGATACTCATATGGGATCAGTGTTCAATGAACCATTAATGAATGAAGACCTCTGGTCTCCTCATCTTTCTTGCGATTGGAACCAACCCACCCTGATCAGAGTTAAAACAATTATGACATGGCAGTTGAGCGAATGCAATAACGTTATGATTTAGGTGAAAACATGCGGTCCAAAGACGCTAACAACTCCATTGACAAGGGATCGATCGTGCGAGCGGCTTATCGACCCTTGGTCGCGAGTTAAGCAAGGTAGTTAGGTAGGTAGGTAGGTATATTCCGGCGCGGTCCCGTCAAGAAACAGCCGGGGCCCGTACTATATACATCGCGTCTAATGTATGCTACGGATACTTTCATCCTTTGACCACTTAATCACCTGAGTAACCCTTTTCGCACCTCCAGCAACACCGAGTATCAACGATTAAACACCGGTTGGGACGAGATGTAGCCGGGTCCCCAGGGTCGCATGGCCTCCAAAATCCAGTACGAGGAAAAAGTATTATTCCAGTGTGTTGTACAAATATTCCGCGGGTCTAAAGACCGGGCATGTAAGGTATATATAGAATGCATGCTCCCAGAAGACTGGGAGAGACTAGTCGCGAGCTGGCGCTAAATTGGCGCCTGAATTACCCAGTGCCTATCTATATCCAATATCACTGGCAGACGAGCTTTTCGAGTGCGAGAACGATAGCACTTGTAAACGGTCGGAAAAAGACTCGACACGGACCCACCGTGCATACTCCGGAAGATCGATGTCTCGGGATGCTCCAGCGACTCCCCAGATCCATGAGTGACCGATAGGAGACTTGTGTGCGTAGAAGCACCGGAAAAAACCCAGAGAAAGCAATATATTCCGGATCAACTCCCGATTCACTAGTGCCATGGTTTCCGCAAACACTGGCTTCCTGGCTTGATTCTTTCACGAGGCCAATCAAGCTGTGGCTCCTGGGACACTGCCTGGTCAGGGTTTCATATTCTAACCCTATAGATAGACGAAATATAATTCTCTCCGCCGCAGAGACCAGACCTAGAAACCCTACAAAAAATATTTCCGTTGAGGATTCCGGGTTACAGAGTGTTAGGCTGTTAGCTCAGGTCGAAGATTTTTTTTTCTGTTGCAAAGAGGCGGAGGCTGGAGAGTAGGTGATCGATCTATATAGCGAGGTACGAGTGTTGATATACCGTAGAGCGTCTGTCTAGGAGAGACTAGGTGATCGATGTCAACAGCAGTTCTGGAATCTGCACCATCTGGCGTCAAGGAGGTCACAAGAATGTTTGAGCCGAAAAGAAGACTCGACCCTAGCACAGCGGTGGATACGCGGAAATGAGAAGTTGCTATTAGGGAAGACTCTTATCAAGATATTAGCTGGAGGGTCATGTAAGGGGATTTCTGGCGGCAAAAAAAGAAAAAAAGAATAATCGAATCGACATATAATCGAATAAACTGTGCCCGCGTTCAAACGCCCTGTGGCGAACGTCAAATGAACCTGGTTGACGGAAAGCCCTGTTCAAAATGAACCCGTGCACATGGTTGTGTGCTGGCGCCGACATCCCTAGGGCCGGGGGACCTTGAGAGCCGCCATCTAGTCTGGTGGCAATGTGAAACGTGTATCTCGATCGAATCAATTGAAGGGAGCTTGTCATCCAACAATAAGATAGATACTTGTTCACTCTATCATACTCACATGCCATTATGTATGTAATGATTGCGGGAACGGTGGACACGACTCACGCATGTCCTTCGTCCAGAGAACTCTCGCGAAAGTTGTGGGCTCATAGTCACTCCTTGAAGTCGAACCGCAGATACATGGATGTTCAGAAATCACCAGCTGATTGCATCTCATTCAAAAATGACCGCCTTTTGCGTTTCGTGCCCATGGAATCCGACGACCTCAAATCGTAATTCCGGAAAATCCGTTCAGCATAAGATCCGGAGTGTACATGTGTGAAGAGAGAAGTATTATTACCTCCGACGAACGATCAATTGCGCTCTTACGTCGGGGCCGACGCAACGGCCGACGCTTTACATCTGATTCGTCTGCGTTTGAAAAGTACTCGAGTAAGCGAAATCCATATCACGCAGGCTCGATATAACGCCTACCTTCCGTCGTCTGCCGCTTCAAGCTGCTTCTCGCGACGTCCTTGCAGCTGAGCCGCTCAGCGAACCTGACTTACTGGGACTGCTTGTAGGCGATAGACGGCGCACGTGAGCGATCTCCCCTCCCAAATTGTCGTACCGAAGCTGGAACTCGAAGGTTTGCTCATCGTATTGGCGCAACTGTATCTTGAGGGCGGGGAAGTGGTTGGCAATGAGGTCTCCGATGCAAGCATCATGATAAAAAAGCGACGGTTGAGTAATTGGGAGGGCGAGGAGTAAGAACGGTAGGAATCGAGGTGAGAGACGACAGTTATGATAGGAGAGTGGCTGATAGTCGAGAGATTGTTTAGTTCGGGAACCGACTCGGAGGGTGTCAGTCACTTCAACAGTTGTTCCTTCCAACCACTACCCACCACCCTCATCGCGTTGCAGCATTAGAGCCCCGCCGCGCTCGACAATGAGTACTTTCATCAAGTTCGGAAACGATGTCATCGCACCCGCCGGCGCCGAATCCATGCCGTTCCCCACATTACCAGCGCCAATTTTGCCAGGGTCCGACGCAAAGGAAGCCATCGGGTTTGCGCATCTCCTGCTGTTCAAGGTCAAGGATTCAAGGACATGGAGCGGGCCGTCGCAGAACGCAAAGCACGATGCCCAGAGTTGCGCATCAGCGTGGATAGAATGGACCGGGATCTGGTGGCGTTGAGGGCACAGAACAAAAGGAAGGCGAGAAGCTTGCGAAGCTCGTCCAATGATGGAACAAGACGGCGCTCCCTGGCAACCGTCATAACCTCGGTTCTGCGTTTCCGGCCATCGAACTGCCGCCCCGCTATGTGTTCGAACTTCCCGCGGAAATTAATACATGTTCCCGATGACCCAAGCTGTTTCAGCCTTCAACGGGAATAACGAGCGCCACCGAGACTCGTACACATCAGTAAAAGTGGACTTTCGTTTGACATCTTTAGCGTCTTTGACAAGACATGAAAGACGAATTTTTGTTCAAGATGTCGTCTCTTCCGTTCCAAGATTAAAGATCCCTCCACCAAGACAAAGATGTCGAAAGATGCCTTCCAAAGAGGTAAGACGCTAAAGACGAAATTGCAGTTTCAGTCGCCATCCCTCTAACATGATACGAAAAAAAGATGCAGCCTTCACTTCACCATGTCTCCAGAGGCTTTGGATGTCGGGAACTTGAGCACAGCTGATTCCCCGACGAAGAACGGAACGCCGGTCATCGCGCTGCAATGTTGGACATACGGAATGCACGAGACATCAGTGGGAACAATGGACGAAAGCGTAAAACGGTTGATTTCGAGGCGGACTCTGTTTACGACGGGCGGGATAAGAGGATGAGAGGAGAGACCAATTATGACTCCGGGAGGAACGAACGGAACGGGACCAAGAGAAGTTTGAGGAAGAACAGCAGCAAGAATTACCAGTACCGTCTGGCGTATCATTCTGTCTCGTTGAATTGATAGTAGACCCAGTTCCCTAGATTTATGAAGGTTGAAGCTCGAAGTCCCAGGAAGTGTCCAATGCTTGCATCGGTCTTGAACGCTCTTCACGCAAATATCGTCCCATCGCGCCGCTCGACTAGTACTGTCGTTTCTTTCTGATGGAGAGGCGAGAAATTTTGGACGTTTCTCAGCGGGCGTAACACCAGAACTGACACAGACAACGGGGAGAAGAAAATCTGACTTTGTTGTTGTTTACTGGCCGGATCGTTCCGCTGCTGAGTTCCGCTCGGCAAGTAATGACACTCACTCCACGCGGGGAAGGAAGAAGAGCAGTGGATCGGCGTCCCATCGGCCATCAAACACTGCCACTGACATTGGATCGTATATTTTCCCATCCGCTTCGGTATCCGTTGTCGTGGCACTCGAGAACGTCTAGTCTATGGAGGATTCATCCGCCGGATCCGACGGATCCGGCGGATCCGGCGGAAAAATCGTTAACGATACGGCCTGTCGTGAACGATACAGTACCTCGTTCACGACGTTCACGAATGTAGTATACGTTCACGAAACTTTTGGTCCTTCACGATTTTTCACCAGCGTTCACGCCACCGGAGTTCGTTCACAACGCATCAAAGCGCTAACGATGTGTCACGGCGTTAACATTATTTCCTTCTCTTCACGTTCACGAACCTTCAACTTGTTCACCGACCTTCAACTCGTTCACGAGCTCTCCAATCCTTCACAAGCCTTCAGCCCCTTCAATAGCCTCCAGCGCATTCAAGAGTCTTCTGTCCTTCACGAGCATCAAAGGCCTTCAAGAGTCCTCCTGCCCTTCATGATCTCTATGTTCCTTCAGGAGCAATTATACCGTTCACAACCGGGTTGGTTGTTTACACATGTATCTCGCCACTCTGCCGTCTTCAGCCATGTCGACCAACCCAGCCATCCGATATGGACCAACTTCTTGCGCAATGGGCGACAAGAATCTGCCAAAACAACCAGCGACCCAGGCTGCCAAAACTGGAGGGTTGAAGCGAAAAGGTCGAGGATAGAGTTTCCGAGTAGCTACGTACCTCTATTTTTTGGGTCCAACCGCAAGACTAATGATTTTCAGTTCTTTCCGACCCAAGAACCCGTACCATCTCAGCGTAACTGCTGCTGCGCGTGCGATGATTCGACGAACCAACGGTATTTTAATTTGGACTGATTGCGTGATACCACCGCTCTTCCTCCACGACGCAGCGTTGCAGCCTCTGACCCGTCTACGGCCGTACCTGCCAAATGGCACCATCCGTCACCTAACTCCTGCACAAGCCAGTACGGCTTCACCGCGTCCGATCTCCCGACTGCCGCCGATGATGCATGCACCATTTTGAACAGCCGCCGCCATATCCGCGCACGCCTCTCCACCTCTGACAGGGCCAAGGTAAAGATCTAGACAAGTATCATCCATTCCATCCTAGCTGGCTATTTAGGGTGTGTACACATTTGAATATTCTTCTATCATTCAGTTGCACCGTATGGGTTTACATATGTGAGCTTCTCATCTGCGCTGCGCCTTCTTGTTTTCAGTCGGTCTCGCTCGTAGTTTCTGGGTACCTGAAGGAATGAATAATGTTATGTGAACCGGTAATAAATTATGTCTTTCATTGTGTACCAAGAAAGGGCTATATATTTTGCTACAAAACTAGCTATGTTTTTTGTCCTTAGTGTTGCGCGAAAGTTGGTCGAAGTGTCCGACTTGGTTGTTTTTAACAATGTACAAGAGTGTGAATGCACTTTGAACAAAACATCAAGTCTGTTGGCATCCACTAACTTGAAGTGGACCGTGAAGGAGCTCCTTGGTCCTCAATGCCAGCGCGAAGCCTGAACGAGTCTGGACGTTCTTGAACAACATATTAGATCGTGAAGGCTGACCAACATTGTCTACGATCCGCATCGATGTGAACACCAGATCAAGTGGTGAACGGTGTTGAGGGTCCTAAAGGCTTTCTTGGACAATGAATGGTGTCGTTTAGGGATATTGTTATCTTGAAGGCTTGAGACACACGTGAAGGTGATCCAGGATGTTCAAGTTTGAAGGTAGTATCGTGAATGAGGAGCACAGTCTTGAACGAATTAGCTGGATCGCAAAGCCCATCGTTAAGGAGTAGAGTGTTAAGGAGAAGCAGTGCAGTTGAAGTGTCCCAGAGACGTGAAGAGGTGAAAATATCGTTCACGAGGACCACATCGTGAACGTATCGTGGAGTTGTGAACGGTGGTATCAGTCGTTAACGAGTATTCCGCCGGATCCGCCGGATCCGGCGGATGAATGCTCCGTAGACTCGATGTTCATTGGCACTCGTAGCCAAAGTTTTTCATATCGATTGCGCGGCACCACTTCCTGAAAATGGCCAGGCGTGCATAAAAGCTAAGAAGTTGCGGGACCTTCCGCTAAGTATTCTATTTGAGTCACTGACAGCTTACAAGCTCTGCGCGGACAAAAACTTCCTCAGGGAATTAGATCGAAACTTCCTCCGCAGCCTATGGCCTGGTCCGCCGCAATCCCCTGATCACTGGCCCTCCGCCAGCACCACCCTTCCCGCCGACATCGCCTCCGACACCGCCGGGGCCACCCGTTCCTCCTGCAAGATGTAAGTAACAATTCGGATAAGTTGAGTGCAGAAATTCACCAGAGATATTGCCGATTTCCGAGGGTGCTTCAGGGTCGAGGTCAAGTATGGGACCTGCTCCGTATCCACCTTCCCCCCCAATTAAACCAGGTGTTCCCGCGTCACCAACTTCTCCTACCCAGAATTGACCAAAATGCATTTTAATCGTAAATTATACTCACCTGTGATATCACGTCGCACAATTTGGACTACAATGTAAATTAAGGTGCGCCTCAAAGAAATGGAATTGAACCACAACTTACCTTGCGATGGAGAGGACCCCTCCATATTTGCCGCCGTTAAAGAATTTCGATCGATCTTTCGAAGCATATAATCTCACCTCGAGCTTGCGAACGGATTGGTCAACCTTGCGAACAGTCTATTGAACTTTTTTTAAAAAAAGCACACATGAGAAACCGAACGCGTACCTGATAAATCTGTGTCAACAAGGCGAGGGAAAGGTTGTGTTTTTCGAGGTACGCGTTATCGGTAGGGTCAAACAACGGCTCGAAGTCGCCTTGCAAGCAGGCCACCTCTAGCTTCCTGATGATAGACTCCAACTCCCTGCGCACAAGTCAGTGGATAATTTTAATTTTTACAGAGATCGGGTGCTGACCCTTGGGCAGTTTCAACGTTGGTTTGTTCTAAGTTCGTTGTATCTCTCGCCATTTCGGAAACCATGGATGTAAGACGCTTGATCCGCGTGGCTAATTCGCCAAGGTCTTGTTCGTTGGAGGCAGTTTGCTGGATGCAAATGTATAAAATGGTGACCACAGGAGAAATAGTGGTCTCACCCTGATGCCCACCGCCCTCTCCAAAAGAGGGTCAATGGTGCTGGCCAAAGCCTTTCTCAGTTGGATATCTCCGGCACTAGAACCGAGTGCCAGGATTGCTTGCAGGGCGTTCGACGCGGTCCGGACGGTGATCGAGCCGTTTATAAGAGGAGGCTCAATCTCCTCCAGGAAATTGCGTCCAGAAGTCGGTGGGGGATCCGAGAAACTTGTTGGTATGGTAGGTGTAGGGTTTGTGCGGGTCTTTCGACGGCGACGGAGCAGGCCTGATATATTCATGGCACAAAGAAGGTCAGAGAGGAATAGAGAAGGCGCCATAACTGTTGATGTTGTAGCAAAACTGCAAACTTGCTATCTTATATACGTCTAGCAGAGTCCCGACGATCCCAGCCTCAATCGACCCGTTTTTCCTTTTCCCGCGTTTTCGACATACCCAACAAGTCCATTTGTGGTGTTAGTCAATGGCGCAATCAGCGGTGGGGGATCGGCGTGCCAATTTTCTTCTTGATCCGATGCAAATCTTGATCATGGTACCTGAACCTACCACGTTTGGCGGATTCTACCTGTGCAAGCTTTTTTTCAGCAATAACTATGCTCCGGCTTTCTGCGTCCGCACATCTATAAAACAAGGTCCCTTTCCTTCTTCTCCATTTCTTTAATTTCCTTGCTCCGTGTCAGTGATTGGACGGTCAGTATTAGGCCAAGGGATGCCGCAGGGACGCCCCGAACATAAACCAGCATAAACCTCGTCTCAGTGATGAGACGGCTGCAGATGTCGGTATACTTCTCATCAGACAATGACCCTGGGGATCAATGAGAATGACCGTTTACCCGCCGAAGGCCCACGGAGTAGGCTGCTCGAACTCTCAGAATGAGATTGTTAACCGTAGGAGAACCGATCCGTTTTCCCGCGCCTAGAAACATGTGATTTCGTAGTTCTTAGGTCTTTTGGCGCCTTCCGCGCTTAATTGATACAGATACAACAGAGTATTCTTGTCGTGTTTCAAAGAGGCAGCGGTTGGAGAGTAAGTGAGCGATTCCAACGGATCTGGAATCTGCACCACATGGCGGTAAGGTCCAACGATGGGCAAGAATGTTTGGGCCGAGGGGAAGACTCGACCTGGCACAGCAGTGGATACACGGAAATGAGAGGTAGCTAATATCATAGAAGACTCGGAATGGCGCTTATCAAGATATTAGCTGGAGGGACATGTAAGGGAATTTTTGGCAGCAGATAACAAAAAACAAATTTCGATTCCACATAAACTGTGCCATGTTCAAACGCCCTGTGGCGAACGTCAAATAAACCTGGTTGACAGAAGGCCCCATTCAAAACGAACCCCTGCACATGGTTGCTTGCCAGCGCCAACATCCCCAGGGCCGGGGGACGTTGAGAGCCGGGGTGCCCGAGTGAAACATATCTCGATCGAATCAATGGAAGGGAGCTTGTCATCCAAGAATTAGATACTTGTTTACTCTATCATACTCACATGCCACTATGTGTGTAATGGTTGCGGGAACGGTGGACACGACTCGCGCATGTCCTCCGTCCAGAGAACATTGTGGGCTCCTTGAAGTCGAACCGCAGATAAATGGATGTGTTCAGAAATCACCAGCTGAGATGCGATATCACCAGCTGATCGCGTCTCATTCGAAAAATGACCCCCCTTTGCGTTTCGTGCCCATGGACACTTCTGAATCCGACGACCTCAAGTAGTAATTCTGGAAAATCTGTTCAGCATAAGATCTGGAGTATGTGAAGAGAATTATTGTTACCTCCGGCGAACGATCACTTGCGCCCTTACGTCGGGGCCGACGCAACACCCGACGCTCTTCGTCTGCGTTTAAATAGTACTCAAGTAAACGAAATCCATAGCACGTCACAACCTCGGTTCTGCGTTTCCGGCCATCGAACTGCCACCCAGCTGCCCTGCTATGCGTTCGAACTCCCCCGCGGACGCGGCGGAAATCAATACGTGTTCCGATGACCCAAGCTGTTTCAGCCTTCAACGGGAATAACGAGCGCAACCGAGCCTCGTACACATCAGTAAAAGTGGACTTCCGTCTTTGACATCTTTAGCGTCTTTGACAAGACATTGAAGACGGATTTTTGTTCAAGATGTCGTCTCTTCCGTTCCAACATTAAAGATCCCTCCACCAAGACAAAGATGTCGAAAGATGCTTCCCAAAGAGGTAAGACGCTAAAGACGAAATTGCAGTTTCAGTCGCCATCCCTCCAACACGATACGAACGAAGGGTGCAGCCTTCACTTCACCATGTCTCCCGAGGCTTTGGATGTCGGGAACTTGAACATAGCTGATTCCCCGACGAAGAACGGAACGCCGGTCATCGCGCTGCTTTGTTGGACATACGGAATGCACGAGACATCAATGGGAACAATGGACGAAAGCGTAAAACGGTTGATTTCGAGGTGGAATCTGTGTACGACGGGCGGGATAAGAGGATGAGAGGAGGACCAATTATGGCTCCGGGAGGAACGAACGGAACGGGACCAAGAGAAGTTTGAGGAAGAACAGCAGTAAGAATTACTAGTACAGTCTGGCGTATCATTCTGTCTCGCTGAATTGATAGTAGACCCAGCTCCAACTTGAATTCTGGATTTATGAAGGTTGAAGCTCGAAGTCCCAGGAGTGCTTTAGGAGTGTCCAATGCTTACATCGGCCTTGAACGCTCTTCGCGCAAATATCGTCCCATCGCGCCGTTCGACTAGTACTGTCGTTTCTTTCTGATGGAGAGGCGAGAAATTCCGGACGTTTCTCAGCGGGCGTAACACCAGAACTGACACAGACAACGGGAAGAAGAAAATCTGACTTTGTTGTTGTTTACTGGCCGGGATCGTTCCGCTGTGCTGAGTTCCGCCCGGCAACTCCCGGCTCCAAGTAATGACACTCACTCCACTACCACGACAGCTCCTAAATTCGGTCTGCCAAAACCTATCTGACGCGTCGATGATGCAACCCAGGATTCAAAAGCACTATAAAGCTGCAGTTTCTCGTCGCTCTCTGCATTAACTTCAACATGGCTTCCGTCCCCAATTTGCACAACGATAACCTTACGACCGAAACCCGGCCGGAGCACCACGTCCACAAAGCTTCCGAGCCTCTTCCAGGAGCCCGAGGTGGAGCGCCAGCTGCCGACTACAGTGCGGAGACTATGGAACGGCTTCCCAGCTCTGTCTGGCAGAATGACGACGCCTCCCAGCCCACACGCGAGATATCTGAATCCCAGACGGCGAGGCCCGAGCTGCCAGAGCGCTCTAATAGCGCAACCGGGCGGACGGCCTTCAGCGGCGAGCGGCCGCTGAACACAGAACCACATCCCGAAGGTGCGTTCGCGACCAGGAAACTCTCGTCGCGTCCGTAAGCTGATTTTTCAACCCATAGGCGGCGTCGCTATCGATGGTGGCCGCGAGGGGATGCCCATGGGGAAGGCCAGCGCAGCGGACAAGCTAATCGGCAAGGCACAAAAGGTGAATACCATCAGTGTATTTGGGATGCGATTCTAAGTATTGTCAGGTCGTTGGAAAAATGACGAACAAACCCGAACTGCACGAAAAGGGCGAGCTGCGGGAGGCCGGTGGAAAGGCAGCCGCTATGGGGGATGCCCGTGCACCGCATGATTGAGAGTCAAGACCGTTCTATGCAAATAACATACTGTATTACTAGTCCGTGCTTAATCCCAGTTGTACTATCTTCTGCAACCATGCAGTACATGAGCTTCATCTGCACATGAGCTTCATTTGCGCAAGGAAGTGCTTAAATTATCAGCAAGTCGAACCCTCCGCCCTAGATATGTTGTGTTACTCTTAAATCATGCTTGTGTGGAATAGCCGTGCTTGAGCCCCCACCAAATGACCGAAAATAGGGGCTAATTGACCGTCGGAACAAACCGGCCCGTCGAGAATGTTGAAAAACGAGTGTGCAGTAAAAGGAGTTGTTGGGATGTAATAATTCCGTGTAAAAGGAGTTGTTGGGATGTAATAATTCCGTCAGTTGTGCTTGGGGTAAGATTCGAGGCATATCATACGACGTGGTTCAAAATCTGAATCTGAAACTTGGAGGAAGGAAGAAACGAAGATAATAATAACCGACGTTATCTACAATTGCTTCAACATCTGGAAAATGCCCCATGTCTATTGGTGTCTATAGACAGGGGACTCTCGGCTAGACCAGATAGACGCCGATAGACACCGGATAGACACGAATAGTAGCGAAGTGTTTCCAGATGGAGTGCCTGGTAAATCGCACTTAACAATATTTTGGGACTGCGCCGGCTTGCACGCAGGAGTATCGGAGATCATGAACTTCCGTCGCGGTAGCGCCTGCGAAGTCACTTCCTGTGAAAATGTCAGGATTAGCTGTCGCGGCATGTAAAGCCGCATCGTGAGATGGTACCAAAGGCAGACGATGCGCCTACACGGCTACAATTGTCCTGCTCCCTTTCTCGTACCTGCACCAGCAGACCCAGTAACTAGCGCTGAAAGCGCCACATCTTCCTATCCGTAGAAGTGGATGCCGAAACCTGTTGGCGCCCAGTCGTAATAACAGACAGACGATGACTCGAAGCGTCGTGTCGCCGCTCAAGGATTCATTCACGTAGATCCAGACATCATGAATAATCGTCGAACGAAAACCAGTAATTCCCAGGTTCTCAAACGGTGCGCATACATTGAATAGCGTGGAACCAACCGCTCAAAACAAAAATCATAGGAGGGCGCGGGGGTCACGGTGCAAATGGCCGACAGAGAAGACGCTCTGGCCAGCTTGGTGAAAGAGTGGCTCCAGAGGACCTCCGGCGCTTTGGAGTAATTAATGGTGAGTTGTTCGATGGCAAAAAAGGCGGGTCAGTAATTTTTTGAAGGCGGTGTGGGAGGCAGTGGTGGATACGGCGGCAACGAAGGCGGGCCGGGAGGAACAGGTGAAGGACCGGAATTCTCCTCGAACATGAGCAGATATAGCCGAACGGGAGCACGGAACTCGCCCTTGGTCAATGGTACGCTTTTATTTGACGAGTATGAAGCGCCAACTGAGAAAATGCAACCCATAGGGAGGCCAAGGAGGGCTTGGTGGAAATGGTCGCTGGCAAGGCGGAGGTGGGGGCTACGGTGAGGCTTCTCAGCTCGCGGCAGAGGATGTGGATCGCTTCCGAATCAATGGTACGTATTTCTCTGAGATGCAAAACGGTTGCATTTATCCTGCGAAGGCGGAATAGGTGGGAAAGGTGGACCTGGCTTGAAACCTGATGTCCAAGGAATAGGCGAAGAGCCAAGAATTCCGTTAAATACTCACAGTCAACGTCGAGCGGAAACGATGGACCACAACTTGCCCGTTGTCTACGGTACGCATAAATCTGGCCAGTAGCCAATCGTTTACACAAACTGAAATTTCAGGAGGCATAGGAGGGCCTGGTGGTCCAGGCGGTCGGACGGGTGGAGGCGGCGGTTTTGGTGAAGGGCCTCGACTTCCACCGGAGGTTGCAAAGACCTTTGGTAAGTGTTGATGGAGATGCGAACAGAAAAAAGGTTCTACTAGCTTTTCGCCAGGCGGTAGAGGCGGCCGTGGTGGTGAGAGCGAGATTGAAGGCGGTCTCGGAGGAAGAGGTCAAGAGCCTAAAATTTTGAGGTATGCAAATCAGCTTCAAACAAGAACCGTACCGAACGCAAAAAAGGTGGTGGAAGAGGTGATCGCAAAGCGGCCTCAGTCGCAGTGGGCGTCTTGAACACTCGCGGGGGTCTATCAAGAACAGGTGTTCTCGTACACTGAAATCACAACAGAGAGAACTGGTGGGCGGTATAATTGGGTGTGATATCTCGTTGGTTTTCAAGTTACCTGTGGCGAGTCGAGGTTAGGGCCTCATCGATCATCCCTAGCTCTCTTGGCATGGCATCGACGTTTTTTTATACATGGCAGGGGCCAGGGCCGCGACTCTGCTCACGTTACTTATGCTATGTATAGGTTAGCGGCAAACATTTGGCGCACGGAGGCTTTCGAATGTGTATCCTCGGGGTTGGATTGTTGAGAAACAAGCAACAGGTTTCCTATCGATTCGAATGCTAGACCATGACTCCTAAACCGTCCGAGTTCAGCGATCAAACGGTTGAACGGCCCGTTCAGCCGGGTGACTCAGCGATGGTTTCCCAGCCGAGTCCTCGTGGCAGGCTCAGACTCGACGCTTCCTTTACGCCGGCTCACGCTCGATGCACAGCAAGATGAGCATTCCTTTCATTATGCACGAAGCTTGATCTTGAGGAGCCGTATCGTCACTGCATCGCCGCTCAACAGCCTTTTTTTGGCGCTCAAATTTGGCTCAACAGCAGCTCGAAAGCGTGCCCACCCACCACATTGTCTTGCATGCCATGGCCACTGTTCGTCTCCTTCTGTCGCCCTTTGGCAGCCACGAGCTCTTTCGGAAGACTGAAGACATCCGTTTTTATCAGTTCTTTCGACGTTTCTCAACGCGGAGATCCTACACTAGCCCAAGTCCACAAACTTCCGAACAGAGTCTGCACGAGGAGAAACCCCCTCCGGTCGGCTCAGAAAACCTCCGCACTGCGTCTAATGTCCTCGATTTTGCGCTCAGGACACTCAGTACAATCTCCAGCCATATCCCACTGGGTGCCGTACTCAGTGGTATCATTGATCCTCTTCTGGAGATAACGGGACGCATCCAGGTGAGACCAATTAATAAATCTACGCTACAGTTACTGTAATTTGCACCCAGCAAACTTCAGACAACGCACAAGGCCTTATCCAATTAGCAGCACGAATAGAACTTCTTGCGCCAATCGTTTCTGAAATGGCGGAAAAAAATCCAAACAGGGGGTTAGCTATCATCGAGGAACTCAAACGGTCAGAGCCCCGCCTTCCCCCAAATCATTCTGACTCGGTCACAGGGAATTGCAATCGATAACAAAGGACCTCGAGGCGGCGGGTTCGCAAAAAAAACTGAATCAGTTTTTCAACAGTACCGACAACGCCTCCTCCCTTCAAAAAACATAACATGACGCTCGCGCAGATGATTGCTGATTCAACGGTATGTCGTCGATTTCTTTCGGTCTGTGCTTTCGTTTATTTCAGTAGCTTTTCACTGTGAACGAGGTTTTGAAATCTGTTCAGAAGCTTGAAGTGAGCTTGGTTGTTGCATTTGAACTATGTTCTCACGTTGTATCAACAGCGTTCAAAATTGGAGGGATCTTCTCCATCCGAAGGTGAGCAATATACAGATTAGTCCTTCAATTTGATACTCATCTTCATTTATAGCACGGATCGTGTTGGGCGATATTATAGGTGAGGACCTCACAATTGAAATGTGCTTTGGCCAACTCTGTGTAGGAGGACTTGGTGGTTCAGGAGGCGAGGCTCGTATGGGCGGTGACGGTGGTGAAGGTGAAGGGCCCAAACTTGACATGGACGCAAACGAACGCTGGAAAATCGGTAATATATCGGGTGACTATCTTGTTTTTCCCTACTCGAATCGTTATTTACATTCGGTAGGCGGAATAGGCGGCCCTGGCGGGATCGGAGGCGATGTAGGCGGAAAAGGTGGCGCTGGCAAAGGACCGGTGATCAGCGTATTGCGGCGGAGTAAAACCCTAGTTCCCAAATCATGACAAGAGGAAGAGCCTTCGATTTTGTAATAGTTTTTTTCTTTTTGTTGTTGTACCCCATCATCCATACTACTACTGTATTTCCATCAACTTGCAGGTTCATGCGAAGAAATCCCTCGAGACCTCAGTTCCACTCTACCCATTATCTGTTGTAATTTCTTAAGGAATCAGACAAAGTTTGAGATGTGAGAAGTCAAATAATATTAGTGTTTGACTGAGCTCTGCAAACACTTGAAGACTACATAGAAAACCGTGCCACTTATATACTAAAATTCCAATGTAACCAGAATGTTCCTCCATATTCTCTCGTGTTCCCCAATATTCTACTGATGACTCCAACGGTCTCATACTTGCTGTGCCTCACAGCGTCGGCCTGATGCCGGATTGCTCAAACTCCAACACTATCGAATTGGTATCTTCGATGTTAGACGCCCAGGAATCTTTTCGAACTCTTATCTCCCACGAAATGCACAGACTCGGATACATCGCCTCGAATGTGCCTAAGTCCTCCCTCTTGCTAGCCGTTGAGATCGGCCACCCGCGTCGGACAAGCAAATGCACTCCACTTCAAATATTTCTCCCACTTTTCTCCCTTAATTATAGGGCGCTTGGATGACTCTTATCTGATCTGATATTGTTTATATCATGCGCTTCGGACGGCAGTGTACCCTCTTTGTTCTACTTTTGTCAAGAGGTAGGCGGCAATTCCCGATCGCACACAGACCTCGGCCCCCAAATTTGGAAAGCTGTGCTGATGGACCGCTTTTTACGCCCGAATCGCGAACTTTTCATTTTGGGTCTCATTTCCACTCAAATCTCTCCCAGATTTTGGCTACCCTCCCATTTCAATACATTCCTCATATATTTGTGTCCTCAGAATGATATTCTTGAGAGGTCGTCTCGAAGCAATTGATATCTGTTCTCGGGAGTTCCCGGAAACCCCAAATGGCACAAAGCTATGCGTGGCTGTGCGCGGACCGATGATCCACACCCTCCCCCCTCCGGACCGCCGCTCCGGACCCTCCTCCTCAGGTGCACAGCACGTCAAAACTTTGAGAGGTTCCTCTTGACTTTTGTTCTCCGCGACAGCTTTGTCGACGACACGTCACATTCTTAGTTCTCTTGGACAGCCTCTTGGACAGCAATATATCAAACGCCGCACCTGTGGAAGCTCTTTGTACGGAATCGTCGCGGCGTCACTCCGATTCCCAGATCAGTAAGCGCCAGCATCTTGAATCCGTACCACCAGCTCGAAGACCGTGATTTGGACCAGGCCATGACAAGAGTCCGTGTCCTTTTATTTTGCTTCGAGCTCTTTCTGACGACATCTGTGTCAGTTCTTTTCGGAGATTCTCAATCCGAAAATCCCGCACGACCCCAGCGCTCACCGACAGAACATCCTCCCAGAGCACAGAAATTTCCGAACGGACTGTCGTTGAGGAGACATACTCTTCTCCTAACACCAATTTGGACGCCACCCGGACTGCGTCGAACGCCCTCCATTTCACGCTCCAGACACTGCATGCCGGTACCAGACATCTCCCATTGGGTGGTGCGGTCTTGAGTAGCGCCATTGAACCTCTGTTGCAGATTACGACGCGCATTAAGGTGAGGCCAGTCAATCTAGGCCTACACCTATCATAATATTAATTTGCATCCAGCAAACCGCTGCCAACGGACATGGTCTTGCCCAGTTAGCAGCACGAATAGAGCGTCTTACGCCCATTGTTTGCGAAATGGCGGGCAGCAATTCGCAAAAGGGACAAAGTATCATGCAAAACTTTCAACAGTGAGCCACTTGGATCCAATAAAGTCGATTTTTGACTTTTCTCGCAGGGAGTTGCGATCTATAACAGAGGATCTGGACGCGGCCCGCACGCAAGACAAACTAGACCAATTTTTCAACAGTGTCGATAACTCCTCGTCCCTCCAGAAACACAACATGGTTCTCGCTCAAATGATTGCTGATTCCACGGTATGTCGTCAATTCAATTGTGCTCGTGCTCTATTTCATATTATTCCTAGCTTGTCACGGTTGACCAGGTTCTACAATCTCTTCGCGACCTGGAGGTAAGGTGCGACATTGTGATGAATTGCTATTCTCAGACTGCAGTGAAAGAATTTAATATTGCCTGAATCTCCTGTGTCCGATGGTAATTCAGTCCTATGCATTTGTCGCTCGCGCTGAACTTCATTTCAGTACAAATTGTGTTAGGCGATATTACAGGTGAGAAAATTCCTGGCTGCAGAGCGTTTTTCATAGCTCTCTGTAGGAGGATCTGGCGGTTCTGGGAATTTTGGTCATATTGGTGGTGAAGGTGGTGAAGGAGAAGGGCCCGAACTTGAACTCGACACTGACCTCCGCTCGAGAATCGGCAATATTTTTGGTAAATATCTGCCTGTATTCCTGTTCAAATCTCGTCGCTGACGTCTCGTAGGCGGAAAGGGCGGCGGTGGCGGGATCGGAGTCGAGGTAGGCGGGAAGGGTGGAGCTGGCAAAGGGCCAGTGATCAGCGTGTTGCGGCGAAATAGAATCTTGGTCGCCGAACCAGAGGCCGAGGAAGAGCTTTCAATCCTATAGTATTTTTCTGCGTCATGGAAATTCGTGTATTAGAAGACATTGAGTTCACTACGGTCAACCTCTTCCTGCACTATAACCATTTTGTACCGTGATGGTTCATTTAAAATGCTCGATACTTACTCGACCCAGAGATGTCATGTTCAAGGCGCGCTGTGAGGCTTCATTGTTCCTCCTGTCTCTCTTCATGAAGTGTATTTCCAGTGATAAAGTTCATCGTTGTCGTGGTGCTTCGAAGTGTCGGCTCGGGTATTTTTCCCGATGATTTAACGGTAGTATGCTGATACAGTTCAGTGTTGGGGCTCTGGTCTTCTGTTTCATGGGGAGATTCCAACATCAAACAGTCCATTGCGGGTTATGCACTTGATTTTAGCCCTCTAGTTAGTTATTCATATTCGCGTTGATGCATCTCCGGGCTCAGGAGACAAAACAAACACCGCTGAAAAAAATCCCTCGTATTTGCAGGATTTCCGACGGAAAGTGGGCGTGGGGCTGATACAGTGTCTCATTTGGGTCCCAATCGTTATGATCGACGAATTTCACGGATGGACATTTCTTAGGGCATTGAGTTTTTTTTGGCGTAGTCTCGCAGATGCGGGCCCCTACTGGCTGCTACAGACATACGTTACCCCTGGGGGTTGGCTTGTCTGATTTTATGTGGTCACTAACCTTGTAGCGGTCAAAACTCAAAAGACAAGCCTATGAGTGAGGGAGAGAAACCAAAGAGAAATCTTTTTTTTGTGCGATCATAGCCAATCTAATGCATTCGAAGTACCAACAGTTGGTTTGGGGATCAGGTGGGGATGAACGGTGTTGAACATTTGCGGGTCCAAGTTTTCCGTCAGAGTTACTTAGGCTTGATGCCACTGCCCCGCAGGGCAGGTATGATTACAGCCCCGCGGATCTCTGTTCCTTCTTCATCCGATTTTTTTCTTAATTTTCCCTGTAAATTGACTGTGCAAATTCCGGAAGCCGACTTCCCGAGCAACTGAGTCTTATTAACTATCTATATCTTCCGGCGCCATGTAGTAGGGATAGCAAAAAACCCCACAAGTCCTGATGTTTCAGGGGTCGAGCCAACCTTTCTCTTTCGCTTGTTAGACCGGTTGTTGACAAGGTTAATACGACCGAGCGCGCATAGATAGCAGCGGTGAGTTTATACACGGGTATGGAAGGATAGCCAGTCGATGGATAAAAGATGCCCCGTCTGGGAACATCCTCGTCCCGTACTTAGATCGTCGTGATACCACAGCCCCTTGTTGTGGTCCACTGTGATGCTTTAAAATGGTTCGCTGCTTCTCAGTGGTATATGAGACCCGCAAGTGTTAGAGTCTCACCGAAACAGTCTATTTTGAAGTCGATTTCGGCGTCGAGAAACAAGTTCGCCATCGAGATGCCAATGATAAGCAGCGGCGGAATTGCCAGTAGATTTGTACGTCGTCTCAGGTTGGTCGGCCTTCCGTGAGCCATGCAGGGTGGGCAATTTTGCGACATGAGGCGGTCGAGATGATGGGATAACCATTGGGAGAACGCAGGGCCATTCGGATACTGCCGTTAGTTAGTCCTGTAAGTAGTCAAATACATCCCTATAGTGTCGGTAAAGCCGTCCTCATGATATCCACAGGTCTCACAATCCGTTCTTGCGATACCGTAGGTCCTTCGGTTCGCCATTAGCAAGTCGTCCAATTTAATGGAAACTGGCCCAGCAGGAAACTTAGCCTGGTCATGATAATATAACAAAGTTCTCATGTTGTTTCTTGGAATTTCCGGCGACAAGTGGTCCGTTAGCGTGCAGTTCGCCCACAACCCGAGGCGTGGATGCAAATCATTAAAGATGGCCGTCCATGTAGCCTCGCCGAGCTCAGCATTGGAGCGCCACAGATGCCCCAGCGGCATGAGTAACGAGTCGTAACTACAGCTCCAGTTTGTGCTGTCCCAGATCAGGCCTATTGGTGACGATGTATGTGGAGGAAGAGAAGGCGCCGTCGTGTTTTCCATTATTGTCTGGCCGGACTTGGCATCATATTGGACGCATCTTTTGGGATGACCGCTTTCCTTTAGCCGTCTTCGTCTTTGGTGACCGTTGGTCGACATCCTCAACTGCCTTCCGCTTATCGCCAGCATTTCTGTCGATGATAGGCCTCCAATCATCGAACATCTGGCTTCTGGAACTCCTCGACGCAGCAACGGTTCTGTCGAATGGCGGGATGGAAATGAGCCGGATTCCTCTGGGCTATCGACAGTGTTCTCTCCAATCGCGACAACGTGTCCAATGTGCTCGTGTTCGCCTACGCGAGGGGATTGTACGGGCCCCAGCCTCCTTCTTTGATATGGACGTCCGCCTAGTGACAGACTCCGAGTAGCAATGGGGGCTGCAGGTCAGTGTTACCCATCTACGTTGCAAGTGCCGTCTTTGCCATCCTGTCGGGCGACACCAGACTGACTTTCACCTTCATAGCCCTGCTGCATCCCCGATGGCAACAATATATATACCCAGAAGTAGGATGAAAAATTTCTGTCGGCCTATAATTCAAGAACCCAGTCAACAATAGGCCAGGAAATAGGATATCAGGCAAGGGATTCTCTGAAGGACGGAAGGGTGTTATCGCTGTGTTGCGCATAAAGAAGACGCCTACGCTCCCCACCAAACGCACGAGGTTAGGCCGACAGCTAATACTCTATTATATCCTCTGAGGCCAACCGATATCGCCTCAAAACGGTACGGCATTCAGTACTGGCAGGTGCGGTGGCATGGTTTTCGGATTTAATGAAGATACTCACTCTCGAGCGCGAGCGAAGGTTTTCGTGCCAGAACGGTGGCTGTGGACAGTTGCGGGAAGGACTTCGGAAGAGCTGCTGAGGTGTAACTCGCCGAGTTGCTTCCCAAACTAAGCGGGTCTCTCGGGTCTTTCATCTTTCTCGACGACTCCCCCCGTTGTTCCTACTCCTCGCCGTTCCAAATATCCAACCGTCGCGCTTTTCTCGTGGCGCCTGCTCTCGTTGTCCCCGAAATGCGTTTGCGCAAATACGATGAGTAGAACTTTGTGCTCAAGCTTCGGTCCCACAATTTGGAAGAGGAGATCGCCCTCCATCACCCACAACTTGTCCCAGCAAGTCAGGTTCGTCGAGCAGCTTACAGGGACTTCGCCAGAGGGTGAAGTGCCAGAGGATGCAGGGTAGGCATTGTATTTCCTGCGCTGTGAATCCCGTTCGCTCAAGTACATCAGATGTAGATGTAGAGCGTCGAATTTTGCGGCCCAGGCGTGAGGGTACAAGCGATCGTTTACCGGAGGTAGTAATAATTTTCTCGTCGCACAACCAGGATCTATGCTGAATAATTTTTGCCAGAATTACGATCTGAGGTCGTCGGATTCGGGTGTGTTCATGTCCATTGGCACGACGCGGAGAGTCCGGTTCTTTACGAACGACAAGATGCACTGCGCTGCCAATTTCTAGACATCCATATATTCGCGGTTCGAATTAAGGGAACGAGTGCGACATACGAATAAACCTATTCTTCAGGAACTGCCCCCTTGTAAGCTGACAAGATCAAAACCTCAGTTTTTCGCCGCCCTTTCCTCTATTCCTCGATGTCGACCATTTTCTAGGACTACCTCGGGCTCATGATAAAATCCGGGTATCGGGACTAGCGAAATATCCATAGACCCGATATTCGTTCCATCATTCTAGAATCAACGACGGGTTGTACATTGGTGTGATTTATTAATCGCATGGGAATTTCTTTGTGTTTCGATCCGCCGCCCTGGGCTGCATGACGCGACCGCGGAAACAGCTTTCAATCCATAACCTCTGCCATCCATTACACCTCCCGAACGTCGATAATAGCACTTACTCAATCCACTCCGTAAGTAACTCCACCGCAACCCTAGGTCCGCCGGTTGAGTTTGAACAAAAAGCCAGAAAAACGACACGGTCGGCAAGAAGACTGGAAATGGGCGGTGATCTGAACAGTCCAAGATCGGTGATCTGCCATCCGAGAGGGATCTTGTCCGGTTTTCGGGCCGCTTCCACGCTAACCATCCGAGGAAGGAAGGAAGGAAGGAAGTGTATAACCGCGGTGGTCCCTATAAGGAACATACGGGTGCTGGAATTCGCTGGAGCGATCGGTCTATCATGGAAGACAACGAAAGACAACGGCGCCACCACCAATTTTAATTTTTTAAAAAAATCGATAGGGTGTCACGAGGTTCTCAAATCTCTTGCCGAGCTTAAGGTAAGTTACTGTAACAGCGTCAAAAACGTAAAAATCCTCTACGCGAAAGGAAAGGAATGTTTCCTTCGATCTGATTAATGCTCGCGGCGCTCATTTCAAATCTAATGTTGGTTGATGTCACAGGTGAGGGTATTTTGCAGTTGAAATGTATTGTGAAGAACGACTCTAAATGAGGTGCAGAAAATTTGGTGGCCTCGGAGGCGAGGCTCGTATGGGTAGTGAAGGCGAACGACCCAACCTTGACATGGACCTGCTGAACGGTGGGAAGTCGCCAATATTTCCGGTGAATATCTCCTGTTAGCATTCGGCTCATGGTTACATCTCGTACTGCCAGGCACGTCGGGGTCGATGTACGTGGGATGGGTGGGACGGGAGAAGCTCCAGTGATCAGCGTATTGCGGGGGAACAAGCCCTTCGCCGCCGAACAGTAAACCGAGGAGGAGATATCAATCCTGTTGATGATTTGATTATTATCCACAAACTTACTAGCGTTATACGGGGAATGGAATCTGGTCGATTTTGGTATCATTAAGTCCTTGGAGAAGTGGAAGCCCCCGCAGAGTAAGGATTTAATTTCATCACACGGATCCAGCTTCGCGGAGAATACAAGAACCAGGAACAAGCGAATCAAAACTAGCGCTGCCCGATGGTTAGCATCCGACTTATGCGTAAATAATCCTCTGACTTGCGGTTGTAACGCGAACTCGAGCCGTTTCAAGCCCAAGCGATAACGCGTCCCTTGGAAATTTTCTTCCGCCCTGTTGATGCAGATTCACTTATGTACAACTTGTGCGTTCAATTCATCAGTTCAATTCACCAAGTGTGCATAGGCTATTCACGAGGTTTACCAATCTGTTCGCAAGCTTGAGGTAAGCTTGCATTCTTCGAGTTCTTATTTATGGCACTCAAAATTGGAGTCTTCTCCAGGTTACGGCTGATGCTGGAATTTATCTTCGAAGACAGTAGTTTGAAGCCGGACAGAAAACCGTGGCTGCACACCGGCAGTCCAGGCTGTACGCTGAGCTTGACGCTGAACGCAATGATGGTCGACCATGCTGAGACTTAAATAATAATTGAGGCCAAAGATTTATATGTACATCCCGCGGATGTGGTTCATGGCCGCAAGCTGCGCATTGATGTTCAATCAGGGGACCACCGGAAGAGGTTGAATTTAACAGTTTACTGTCGTTCCGCAGTTAGACTTAAGTGAAATAATTTCAACGCCAGAGTCACTGGGCGAGTCATAAATCAACCGGAAAGCTGTGTCGACTGTGGCTCAACTATCGCGTGCATTTACAGGAAGAACAACGAAAACAATGGCCATTTAGTGGACAACGGGGGATCGATAAATCAAGTCCAACAGAAACGCGAGTTCTCAACGGTCTGCATGCGTTTTTGAACAGCGTAGAAGCACACCGAAAACAAAAATTCTTGCGACCGCCGTGGTGAAAGGTGGTCATTGTTGGAAAACCAACCGGTCTTACCGGGATCAGCATTGTAACGCCTAATAAGGACTATCCTCAAACTAACCTTGAGTCAGGCTGCGGTGTTTTACCCGCGAGTCTCTCGGCCCGACATGATTTCGTAGCATAATCACCATGAACCCTATTGAATGACTCCGCAGTTATTTCGCATCACCCGCAGTCTATAAGTCTGAACCCTCGTCGAAGTAGATTGCACTTTCCTTTATTCTTTCCCATCTCCCTCGGTCACTAGTTGATCGTGTTGTTCACTCTGAAAGGACTCGAGGCTTCACACCAACGGCTGGACTTCTCAAAAGACAAAGCCGAACGAGAATGATGAACTCGCCCGTAGTCAATGGTACGCAAATTTGACTAGGATTAGATCCGTTAGATTAAAATGAAAACCGTAGGAGGCAAAGGAGGCCATGGTGGAAGCGGCTCAATCGCTTTCGAATCAAAGGTACGTCTTTCTTGATGCAAAACAGTCTCCACTTACGATACTTCCAAGGCGGCAAAGGGGGAAACGGTGGACGGGGCTGCATCAACGGCCGCAAAGGAATAGGGCAAGAGCCGAGATTCTGGTCGAACAAAAACAGGCAAGGTCGAAAGGAATTAATGAGCTCCAACTTGCCCATTGTGAGCGGTAAGCATGCATCTGGCTAGTATTAAATCATCAACATAACGCTAGATTCATAGGAGGCAAAGGAGGTCCTTGTGGAAGTAGTCTGAAAGGCGGTATTGGTGGCCATGGTGAGGCACCTCAGCTTGCGACTGAGGAGGCCAGGGGCTTTCGCGAAATTAATGGTATCAGACTTTTTGGAAACGCAAAAAAGGCTCAACTGATATTTCTTTTTTAAGGCGGCACGGGCGGACGTGGTGGAGCGGGTGTTATTGAGGGCGGGCTTGGGGGAATGGGTCAGGGGCCAAGAATCTTGAGACATGCATTCGTTATCCCAAAAATGTATTGGAGACCAAAGAGGTTATATAAAGGTGGCAGTCATATTATCAAATTAAATACACATAAGTGGAGTAATGCTGAGGCATCCATAAAACTATTACATCTGTCACTGTGTAAGTGTTGAGGATGGACTTCCTTATTCGGACTTTGGCGTTTAGTGACAGTTTGGGTTTTTGCATATTTGTTTCCTTTATTCATATTTTGATATCGATCACCTCACGACCACCGTCAGTCTTACCGTTATCTCTGGTGCGACTGAAGGCGAGTTCCTACCTTACATATATTATCATTCAGCTTCAGTTACTTATTTATCCAACTTACGGTAGTCTCTTATAAACAGACGCTACAATAATTTCACTTGTACCTCGTTATGTTGTAGACTTACGGCGTATTGTATTCTCTATCAATGAATTTACTAAATCACGGCTGCGAATCATCGGGAGAAGTTCTTAAAAACTACTTTTCAACTTCAGAGGTGTTCAATAAGGCACTGGCAGCCGCGCACCGGCGGCGAGGGCGATCTCGAAGTTGCTATCACCAGTACCGGCTCAACGAAGCAATCTGTGAACTGCTTCACGAGAGTTTACGACGGCGGCGGCGCTTTTGGAAGTATCGAATGCCACTCTGAAAGACAGTGGTTTCAGAAAGTGAGGCAGAATGCAGCAGAACTAAAGAGTGTTTACAACATAACAAGGTATTAGTTAAATTGTTGTAGCATCTGTTTATAAGAGACTAAAAGAGCGTTGGGAGTTGGTCGAGAGAGAGAACACTGACGATCCGTCTTACGCCCACAGCCGGTCATCATGATGCGCCATCATATATGTTCGGCGCTCATCGGCGACGTTGTACAAGTTATTCGGTTCTTGGAGACCACTGGCAGAGTTTAAAATACAGTTTTCTTGTTTTTCATACAAGAAAATTATCTTTAACATTACACCCGTTCTCTTGCGAACGAGCCAATTTCCGGTAGCTCCGTGGATCGGCAGTAAGAAAAATTAAAAAGAGATGTCAAAAAAATCCCAACAGTTTTGGTGGCCAATTGGAGCCATACAGGGTACACATCGAGCTCAAATGACACTTATGTCGCCTCCTAAGATTGCCAAAGGAAACATGAGTTGAATTTAGGTAATACCCGAGTAAGTCCGGTAATGTCGGAATAAGACGGATAGTCTACTTATCTCCTCAAGGGAAAACCCTCCTCCAGATCTTATCAAAGTTAGGCCCGAAGACGCCTATTACCTCAGAAATAGCTGTACGAGCTGTAATGCATGTTTATCGCGTGGAGCTCACATCCCTATATCCTTCGTATTTACCACTTCTTCTGAGGGCATGGCTCTCTGCAAGTTTTTTCGCCGTCTCTCGATCCGTAAAATCCGCACTAGCCCTCAACTTACCGTGGAAACTACGCCGAAATCTGAACGTACCCATCCAGGGGCTCATGTAATCAGCCCAGACACCCGGCAGACGCATCCAACGCTCTGGATTTCGCGCTCCGGAACCTCAGTTCCATTTCCAGCAATATACCATTCGGGTCAATTCTCAGCAGCATTATTGATCCTCTCTTGGAGATTACGGTTCGCATTAAGGTGCGATCAGACAGAAATGTTGTACAATAACTACCTGCCGTTTTTTTATTTCCATCCAGCAAACTTCCGCCAATGCACAAGGCCTCATTCAATTGGGAGCTCGAATAGAGCTTCTTACGCCCATTGTTTCTGAAATTTCAGGAAAAAATTCGAATAAAAGATCGACTATCCTCGACGCTCTCCAACGGCCAGTGGCCCATCTTTCGTAAAAAAAAATCTCTGAACCCGTCACAGGGAGTTGCAGTCGATAACGATGGACCTAGAAGCTGCTCAGTCACAAGGCAAACTACGCCAGTTTTTCAACAGTACCGAGAACACCTCGTGCCTTCAAAAACACAACATGACGCTCGCCCAAATGATTGCCGACTCCACTGTGTGTCTTTGATTTTGTAGATCTGAACTTCCGTTCATCTTCGATAGCTTTTCACTCTGAACGAGGTTTCCCAATCTGTTCGCGAACTTGAGGTAAGTCTGGGCGCTCCTCTTCATTTATTTTGTTCTCACGTTTCGCAACAGCGTTCGAAATTACAGGAATCCTCTCCATCTGAAAGTAACCTGCAGTTAGTTTTGTACTCCATGCCCGCGCTGATCTCGATGAAAGCACAGATTGTGCTGGGTGACGTTACAGGTGAGAATGCCTTGGGTCGAACTGGACTTTGAACAACTCTTTTTAGGAGGATCTGGTGAGCCGGGAGGCCAAGCTCGTATGGGTGGTGAAGGCGGTGAAGTTGAAGGGCCCAAAATTGATATGAACCTCGACGAAAGTTGGCGAGTCTGCAATATTTCTGGTGCACATTTTCGATCCTATGCAAAATTTTGCTTACATTTCGTAGGTAGAACAGGCGGCCCGGCGGGGTCGGAGTCGAAATAGGCAGAAAGGGTGGGACTGGTAAAGGACCAGTGATCAGCGTATTACGGCGGATGATTTTGATGGCCAAGCCACTAGTTGAGGAGATTTCGACCCTGTAATGATGTTTTTCCGTTTCTTTCTTCATTACTGCATGCCGACCCTTGCAAATGGTGTCGGATACTTACGAGGCACCCCGCCACTGTTTTTTTCCCAGAAGATTTACAGATATCGTCATTAAAAATCCCAGGGTACTGCAGGCGAAATAACTCTGATCCACTGAATGAACCATTCGGAGGAGTGGCCCTGGGTATTTGTTCAGATTACCCACGCGAATTGTTAGGCTTGGGTTAAGCCCAGGCACGAGGCAAACAATCGAGAAGTCAGTGTTGATCTGGAGCCAGTACTTCTGAACTTCCAACGGAGACACTCCACCTCGGGCTCGTAGGCTTCAAGGCTTGTGGTTACCATTTTCCGCCGCCATATACCGATTGGTAGTCCTACCCTTTCCCTCCACTTCGACTCAGACCAGAATTCCTTCACAGTACTTGAATCAAATCCGTCCGCCACGCGCCTTGTATTGAACACGCTGCCCGACTCCTCCGGAACATGCTAGCCAAACGTAACGAAAGTCAGAAAGGGAATATCAGTGAGTCAGTGAGTTAGCGGCGCTAGCGTGAAATCCGATCAACCACACTCCCGCGTTTGTATTCGAAGTTCGCGTATTTTATGGGCGTCGATGTCGGGGACCTGAACGTCAGTGACTTGGTCCATGTGCGTCCTAACGTTTGACGGTGCTTCGATCTTCTTTCGACGCATACAACAGGGACGGGCCAAGGACGGCGAAACAGGCCGGTTTGTTGTCGTGCCCATTTTGGCTGGATTCAGATCCTTGGAATTTTCTGATGAGGACACTACGCCTGCACGTGTATAGCAACCAAATGGGGATATGGATGCTTTCTAATTCCCCATGGCCCAAATTGCCCCAGAAAGCATGTATACATTGCGATTTTGAAGCTAACAAGATCAACTACAGGAAAGGAGAGAAAGCACAGGGTCAGCCATCGAGGCAAGGTTGAAATGCATACTGGTCCATTTTTTATCTTCAATTCTGCGAGAGTCTTCGGTTCGACTCGGAATTGGCGCAGATCGTCTCAAGTAAGACTATCATGTCTGATTTCATTCTTCTGAAAGTGGAATGAATGGTTACCGCTACGCCAACCCTGTTGACTCCACAAGGGTCTTCCCAAGTATCAGCTGCTGACTAACTGTACGTGCCTCAGGTTTTAAAGCACGGTCCCCACGTGTAGATGTCGGGTTGACTTGCTGTGAAATTGCTCACTCTTACTCATGCAGTAAATCAGCAGCAAGCCAAATTTACATAAAATCCAGATGCGGAACCTTGATGCTCGCTTCGAGCGCAAATATCTGACAAAACTAGATACTCATTATCTGGCTGAGGCTCAGCGGCTGCAGCCCAGATTTGCATGTATTCCTCAAGGATGCACCATCGCAACCTCGCATATTTTTTTCCCCGGATTTTCTGCATATATTTGAGTTTTCTTTTCCGCATTTGTATCGGACCTCAAGGCCATTTCGGCGCGTTTCCGTCCCTATCCGGATCAACCCTCCAAAGGAATAAGCCGGTTCTCTATCACTGCCATCGCTGGCTATTTAGAGGGTCGCTTGTTGAGGATGTGCCTGTTTTTGCTACGAGCTCCTGCTGAAAGAATGCATTTCTGCCAACTCTTCCGGCGTCTTTTTTTCTGCAAAACTCGCACATCGAATGGTTCTGCACTTCCTATGTCTATGCACAGCACAATATCTGTACGGGCAGCCTCCGACGTCCTGAAATCCACGCTCCAGACATGTTCCGGCAACAATTCAACTTCCAGTGGAGCGGTCCTGGCTACAAGTATCACCGTTCTTTTGGCTATCACGGAGCGCATTGAAGTGAGTCCATTTGAGCTTGACTCCCTGCATGTTTTATGGTTTTTCCGCAGCAAACTGGCTTGAACGTGCCTAGTTTTGCAAAGCTAGCGGAACGAATAGCGTCTCTTACGCCCATTGTTTGTGAAATCGCGGGAAGGAACCCGAGCGAGGGGCAAACTCTCGTGACAGCTCTTCGACGGTCAGCGCCCCGCTTTCCGTGAAATAAACACTCTCACTTGTACGTAGGGAGCTGGAGTCCTTAACGAAAGATCTCGAGATGGCAGCCAGCTCGCAAAACAGACTTGACCAATTTTTCATTAATACCGATAACGCTGTATGCCTGGAAAGCCACAACATTCGTCTCACCGAGTTGACTGCTCGTGCCACGGTACACCATTGATTCGTCAATTGTGACGTTTTTGTTCATTTTAATAGGCCATCATGATTCCTGGCGCTCTCGCATCTATTCGCAAGCTTGAAGCAAGTGCTAGTTGTTACGATGAATCATCATCTAAAGGTATCTCACTTTCTCCAATTTATATGGTGCTCGTCTGAACTTCATTAAAGCGCTGGTTGTTCTCGGCGACGTTAGAGGTGAGGAGCTTGTTCGCTTGAGTGTGCTTTGGACAACTTTGTGCAGGGGGACTTGGTGGTGCGGGAGAGAATGCTCGTAATGGCGGTGAAGGCGGTGAAGGCGAGGCACCCAAACTTGCCATTGGCCCCGACGAACGCTACGAGGTCGGTAATATCTTTGGTGAGTATCTTCATTCCTACTCGAACCAATTGCTTACATCTCGCAGGAGGAACGGGCGGCACTGGGGGAGTCGGTTTCGAGGTAGGCGGAAAGGGTGGGACTGGCAAAGGGCCAGTGATCGGTTCTACGGCCGGGCGGCGTGTGAACCACTGACCAGCTCTAGATCCTGTGATACTATTTCTTTTGTATTATCTTTTTCTTCATTTCTTCTTATGCACGGGCAAGAATCATCTCAAATTCCCCAGATCCGACGCTCTTACCCTTTGACAGTCGCCTCTCGGATTGGCATCAAATACCTCGCCCACCAACTCCCGCCTTCTCGGAATTCTTCTAGGTTCTGCTGTAGATGCAAAATGGGCGCTTCCATCGATGATATCCACTGTTCAATTTCTAGCAATTTAGAGCACGATGATCTCCTTCTCAGACAGCCGGGGCTCCAGTGGCGCCCCACCGTAACCGAACAAGTATTGGAACACAAATCTGATATGTTCAAGCGAATAGACATGGCGTCACTTGCCGGCTCACCAAGCACTCAGATCTTCCACAGATATCATAGAGCTGTACAAGATCTGCCTGCGCTGAGCTCCGGCGCGGAAAAAGAGATAGAGGTAAGAGACTCTGAGATGTATTGAACCTGAACATGGGCCGGCATCTAGATTTCTGAACAATATATAGCAGCAAATAGCAACATTAAAGTATAAACAATATTTTGGCTCCGGCTAAGCACATTCGGCATGAATATTCTGCGGAAATTGGTGTTTCAACAGCGGGCATCCCTGACCTTGATGCCATGAAATGTGTTGAGAAGTGAGAATCAACCAGGATGTTGCAGCACAAACACGCAAGTGGGGTTTGCTGGCCTGAATTAGATAGAATCGCATATAATATTGCCAGGGCTTGAGGGAATTTTGCCCAACGTGAGGACAGTCTTCCAGGGCAAGAATAATGCCTTGACAAATCTTGGGGGTACCCACAGAACGGTTACATGCTTGCAAAGTTCAGCTTTGCCAACCGAGATAGCAGACCGTGATGGAAGGAAGGAAGGAAGGAAGATGTATAACCGCGGTGGTCCCTATAAGGAGGAACATACAAAACTGATAGTTGACAGCAGCCGACCGAGGCCTAGATCTCAGCTGTCAATGGTCACGACTTCTGAGCAGAAAAACCCGGCCTCCAGAAAAAACGGGGGGATTTGGGCAACTGGACCCCTAACATTTCTGAGATTCCCCATATTTCCTCTTCCCGTCCTTTGGTCTCAATGATGTTCAGCCATTTCTCCGATCGTAACACCCTCATATCTCCACCGAATCCATCAATTACCACGATGTACCCACGAAAAGAGAAGACTGCCGACAGAGAGCATTGACTCCAAGTCGCAGTGAACTCAGCAGTGGACCTCCAACCGCAGTAAGCTGCGAGGATACACATAGCGGCCATGATGCCGTCGTCAAAAATGGGTGCAAGAACGGAAATTGTGAAGGACTAGCGAAGCAGTGGGAGCCTGGTCCCCACTTTGTTAAAGACTGGTTCCCGCGAGTGATACGCGCTTCGGCGTCTTTTCCCAAGACTCGTGCTTGGGTTATTACTGCCGGTCCTTGCCTTCGGGTCGTCTCGGACAGCGTCGAGACCTCTCGACCGCTCCACTACTCCTATCCACTGCTCCTATCGGGCCCTGACGGATCATCCTATAGGGAAGACTCGTACCTAGAATGGACTCGGGGGCGGAATTGCCGGGAACCGGATGTTCTAACCCCTAGCCTGCCTGAACGAGATTGTCCACGACGCGAGAAGTCACAGTCACACTCCCGTGCTTCGTTACCAGACGCGGTCGGTAGTCGTGAACTGTCAACAGGCCGCTCCCACGTCACATTTTTTGGTCCCGCGGAACGGCTGCCAGTGGGCATTGGACTGTGGACCGGGGACTCCGTCTCTCCTACGCTCTGGAACATCTACTTTGCCGACTTTTGTCTCCCTCTCCACAAGGATGATGTGCACCTGAACGGCCGGCCTGTGTGCCAAGCCGAGCAGGCAGACGACAACCTTGTCATCCACAGTCTTCCCGGCCTTCGAGATGAAAGTCGGCATGTTTGGGAAAGGGGGTGGGAACAAACGCGCGTACGTGAGCGCCAGGAAGCCCAAGTGGACGATCTACAGGCCCTTACCGTCCGTAATCCCGACACTGCACATTGGCGACCATGTCGTTGAGCTTGTCTTTGAATTCAAGTGCGTCGGTATCTGGTTCACCTCCATCCACAAAAATATATTCTACCGCCACTACGATATTAAAGCGTCCAAAGCGAGGGGCACCAGCAACGTTATCTTCGGCCTCAAGCACAGAATTGGTTCCTTGCCCGTGAGGGAGGGCCTGCAGCTGTACATGGCTAGGGTTGACTGCTACCTCATTTCTGGATGTGAGCTCGCCCTCGACACCGACACCAGCCTCCTTGATGACCTAATGGAGGTCCAGCATTCCTTCCTGCGTCGGTTGCTCGGGCTTAACTCTCATTCCATGCTAGCTGTCCTGTTCACGGAAACCGGTCAAATGCCTATTCGCATTCGTCGGCTTTTGCTGGCGCTCGGTCGCCTGCAGTACTTGCTGGAGTTCGACGACCGTCGTGTCGCACGTTCGGCGCTCCTCGACTCTATCGCGCTCCTCTGCGAAGGGAAATCGGGATGGGCGACTGATCTTGCCATTTTGCTGAGGCATCTCCCAACCGCGGTTGCGGTGACGCCGGACGATCTGCTCTGCAGCAAGACCTTTGAAGGACTTGCTCAAAAGATCGTGGGCATCGTGGATGAAGATCTCCAACGCGACATCGACCGCCTTGTCAAGACCCATCTCCTGTGCAATTGCCTTGAGACAGGGGAAGGCAGAGCATTCCGACTCGTTACTCGCTGCCTTCGCCACTATCTCGTGGACGTCGCCGTGCCAGCACACTGCAAAGCCATCACCGGCCTGCTACTCGGGGATCACAATCTTAGTATGTCGATTCTACCGGAGTGGAGGATGAAGTACACGCGCTGTTCGATTGCACCACTGAACCATGTCTTGTCTCCCTCAGACCGGCCTTCCTGGACGCGCTCACCATCTGCGATCCAGAGACACGAGCAACGTATAGGGCAGTGCCTAACTGCGACTTTCTGCTCAAAATGGTCGCGTCGAAAAGGGCGGTGCAACTCTTCGCAAAGCATTTATTCTTTGTCTTCCAAGTGTTCCAGGACACTCCCCGGTTTAACCCTGTAGTATTTAGGACTCGAGAACAGTGATCGACTCGTCCCTTCTGCTTCGTTCTTTCCCGAGATATCTATTACTCACGAGTAGATAGGTTACCAAACGGATAGAGCCGTAGATGACTGTAGCGTACATTTATTGGACCGGTGTACGTCGGTACAGTGCCTGCTTGTTCCTTATTGGGACCTCCGCAGTAATACACTCCTCCTCCTCCTCCTCCTCCTAGGCTTAGTTGAACCGTAGAATTTACTCGTTCAATAGTCTCCACATTGACAGCCGGAAAAGCAGTACCTGAAAATTGCTGCATTACAGAGATGGGTTGAGGAGGCGGTTGCAATACAAGCGGCATGTTGATAAATTCTGCTTAATTGACGTGTTGATAAATTCTGCTTGATCGAACATTCTTGAAGGGGAATTTCTAATTTGATGCCGATGGGAAAGGATAGCGGGGCAGGAACTGGGTGTGGAGAACTCCTAACGGCGTCAGCTTATACCAGAAATCAATGCCGAAGGGATGCGTGGCCGTAGTGTGAAAGATGCGCCAGATTTGGATATTTTCAACAGCACTTGAACATCGTGTTGCGGCTGCTATGCACGATCAGCCCAATTCAGACTAATTCCGCAGCTCATACTTCAACATTAGTTAATCTGTCAACACGCCGGAATACACCTACCTACATACCTACCTTGAACTCGTGCCAGCATTGCAGGCTATGAGCGTTGATGTTCTTCCGTCCCCCCCTGTTACGGTACTGACTCGTGAACAGGGTCGATAACAACGGATTTCGGGGCGGCCCGCGCTAAAGGCAGACTTAATCAGTTTTCAACAGTGTCGTGAACTCCTTATCTCTTGAAAGACACAAAATGACTCTTCGCGCAAATGATTGCGGGGTCCACGGTACGCCTTAGATCGCATATCGCGGTGTTTAATTTTCTTTCAATAGCTTGCCACCGTTGACGAGGTTCTTACTGTAAATCTCCTCGCGAGCTTCAGGTGAGCTTCGATATTGTGATGGATCGTTATTTTTAGCAGGCCGTAGAAGCGCTCCGAATTGCTGCAAATCTCTCCATCCGAATGTAACCTACAGTTAGTTTTGTACTCCATGCTCGCTCTGATCTCGATGAAAGCACAGATTGTGTTGGGCGACGTTACAGGTGAAAATGCCTTGGGTCGAACTGGACTTTGAACAACTCTGTAGCTTCCGATTCCGAGTGGGCCGGGAGGCGAAGCTCGTATGTGTGGTGAAAGCGGCGAAGATGAAGGGCCCAAACTTGATATGGACCTCGGCCAAAGTTAGCGAGTCGGCAATATCTCCGGTGCACATCTTCGATCCTATTCAAGTCTTTCTTTACTTACATCTCATAGGTGGAACAGGCGGCCCCGGTGGTTCGGAGTCGAAGTAGGCGGAGAGGGTGGAACGGTAGAGGACCAGTGATCAGCGTACTGCGGCGGAGCACGGTATTCGTCGCCGGAGGAGTTAGGAATACTGTATACTATGATTTGATGTGGATGTGCATACACGCTAAAGAGATTTTGTTTGCTTGCCGACCTACTCTGCGCATTCATACGATAGTCGATAAATCTATCCGGACACCAATTCTTCTGAGCAAAGAAACTTCATACCAACAATTGCACACTGCCTGCGTAGAAAGAATTCGACAAGAAAAGAAAGAGAAACACTTGAGACCGCGGTGCTCAGGTCTGCTACTGATCAAGATACAGATTGCTACAAAGAATGGGTGGATTGCGGAACTGAGGGGACTAGAGGCTTGAATCGTGCAGTCGTCTTTTCTTGTTACCGCACGGCACAGGTCGTGGGCAACATTGTGGACAGGAGTCTCAAATAATACCACTACAGTATTGAATCCACCATCTCCTCGGCTTGTGGTTCAGCGGCCAAGACCCTGGGGTGCCGCAATGCGTTGATAACTGGGGCTTTGCCGGTCCCACCCGTCCCGCCTACTTCGACTCCGTCGCCGCCGGGACCGCCTGTTCCGCCTACGAAATGTGAGTAACGACTCGTTAGACGGAAAGAATAATTTCACCAGATATATTACCGGCCCGATAGCGTGTGTCGGGGTCTTTGTCAAGTTTGGGCCCTTCACCGTCACCGCCTTTACCACCCATACGAGCTTTGGGTCCTCCCGCCCCACCGGTTCCTCCTACAGAGTTGCAAAGTCCAGCTCGACTCGAGGCATTCTCACCTGTAATGTCGCCCAACTCGATCTGTGCTACAACGTCAGAATAACAATTCATCGTAACATCCAGAACTTATAGACTCAAGCTCGGATGTCTGTGTGACATTCGAGAAACTGGTTTTCACCTTGGATGCAGCCCAAAAGCATGATTTACGAGAGCAGCGAGACGGCTAAGGGGCAGCCAGAGAGGCATGTTTGGCAGGATGTGATGTGAAGGGAGAAGAGGGAAAGGTTCGCATGTCACACGCGCGATCATTGGTTGGAGGTAATTGAACATGGTCCCTTCAGCCCAGGGCCTCAGTTGTTGTTTCTGTAACTTGCGTCGCCCCGTGACTCTCAACAAAAAAACCTTTCGTTGAACGTCGGTTAGAACGGGGACTGTTTGTTTATGAATAGTGCAGATCAATTTCCAAGTCTTTCACGTACCCACACCCGCCCACAACCAATATGGGGACTGGCAATAGTACCGCCGCGTCTGGATAATCGAATCATTGCAAGTCTCGAGTCAGTTTATTGGACGGATACTGGACCTGCCTGTTTCTGGATCCACCTTCTGGCGCGCACCCACTGTTTGTAGCAAGTCCTATTCGTGCGCGGTCCTGCCCTTCTTTCAGGAACAAGATGTCGACAAGAACTAGAAGAACAACTTGAACATCGTTCCACTCATGTGCCTTATCATTTCGCCCTTATATCACTACCCACTCGATGGTCTAGGCGATTCAGCACCAGCCTGCCCAGATTTACAGCAACGCCTGGCTGTAGTACCCAGGTCGGCCCGTTCAACGTCAAGACACTCCGCAGATGCATCGCCAGAGGAGCGCGCGGGATGGGCAACGCAGCACACGTTGACGCTGCAAGAGGCGGAACACATCCACGCGGTGCGCTGGCTACAGCCCAGACTGCATGCAACATTAATATTGAGCGCAGCTGCGTCTCACTGTTCAGCGCGTTGGCTCTCGCGGTACGTCGTCGTGCCGGAGTCTCCGTAACCAGCAGTGCGTCGCGATACTAGATTTCATGAGCCGTGCTGACCACCATCCAGTATATCCGGCGGCAATACCACTGACCGACACGCCTCCGCTATTCGCTGGTCCCAAGTATCACAAGCACAAGGACGAGGACATAAGGTGTAAGGTACGCTCTACACCTTCTGGGAATTACGGATCCCGACTGCAGGACTTGTAGCTCGGCGACGGAGGGACCAGAACTCAAGCCCTAGGAGGCTCCGGCCCCCGCCAGAAAGAAAAGAAGGCACCGTCATCTAGGACTGGGCCGCCGTTTGGGTATCAACCGAGCAACTTGATCAGCACATGCTCGACGCCACCGCCGCACGTCAGCCCCCAAGCGAGGCCGAAAGCCAGCGTGTGCGAACGAAGTTGCGACCAGAGCGCGGGACCCGTAACCCACGAGCAATTCTTAATCACTTCCTTGACGCTGTTTGCTTTGACAAGCGCAATGGCCGCCGTTGAAATCTTCCCAGCGATGTCATCGAGTCCGGGCAACTGAAAGTGTCGACCTCCACCGCTCCCTCTGTCGTTCTCACCTGTCCGCAGCGGCGCCCGAGATGTGGCTGCCGCCTCACCTACTCCTGCACCTTTGCAATTCATTCGCCACTCTTGCGGTGCCGATCGGCTCTCAGCCAACTGAACTTTGAGCAGCTCTCGAACTTGCCCTTCGGCGGCGCCGATAGCCCACGCGCAGCGCTCACCACGGGGTCCAAGCTAAATCATCGCTGGGCGTACCAGCGGGAAGACAGCTTCGCCATCGGCGACTTGCGGTTCTATGCATCTGCGGACCATTCCGGGACGCATGGTCGCGGCGCATGCCGGAGGTTAGCAGGCAGAGCAGCAGCTTGACATGCGGCGCAACGCCAGCGGCAGTGGCAGCGAAGTCCAAGTCGTAGTTTCTTAGCTTCGGGGAAGACCATTTCGCGGCAGATCAACCACTCACCAGGGACGATTTACTCCCCAGTACGCCGAAGCGAGGCCTTCTTCTCCATCGATCTCCCACCAAGCGCCAAGCGGCTTGCCGCTGTTGGGTGCGTGGACAGGTTGAAGGATGAAAGAGAGCAGGCGAGGGCGTTGTACGACGTGGAGAGGATTGCGGTTAGGGAGGAGGAGGAGCGTAGAAGTTAGAAGGTTGAGGAACAACTCACCGCTACACCTAGGCCTGGGGTCCACCGGTTCACCCGGTAGTCACCGAATCCGCTCGTCACTCCATGAAGACGATACTTGTCGTCCGCTGGGCCTCCGCCATCCCCGAGTATTCACGAGTCTGGACATGAATATATTCATCGCCTCGTAAGAATCATTGCCAGTAAGAAAAATAAACTTAACACACCCAGAGGAGCCAGATGCCACCCTCGGGAGGTGGGCGAGCACTGTTACAACGCTATTACATGGCGAATCGAAATTCCAAAGAAAAACCAAAGGGTTTACATAATACCTGGTAACAACACGCCGCGGCCATGAGCCGATCTTCTTCGATCTTTTTCAGGTCCGCATCGTGACGGACGTCGTTCTTGCTGCAGGGCAACTTCAGGGACGTTTTTTTTTCAGCTTTAAACTTCCCACTCGGGGAGACGTACCCCATCTACCTGAAAACCGTCCAATATCCAGTCAATGCCAATGCAGCTCTGCCTAACTTTTTCAATTTTGGGGCTCCCGCTATTTCTGAAGGAATGCACCTCTACCAATTCTTTCGGCGTCTCTCTGTTCATAAAAGCTCGCACTATTGGGAGCTCAAAGACCCACGTGCCAGACATTCTTGAATGACACCAGACATCGCAAAATTTGGCGCAGCTCACGGGGAGTGCGAACACCAATTTGTCATGTTCATTGGCTTAATGATGCTGTGGACGACACTGTTTTTGAAAACGACACCCGCGATATCATTTCAAATTCAAAAACGCGGTGTCTGTCGTTCATCCGCAGTGTCGTTTTCAAAAAACGCGGTGTCGTCCACCCCCATCAATGAGCCCTATAGTATACCCATCCTCATTGCTTTCCAGGCCGTGCCCACTGTGTTCTGGGCATGGATCTCTGCCAACCCCTACGCCGCCTCTCTGGCACCCACAAGACCCGTCCCATCCCACATGCACCCCCGTTTTTCACCCAGAGGTCTCAAGCAAATTCGCCTGGGGAAACAAATGGCTACCCCATAAGCTACGTCGACCCATGCGTCGTCTGGACCGCGTTTAATGCACTAGATTTTGCTCTCCTGACACTCAGCTCTGTCGCGAGCCATATACCATTGGGCTCGGTGCTGAGCGGTGTCATTGATCCTCTCTTGAAGATTATAGGCGAATGAGACACGCCGTGTGATGTACGAATACTGTTTGGCACTTGCAACTAGCAAACCTCCCCCGACGCCGGAGGTCTTGTCAAATTGGCCGAACGCATGGAGCTTCTTACACCGATCGTTACTGACAATGGACTAATCATCGTCGACGCCTCGGAAAGCACAAACTGACCCTCGACCGCTTGATCAATGTCTGCACGGTACGCTCTCAATTTATTGAGCGTACTTCTGTTCACACTTCAGTATTAGCTTGCGACTGTACATGGTGTTTCCAAATCTGTTGACGAGCTTGGAGTATGATTGGACGCTTCGACGCCATTGTATTCTGATGCTGTATCGATAGCGCTCGACACCAACTAAGTGCACTCACGGTAACCTATGGTCGAGTACATTTCCTCCGCGCTCTTAGTAATTTTGAATGTAGAAGTGGTTAGAATGGTGGACATCAGTGACGACTCACGCGCAGAAGATTCCCGGGTGCTACAGGAGGCAAAGTTTATGGCGAAGTGAATTGCTCCATCAGTATTCGAATTGTTGCTTACATCTCATTGGAATAACAGGCGACACTGGCGAAGTTGGAGTCGAAGTAGCCGAGAACGACGGGCATGCAGAGGGCAAGTGATCCGCCGGTCGAGGCGGAGCAGACAAATAAACTTGTGGGTTTTGATCCTGTAATAGCTTTTTTTTGTCCATCCTGTTTTCTTTTCATCTATCATGCTTTCCTACTCTCCTCCAGGTACCAATTTCCATGAACGAGAACCGAATCGACGCTCTCTTCGAGACCGTCCATAATTTATCATATCTGAAGCTGGCGTCAGTGGGGATGGTATCATGACAGATACCTTGGAAGCCTTATCGCCTGATCCTTCTTTCCCACAAAGTTTGCGTCTACTGTCATTTAATTTGCGTTGCCAGAAAAACCGACCACCGTCAGGTTCAACACTCAAATGGAATATGTGCTGCATTATGCACACTCAACCTGCTTCAGGAACGTTGCTGGAAACTCTAGAACTACATCTGAGTAAGGTGTGGTCTTCAAATTGACCCGGCTTTGCATGATACATCTATCTTTGACCGTCTCAAACCCCAATACATGATATCCTCCCGGTCACAAATCAGCATCCCATGATTATCACCCGCCCCTGGATCTACTGCTATATTTAAGAGTTGTCGAGCCATTGAGCCTGGTTGGTCACCCCACTTTTTCTGGGGACGCTCTGGCAGCAATGGACTCTCTTTCAAACACGACCTTTCAATACGGTCTTCGACTTAACTCTGTGAGTACTGTTTGCATGTCGAAGAAAGTTGATCTGATTCTCCCTCCTAGTATGTTGACGGTGGGGTTTTTTTTCCCGTGGAGGACGATGCTAACAGCATGCAGTTGCCTGCTTGGCTCTTCTTGTCAATTTACTTGTCTCTATGGCTGAGACGAAATTTAAAGATTTAGGAAGATGTACGACACCGTTCTAAATATTAGTCTTGAGGTGTGTTTTGAATGATCCTTCTTATAATTTCATAACGCACTGAGTGCTCGTAATAGTACCGCCATATTTGGCAAAAAAAGTGGGGTTTAATCAAATGTCTGTACCTGTTGTCGAGGTACGGGACATTCCTGACCACTACCATTGGCGTATTAGGTATGAACGAGCTGTGGTTTCAGTCCTCGAAATATAATTATTCACAGAGACGCTGGATAAGAACATCAACCCTTCAAGCTGCATTATTCTCTCCAAATTCGGACCAAGTGGGTGTTCGGGTCGACGATGGTCGAACTTCACTAACCATTTGCAGTATTTTCGGGTTTTAGCATAAGTTGCGCGGAAAGTGAGCCCAGACATTGGGGGATCCAAGTTCACGGTCTGAGAGCTTACTCAAACAGTTATATTGATGGCTCGGACGCATGCTCTATACGGAAGGTCCAAGAAATTGCTGGTATTCTTTGTGGTACTTTGGCTGGCGAGTCTCTCTCTCTCTATCTCTTATCATGAATTGAACTGTAATCACCAGTCGGTAGGTGGAGTCGGTGCATGGGGTCTGATGACCTGGACAGAAACATTTGAGGGTGAGCAATAATAATTTGGCGTATGTTCTTTTGTATCATGGAATATTTTCTTAGTTGCGCCATTCCTCGACGTTTCCTGTGATGTGGAGAGTTCAAACAATATTATGCTCGTGGATTATTCTTGCCTACTCGCTGGGGAAACTAGTAAGTCATATGTTGTTGAACCTCTCCCCTGCCATTGATCGACAATGTTTAGTCATTGTGCTTTTGACGTTGTGGCAAGGCTATCGTACATGTATAATTCTCTCCATGACACATACACGGTCCACACTTGACAAATTATCAGTTTCGCTGGATGGAAACGAATATCGACCCTCTCATCTTGTAATAAGCTTTTACCGCGATGGTATGTCTGGATCCCTTATAACTACGGGGATTCCATGGGTTCAACTGGCTTAGGGATTTCATACTACCTGGCCATGCTTGGTAAGGTTTCATGTCTCTCTCAAAGATTTCACTGAACAGGATTTCAAGTGGGTTTGATCCTCGTCATTGTGCTTCAGAAAGTCACCCAAGTAACGTGGAATTTATTTGGTAGAGCTGCAACCTGCTTACAGAGCTCTCCAATTAGCCTCCGATCCAGTTAATTGGATTTATGTGAGTCGAACCCTTTCCTTCGTTTGAAACAATAGGTTCCAAAATTAGGCAGGCCGTTGCGTGTTATGCATTCGATTTTGGCCTGCCACCTTGTTGTTCATGTCCGTGTCGTTGCATCTGAGGATGAGACGAGTATGACGGCAACAAAATCTCAGATTGTTTTTGCGGGATTTCCGGCAGAAAGTGATCGAGGGGTTGACAGCATCATATAGCATTCCAATCATTCATTTACAAATCCCACTGCCTTCAAGGATAGAGCGAACTATTCAACTTCAAGTCACGAATATAACGCGGCGAGGTCCTCCCTGCATGTTTTCCGATCTGGGCTCGAACTTACTCAGAAAGAATATGTGTTGCATTATGCACATTCAACCTGCTTCACGAATGTTGCTGGAAACTCTAGAACTACATCTGAGTAAGGTGTGGTCTTCCAGCTAAGCACGAAACGATAGACACAAATCGATTCGCGAGCTTCAGTCGGGCCGAGCACAGCCCCCCCAAACAAATGCCAAATTTCAACGGCCCAGCTAAATTGTCTCGACGACGACGAGGCCTACAAAGCAAGCTTTCTATACTTTCTATGACGACTTTCTGCCCAATGTCAGTGGGGTCGTTCCATGTCTCCAAAATGCGATAGATGGTTGATAGATGGTGCGAATAGAGGGTACAAATATGCATAAAGTTGATGGCTGCCCTAATGTCTTTTGGCTTCATATTGTTATTAGCCATGATAATGACCAGCTGCTTTTGCTTGTCTGGTATATGGTGTCTGTTGCCAGCCCCCGTGGTAGCTGTCGACAACAGTGGGGTGCATGGTGGAGTCGAGGGGAGCTCTGCAATTTCGTATTTGTTTGGCGGGGCTGTGCTCGGCCCGACTGAAGCTCGCGAATCGATTTGTGTCTATCGTTTGGCGCTTAGCTGTCAAGTTGACCCGGCTTTGCATGATACATCTATCTTTGACCATCTCAATACACGATATTTTCCTGGTTACAAGTCAGCATCCCATGATTATCATCCGCCCCCGGATCTACTGCTATATTTAAGAGTTGTCGAGCCATTGAGCCTGGTTGGTCACCCCACTTTTCTATAAACGCTCTGGCAGCAATGGACTCTCTTTCATACACGACCTTTCAATACGGTCTTCGACTTAACTCTGTGAGTACTGTTTGCATGTCGAAGAAAGTTGATCTGAACCTCCTTCCTAGTATGTTGACGGTGGGGGGTTTTTTTTCCGTGGAGGACGATGCTAACAGCATGCAGTTGCCTGCTTGACTCTTCTTGTCAGTCTGCTTGTCTCTGTGACTGAGACGAAATTTGAAGATTTAGGAAGGCGTACGACACCGTTCTAAATATTAGAATTGAGGTGTGTTTTGATTCAGGATGATCCTGCTTATAATTTCAAAAACAACGCACTGAGTGCTCACAATAGTACCGCCATATTTGGCAAAAGAAGTGGGGTTTAATCAAATGTCTGTACCTCTTGTCGAGGTACGGGACATTCCTGACCACTACTATTGTCGTACTGGGTATGAACGAGCCGTTGTTTCAGTCCTCGATATATAATTATTCACAGAGGCGCTGGATAAGAACATCAACCCTTCGAGCTGCAATATTCTCTCAAAATTCGAATCAAGTGGGTGTTCAGGTCAACGGTGGTCGCACTTCGTTAAACGTTTACAGTATCTTCGGGTTTTGGCATGGGCTTCGTGGAGGGTGAGCCCAAATATTGGGGTATCAAAGTTCACGGTACAAGAGCTAACTCAAACAGTTATATTGATAGTTCGGACACACGCTTTATACGAGAGGTCCAAGAAATTGCTGGGATTCCTGGTAGTACTCTGGCTAGTGAGTCTCTCTCTCTCTCTCTCTTATCATTAATTAAGCTGTGATCACCAGTCGATTAGCGGAGTCTCTACATGGGCTCTGATGGCCTGGACAAAAACATTCGAGAGTGAGCTATATTAATTCGGCCTATGTTCTCTCTCATCATGGTATTTTTTGTTAGTTGCGCCATCTCTCGACATTTCCTGTGATGCAGAGAGTTCAAACAATATTCTGCTCGTGTGCTATTCTGGCCTACTCGCCGGGGAAACTAGTGAGATGTTGTCGAATCTCTTCCCGACCACTGACCAACAATGTTTAGTCATTGTGCTTTTGACGTTGTGGAAAGGCTACCGCGCATGTACAATTCTCTCCATGACTCGTACGGGGTTCATGTCTCACCAAAATATCAGTTTCCCTGGTTGGAAAAGCCTATCGACCCTCTCACCTCGTAATAATCTTTTACCGCGATGGTCTGTTAAATCCCCATATAACTACGGGGAAATTCTGCTTACCTGGCTTAGGGATCTCATACTATTTGGCAATGCTTGGTAAGACTTGGGGTCCCTCTAAAAACTTCTATTGCACAACTTGAGCGGGATTTCAAGTGATTTTGATCACCGTCGCTGTGCTTCAGCTTGCCGCCCAAGTAACGTGCATTTCGTTTGGTGGAACAACCGTTTACTTACCGAGCACTCTCCAAATAGCCTCCGTTCCAATCAGTTGGACTCCTGTAAGTCGAACCCTTGCCTTCATTTGAAATAACAGTTCCCAAAATTAGACAGCCCTTTGCGTGTTATGCATTCGATTTTGGCCTGCCACCTCGTTATTCATGTCCGTGTCGTTGCATCTGAGGACGAGACGGACACGGCGGCAACGAAATCTCAGATTGTTTTTGCCGTATTTCCAGCAGAAAGTGGTCAAGGGGTTGATAGCATCGTATAGCATTCCAATTGTTCATTCATTTACGAATTCCACATAGAGGAACTTCAAATCACCGAATTTAACAACATGGTCCAGTTGGCTATACATTAACGGCTGCTTCATCTGTGCTGTCCGAGGGATTTTCTCTAGAGATACGGAGATGCGACAGAACTCCCTTCAACTCGGCGAACATCTAATACGCCCAAGTGCTGTTCCCACGGCTCTCCGTGATCTACTGTTCATCTGTCGTAAATCAAAAATTCCATCACGGCGAATGCTTGTTCAACAGCTGATTGTCGCGGTGCTGGTCCCGAGATGGCCGAAGCCAAGAACGAGAGCAAGAACGGGGAGAAAATCTCAAGGGCTAGGTAGCTCTGAAACTGGTGTTGATTCGATGAAGTGTACTATGACGAACCGAGAGATATAAGTACACAAACAAGGCTGAGTGTAAGGTAATAATTAAATATCGTAAGTGTCGTAAAACAGGTAAGATGTAAGAGGCATGTTCTATTTGATCTGCCATGCCCCTGATCATCGATCCGCCTCAGTGCAATTTATAACCCATGGCCTCTCAAGAGCCTCGCTGGTCTCACCATTCCCATCATTCACGACGCTCTGGCAGCGCCTTAACCATGGACTCCCTTGCAGCTGAGTCTGACCTTCGGATTATCTCTGTGAGTACTTCCAGGCAATATTTGAGCTTCCATTCCTTACTTGCTTCAAGTACGTTGAAGGTAAGTCTATAATCGGGGACAGTTCCAATACACTAGATCTGAGGGCTTTGCAGTTGGCTGCTTAGCTCTGCTGGTTAGTCTACCCTAATAAGTCTGGGACCAGTGAGCTGAAATACTTGGGTAGACTTATGACACTCTCCTGAACCTGGATTTGGAGGTGTGCTTTGAGATTTCTCTTACGCAAGAGCAACCAGAGTGTTGATTCCGTGGATGACAGTATCGCCACATCTGGAGTTCAAAATGGGGTTTAATCAAGTGCTTATACCTTTGGTCGAGATATGGAACATTCTTTGATACTTCCCTTGCTGTGCTAAGTATGGAGGATCATGGCCCAACTTTTAAACAATTAAATCTCTATATCTATAGAACGTATCGACAGAGACATAAATCTTGATCCTTTGAAGTGCAATACACTTTCAAAATTCATTACAAGTGAGTATTCTGACCAATGGATGGATAACCTGGCCTTACGTTTTGCAGTATTCTCTGGTTTTGGTATTGGTATTACAGAGAGTAAGTTCAGATCAGCCGTATGAATTTGGTTTGAGCTCAGAAACAGTTATATTAATGACCCGGACCTATGCCTTATATGGGAGGTCCAAGAAAGTGCTGGTATTCTTCATGATATTGTGGCTTGTGAGTTTCTTTGTCTTTTCAATTCTTACAACTGAGGTCACCATCATCAGTCAATTGGAGGATTCAGCATCTGGGCTGTGATAAATTGGATGGAATCAGTCCAGGGTGGGTGATTGAGTTTTACCCAAAATTATCTCTTCAAGATTGTGATGATGCTTGCACCAGTTGATCCATTGCCTGGCATTTCCTGCGACCTATACAACTCAAATGATATCCTCCTTCTGTGCTACATAGCCTTGCTGGCTGGGGAAACTGGTAACAGACAAATCAACTGATGTTCCATCGCTCACTAACCACCGCATGTCAGTTATTGTACTATTGACTTTGTGGAAAGGATTCCATACATGTAAGATGCTCGTCATTTCGAGTTGTACCTTACAAACAAATCTTAGTTTATCTGGTTGGCTCAGATGCTCAATATTCTCACCTTATAACAAGCTTTTATCGTGATGGTCAGTCTAGACCCTACATAACCCTGAAAAGAGTTAATGCTTATTTTGCTCAGGAATTATGTTCTACCTGGTCATGCTTTGTAAGGCTTGCCTTCCTTCAGATTTATTCTGTCTTTAAAGTGTAAACTTCAGTGACTTTTATTGTGGTTGTTGTGCTTCAAAAAAGATGCACCTGTAAATTTCTCATACATTCAGATGATGCACCGTGCTGACCTGATATTTTGGCAGCCAGCACTCCAGCCCATTGGAGAGGCGTAAGTTTCTGTTTTACCTTCAAGTGGCAGACTCTAAAGATTCAATAGACCTCTTCGCATCATACACTCAATTTTTGCTTGCCACTTGGTTATCCATGTTCGGGTTGTTGCATGTGAAGACGAGACAAATTCAATGGGCACCAAGTCTCCAATTGCATTTGCCCAGTTTCCTGTAGAAAGTTCTAGCAATGTTGATTCAGTAGTATAGAATTTGAACATTCTGTACTGACTGCACTGAAACTCGGAAGTTGAGCATTCTATCAGTAAACTTTAACGTTGAAGCCGAAGTTCTAGTGGCGGTGCTGAAACACGGTCACGGGATCAATGTCGCGACGCGCCTCATCAACGCCTCACGGCAATGTAAGCCTTGAGATCTCTGGTCATCAAGCCATCTGAGACTGTGTTCTCTTCATGGAATTTTGAAAGAGAGTTCCAAAGCCATTTGTTGAACCAAAAAGCCGTAGATTTTTGTCGTACTTCTCTCCCGTCAACAATCATGATTGATCAATCAGGACTTTGAGACGCCGAGGATTAGTAGGCGAGAGCGGAGGACACAGAGCTAACGCGGTGCGGGAGTGAGACTTATCTCGGATAACTTTTTTGATCGGGAGGCCGCGCCTCGGTTGGAACAAGGGTCTGATCTACCCTGGGTTGCGCTTGGACTCCACAGAAAAATGGAAGGTCTCGTTTGCGGCTCGAGCCAATGCGTTTTTCGAGCGATGCATGAATTTATGGCACACTGAACTTGAAAAATTGTGACTCAAGCTATCTCAACTCGTTTCCCCGTCTCCTGGGACTTTTGATAGGGTGTTGCGAAGCGGGAGATCTAAAATTGTAAGCGGGAGGTCTCCGGTATGAGGCCGGGTACGAAATATGCAATACTTCTACTTACCCAGTGGAAGAAGAATAGCAGGTAGCGGGACTTTGATCGGGTGTTACGAAGCGGGGGATCTAAAATTGTAAGCGGGAGGTCTCCGGTATGAGGCCGGGTGCGAAATATGCAATACTTCTACTTACCCAGAGGAAGAGCAGCAGGTAGCGGGACTTTTGATAGGGTGTTATGAGGCGGGAGATCTAAAATTGTAAGCAGGAGGTCTCCGGTATGAGGCCAGGTACGAAATATGCAATACTTCTACTTACCCAGAGGAAGAATAGCAGGTAGCGGGACTTTTGATCGGGTGTTACGAGGCGGGAGATCTAACATTGTAAGCGGGAGACCTCCGGTATGAGGCCGGGTGCGAAATATGCAATACTTCTACTTACCCAGAGAAAGAGACACAACCGGTAGCGGGTCGCCGTACTACAGACATGAGACGCCTACATGGATGCTATGGTTTCAAATACCTTTCCGTGCACCGATAGAAAACAACGGGACACGAAAGAGAGGTCCTAAAATAGCTTCAGTTTCTCGCAGTCTTAAAGTAGCCCATGGGCATGCGCGCCGAAGTCGACGGCACAGTAACTTCAAATGAAGTGACTGAATGGAACATGGAGCGTCCCGCGTTGATATCAAACTTCTGCGGATCCTTGTACCATCGAAACACTCCGATTCAAGACTTAAATTGGCTGACAATCGGCTTTCAAATGGACCGCACGGTATGCGGTCTCTGGCTTTCTTCGGTCCAGACCCGTGTTCCTCTTGAATAATTGGATTTCGCGATCCTTCCAACGCGTTGCAATGGCCTAAAATCAGTGAATATTCAAGTTCTTGCCCTTCAAGCTGCCGTTGAACCCTTCTCGACTCCACCTGAGTCGTCTTTCCAGAGAAGCAGGGTCCAATCAAGTCCAAACGAAATTTAACCCGAAGTCTCTAGATAACTTTAGATCAATATCAAATCGAGCGCTGTCAAAGTGAAGTCTGCCTGAATCAGTTTGATGAATTTGGGCGCTGGGCGCTCTTTCGTGGCAACCATGACATCCCAAAAAAAAGGTGCCGGGCGCCACCGCCGGCAAGAAAAATCGAAGGAAAAATCGAGAATCTAAGCTCGAGAGACAAAGCAGAACATTGCAGTCGTCCAAGAGGTTTCTGAAAAATAAGCCAAAGTCCGTTGGATTGTCAACAAGCGGGACCATCAAGAAGCCAGCACTGCCACGTGTATGGGCGCTCGCTTGCGCGCGCATCATATCGCTACTTGTGAACTGCCGTCCTTCAAAATGCGAAACCCTACACAAACTGCTGTCTCCAACTCTCTTTCCTCCACTACCTCACGTTCTTTTCTCTTTCAAAAATGTCTTCCCATCGCGCGAATGGGCAGCGTACTTTCAATTTGCTTCCAGCCGTAAGGCCCTCCGTTCCGGTCCAGCTTGTTCCAGAGGTCCCCACAGTCACGTTCGTTGCCTGGACCTTTGGCCGTGGATCAGTCGTGAGTGAAGACTTGGTGGAACTTGCTGTGTCGTTCTTATTGGCATCCTAGATATGGAAAATATGGCCTGCGGTATTGTTGCACACAATTTTTGCCGTTGGCGTTGTCTACTTTTCGGACTACATGACGAGCATCGGCCGCGACCTCAAAATTCCCAACGTCATGCTTACAGTTTTGGGTATGCACCAAATTTCCTTCTGTCGAGCCGTGCAAGCGGGGTCATCACCCCCGCGTACTCGTTCCCGCCGCTTCCCACCCTCCGCCCGGGATCTTCGTGGACCGGCCTGCCTCAGCGGCTTCCTCTCGCCTCCGAATCCATTCAAATGCTCATGGCGTTCCAACAGGTGTGGTCATCGGTTTCGTTATTTCTTATCGTGCCATGAGCGGGTGAGTGGTTTCATAATCTTGCTCTGCGATTCCTCAGTGTTTTTCAGGTATGATCGATACTGGATGGGTCGCGCGGCTTGGTCCGAGGTCATTAAGAACGCCCGCACTACGGGCCGTCTCATTTGGTACCACGTTCCTCCGCGCCTCACTCCCAAAACCGCCGAGGAAACTATCAGCGGAAAAGTCATCCGCTCTCAGCAGGAGTTGAGCAAGGCCATGTCGGAGAAGCGCATGGCTCTGGACCTCATCGTCGGGTAAGTCTTTAACTTTAAACTTGCGCATCAAGTTCTCATTTTTCCAGTTTTGCCGTGGCGCTCAAGCACCACATTCGCGGAGAGTTGGGTATTTACTATGACGATTTATATCATTTAGTGCGCCCCCTCCACGATGTAAATCCTTCTTCACTCTTGTCTAGATTATTCTCTAATAAGTTCCGTAGCACACCCATTCCGTGAAGCAACAACAAAGGCACAATGCGGAGGCTGCTGCCGTCACTCCACGCAACGTTCGAGTGACTTCGTCGTCGCATTTGCCGATTGCAACCACACCCCCGCCACCGGCCACATCCTCCGGCCCCCCGAAAGGACCCGCTCTCCTTCCAGCTGGCAACGTATACGGTACCTTCGACCCGTCTCGCACCGGCTCGCGCACTTCCCTCAAGCACAACCTCCACCGAAGCTCGTCGCGGGACTCTGTTAGCTCCCACCACGAGCCGCTTCTCCCCGGCTCTAACCCCAATAACGAAGGCCATACCGAGGTCGCCCAGGACCTCATCCCCTTCGCCGGTGTATTCTCTTCCATCCGCCGCTGGTTCCACGCCAAATTTGGCAAGAAGGAAGCTATCATTGTATGTTCCTTGATCGTTCTGAGGATGAGCGTCACTGAGCGTTGGCCCCCAGCCGCAATACAATGGAGGCCCTCCCCCCGCGCAAGTGGGCTGGCCCGATCCACCCGGATGTGAAGCTCCTCAAGATGAAGCCGGAGACTGGCGAAAACTTGCCGGAGGAGATCTTGCGCTGCCTCAGCGAGTGGTGCAGTGTTCTCGAGGACCGCAACACCGTTCCAAGCTTGGGCAGCATCATGGGTGGAGTTGCAGCTTTCGAGGCGAGCCTGGCTAGTAGGTGGTTTTACTGACCGTGTGGACAACCTGCTGATTTTCTCCAGCTCTCGAATTCATTTTGACCACTCCTCTTCCTTTGTACGTTGTATTATATCCTGCTTGCCAACCCCATGCTTACGAACGTATCATCACAGCGTGTTCTCCGTCCACATCAGGTTCGTTTCTCTCTATTCCTCCGACTGACTGACCTTTGACGCCTTGTACTTTATTAATTTAGACAGTGAGCAACTCTCTTGATTTTCCTCCGCTTTTTCTGATCTTCTTACTCAGCACCGTCTGGCTCTACCTCTTCCTTTTGCCCTTCCAGCTCGTCAGCGACTTCGGCTGGCACACTGTCCCCGCCGTGCGTCTCGCGTTCTCGTATTTCTCTCACTCTCGTGCTCACACCACTCCAGGTCTCCATCGGCGCCTTCATCTACCTCGGATTCGTCGCCGCCGGTGAAGAAATCGAGCAGCCCTTCGGTGCGCCGTGTCCCCTTCTTTGTGTTCCCAAGCTGACTCTGCCACCCGCAGGCTACGACGAAAACGATCTCGACCTCGACATGTTCTGCCAGGACATCATCAAACCGGACATTGAGAGCCTCAAGTCTGCGCCGTGCCTCAACGCGTACCTGGGCCCGGAGGAACACACACTCGTGCGCCACCGCTCCATGACGCTCACTGAGGCGACCGCACACGACGAGTTCGAGGATGTCAGCGATGAGGAGGTTTGAGGCACCTCTGACTTGCTGTGAGGCTAGCCCTCGTATATTTATATGTATACGGCTCAAGTATATTACCCTGCTCTCCCTCTTGTTTATTTGTTTATTTGGATGCCTCTCCTGTACCCGGTATCTCACTCTCCTTGAATCTACCTATTTCTGCTTTTCACGATTATCGGGAACGCTCAGTGAAGACGATAATTTCCTTTTTGGGCGTTTGGACGAGTACTTAATTTCTTCGGTGATTCACTGGAAGACGTCCTGCCAACGAGCTGCCGACAGTGTTGTGACTATGAACCGAATGTCATAGTAGCTATAGCGAATATAAACATCCCAAACTCGTCTGCAGAAACAACCCATTGATCAGCTCGTTCGCGTCGTTCCTTCACCACCGCCTCCGTCTGATGTGGCCACAGGTCCTCGAGTCGAGAACTGCCAGAGGGCCATTCTACGATGAAACGTTCATATTCCGTTTCCCATATGTCTCTGGTGGCGGCCGCCCACAACGCTTTATTCGACGGGAGAGGCAAATGCCCCAACTCCATCCCGATGTAGGAGGTCGCGTTGTGCGCGTAGTTGAAAACGTGGTCGAATGTGTACATGGTGTAAAGCGTGCGTCGTTTAGCCTCGGCAACGACCCACGACTCCCAATCGGGAGGATGATGTGGCATGCTGAGTACCGTTAAAGACATTGCAGATGCAAGCTCCTGCAAATTGATCATGGCAGCAATATCGATCATGGTGCAGGTCTCGGGGTCTGTACAGAAGAACAGGTGGATCGAATACAACAAGTAGGCTTGACAAGCGCTGAGAAGAGCTATGTGGTCGTAATTCGGGTGCTATGCCAAAGAGTCAATGGACAGAATTCAAGACAACAATGATTCAGCACACCTCTACAAACAATCTGTTCATCTCGCGCCATATAGTTTCGCGAACCAAGGCTTCACTCCCAGGAGCCTTGTTTTCCCACATGCGGAGTAGAGTTCGACAATTGACCAGCGGTTGCTGGGGAACCACCGATTGAAATGGATGCACGACCGGTGGAAGTGCATCATCTTTGATCATGATTTTGGGGTAGGATTTAAGGACACGAGACATGTACTGGAAGATGTGAGGGGTGAAATTCTTCGCAATTCTTCCCGGAGGAGGCATTAAAGCGTCTAACCAGCGAGAGCCAATTCGAACGCTTTCTAAAGTGGGCGGAGGGGGTTCTATGGACGTGGTAGAGGCTGTAGGTCCCTCCACTGCGACGGGACACGAGCTACTCGTAGCAACCGAGTCTTCCGACGATGCGAAGATGTTCACGGGAGATGGGGCGCCGTCAGAGACAGAGGGAGAGTCCAGAGTGAAGTATGTGCAAGTAAGGCCTTTCCCTTGGCATCTCGAACAGACAGGCCGTTGAAGGCTGCAGCGCGCTTTAGCTTCAGTGCATTTCAGGCAAGACTTTTTGCGAGTGGAGAATCGAGCGGGGGTCTGCTTGTGATTGAGGCATTCTTTCGAGTGTTCTGCCACTGATCATGAAATGAACCACGAGAGGCGCTTCAGATAGAGATCGACGTACTGGGGGTGGTGGTGGACATGACTCACATGAAGAATGCCGTTGTCGGCCTAGCTTCGGCATCGCAAAATAGGGGAAGCTCAAATTTAGTCTCTAAAAGACAGACGCTATAGATTTGAGGCTTCGTCCATTTTATAGGCTCAAATCAATTCGCTCTCATTTTCTTCGCGAAATTGATAATAAAAAGTCCATTTACACTTTATTGTCCGGGCTTATATCTACGACAACATCGGATATCAGATACCTTTCCTTGAAACCCCTGCTAACAGCGGATGTGCGCCGGTCCTCTTCTGCAGCTATCTGACGAGCGTGTGTGATTAACCGGCAGGCGAGGACCGCATGCATCACCAGCACAGGCCTGAAGTACAGAGAATCAGCTGTCCGTATTTATGCATGGAGAAGGGGGCATACATGTCCGGAAGATCGTTGAGTCCGGTCTTTAGGCAATAAGCAGATAAACGACCGAACCATTTGAAAACATACAGGAGCAGCGAACATCATGACCGCGGTGAAAATGGTGAACGCTATTTATTGTTTGGAGTGAGGGAGGGGATGTACTAGGATTTAAAGGCACTGACGCAGGATGGCGAGATAGAACCAGACCCCTAATGTTAGAGTGTAAGAAAAAGTGAAGCATGGTCCGACTATGCATACCGTCGCAGTAAAGACTTTTCAAAAGGTCACATTTATTGTGGTGAACTATGTTCGGTGTCAGTTCAGAACAAGATCCCGATTGATGAATGTAGACATTTGCGTAACACTTTCGCGAGCGTCAAAAGAACGATAACTGGTACGATAAAAAGTCATCAGGTCGTGTAAATGGAAGGAAAGATGGTCTTACAAGTTTCACCGACTAGCAGTGAAACATAGCACACCAGCCCGATACCTATGCCGTGCGAATCTTTAAAGAAACATTCTAGCGATGCTGAGGCTGATGAAATAAATCAGCACGAAATCAGCACGAAATCTTGAAACACGCACATGTAAAACTTCGACGAAGAGGTCCACTTGGTGACGGTGTAGAATGCCACCCCGCCAGTGGACTTGATACAACAACTGGTAAATTAAATGTGGCTTGCAAAAGCGGGCGTGACGCACCGACCACAAGACGAAGAAAAACACCAGTAGTTTCTTTGATCTTTCGTAAAGAGTGTATGTCCGGACCATCAGTATTACTGGCGCTGATTTTAGCTATATCCAAAGAAAAGGCTGGTGACTCAACGTTCAGTTACACCGATGATGAATCCCCCAGAAACTACGGATGAAATCAGTCAAAGCAACAGTGCCAGATGGAAGAGCACACCAGTTGCGATCGTCGTCAGGCTATTGCAAACCTGGGCACAGCAGTGAATTGTGTGTAAAATTGGATGCTGCCATATATGGTGCTTACCTGTCCATTTACTATTGAGATCATTGAACTAACAATAGCGCCATATCGCGTGAATAGGTAGAGGCATTTGATCAAGGTCCAGCGGGATTTCCAGACATGCAAATACTAAGGAAACAGTGGTTAGGGGTGTGAGAATTGAGGCTTTCTTGTTTACTCGCCTCTTCGTTGATCTGGAGCAACGAATCATATATCTTGATTGCATTCCATATCAATACAAACAGATAGTATCGCATTCCAATGCAATCTTACCAGAAGAGCCAAGAAGCCAGCTGTTGTAGAAAGCAATTCAAGAACAAGACCGCTGAGAGACCCAGAGTAAGCACCTTTGGTGAACTGTATATCGTGAGATCAGCTGGGAACAAAAGAAATCAGCAAGGACCCACAAAAACTATTTGCAGGTCTGAATGTTGAACGACAGACGCAGGGGACTCCATCACTACCGGAGGGGAGACGAGAGGACAGGATCTTACTCTCGAGAAGGCATGTATATGTACCCGAAAGTCGGGGACCATGACACAGCGGATGCACTGCCGGAGATGGATGATAGAAGAATGGGCCTCGATTCCACGCTATAGATAAATTATATGGTAAGCAGCAGATGGCCGGTAAAGATGGCCGGACCAAAACAGCATGCATGCACGTTGATTCGAGCCCGCTTGGAGTCCTGAAAGCCCACCGATTGTGAGCGTCGCCTCAGCAACCTCATTTTTTTACATTGAGTCACCATTAGGACAGTCAATTTTCGACATTTCGACGGAACATTTCAAAGTTTCCCATACTTCGCCCGGGGCTATGCCTGTCAACGCAAGAGACATTTGCCACCGGTCAAGAGGTTGATGCTGGTTGCTGGTTGAGAAAATTATACGAGGAATCACCTTGATGATCAAGCCACTGGGCCCTGGAATGAATGCCACATGAGTTCGGGTCGATGTTCGATGTGCCCATCTCGGGCCAATCCAATTCTTTATTATAGACGTTGATCAATACGAACTGCCGCCGCGGCCGGTGACGGATCTGCAACGCAAAACACGTATCCAAGAACAGCTGAAAGTCCAAGATATCTTTCAAGGGTCAAAAGTAGCCTTGAAACGCGTTGGACGGGATTTTCGGCTTCAGGAAGGTTGGTCAACAGACCCAGAGTAATTTTAGCGACTGAAAGACATATCCAGGGCTAACCAGGTTCAGCAAGGCAGGGGCGCACGTCAGTCACTCAAGTGTCAGTTTCCACTGGGGTAAGGAGATGGTGGAAGGAAAGGAGGGGCGGAGTCTGAATTTGAGATCACGAGCATCAAGTTTCGTACGGCACGGCAACGGCATAGTAAATTGAACTTTGAACAGTTATATAATTTATTGAGATCACGGAACGCTGACGAAAAACATCGACAATTTATCTGCTCAAAAATTCCCAGATACAACAGGGGACAGACCTAGTTTACAGAGGTGGACCCGACAGGATCTACGACCCTCTCAGCATCATAGGCCATACCGTTTTGCCAAATCTCGAGCGAATGAACAGGCGGTTTCCCATCCGATTCCACCTCTTTCATTGCGACCGCAACATTCATATCACGGACGACCCAAACTTTCGCCTCGGGATGGTGGAATGCGGCGGGAAGAAGCGCAAGAGGCGTCTTCGGGTCTGCAAGCACTGAAATGCTCATTGTGGGCAGGCCCTCGGACTCTCCGATATCGAGATGAACGCGAGGCCCGTGCAACGTGACATCTCCGCCTGCCTTCATCTTCCATTGCCCCTTCCACGCCTGCCAGCCATTGATCTGCTTGTCAACCTTCGCGTGTTCCTCTGGCGTCTTGGCAAGCACGGGAGAAAAACGGTTCCTAACCACAGACCCGCCGACTTTCAGAGGTTCGTCGACAAGCCAGCCGAATGCGGCCACAATGCGGCCCCCGATCTGGGGGCCCCAGTCGCTATTCGACATCCACGCGATCCCGACGGGCGGCTTCGCATCGATGACAGGGGTGTCGCGGCCGACGAGGGGAATATCGCCAACGAGGATGAGACTGCACTCGAACCCCTGGTTCGAGCCGCCATGTCCCAGAATTACTCTCCGTTTTCCATTGCTCTCGTCCGTGCTGATAGTCTCTGATTCCCAGCCGATCCCAAATCCTCCAAACCCGTTTAGCTCTGTAAACGATTCGGCTACAAGCGCGGGTGGGAGGAACACGTCCGCAGAGCCGGACAAACAATCGAATACCGCGCGCAGCCCCTTGAGAAGATCACTGGGCGTGGTCCAGAGCCCTGCTGCGGCAGCCTCCGGGTAGATCATGCACTCGGTGCCGGCGGTATAGCCTGTGTTCGCGTTGTGGTGCGCTTTCGCGTAGTTGACGCGGCCGCCGGGGGTTATCGGCTGCTCGTAGGTGCTCCTGGACATCCCAAGAGGCTCCAGGACAAGCTCGCGCATCAGGAGGGGGAACGATTTTCCTGTCACGAGTGTCAGGATATGCTGGACTACAGTTGTCCCTCCGCCAGAGTAGGACGTGCCGAGGCCGGGGAGGGTGAACGCGCGGATCGGAAGGTTGTTGGCTGGCGAAGCGCCATTGATGGTGGAGGGGGTGGAAGGAATCTCCGCCCAATTTCCGTAGTATCCCGCCAGTCCCGAGACGGTGCTCAAACCTGACTTATGGGCGAGAAGCAGCCGAAGGGTGATTGGAGTTCGGGGGACAGTGGCCGGGTTCACGATGGCTGAGGTATGCAAATCTTCGCGTACCACAGCCCGATTCTTGTCGAGAGCGAGGTATTCCTCGATATCAATGTCTAGATTAAGCTTGCCCTGCACAACGAGCCGCAGGACGGCCAAGGCGGTGAAAGGTTTAGAGATGCTGGCCGCTTGGGAAATTGTCTCCGTGTCGACGAAGCTTCCTCGATCTGTACAGTCACGTATACCAAAGGTACAGGTGAGAAGATTCGTCTTGGCGTATTCCTCCGCATTGCTCGTGGGCGGGAGAATCGCGACAGAAATTCCAGGAGTGTTATAGCCACTCATTACTTCTTGCGTGATCTGTCCACCATTTTCGCGGAGGTGAACAGGAAGGATGAGTTCAGTGAGGTAGGCGTGGAGGTCGCTGCTGCTGCTGAATATCGCCATCGTCGCAGGCACTTCGAGCCAAGGTTGGAGCGCAGCTTAGACGGGTGCTGAAGCCTGACGGGCGCCAGTGTTTGCGTGAAGCTTCGAGTCCTTCCGGAGTGAAGCACACAGTAAGTCAGGAGCTCAGAGGAAGGGAACAAAGAGAACGGAGGTAAATGCTCTCTGTTCTACTGTACTCTAAATGTACGGGGGTTTAAATAGACTACGAGGAACTACGGAGTGAGTCAGTACGATATGATACTGAATCAGGAGACTCGAATGCGTAGGCGAAGGGACGACTGCGGCGGCCTAAGGACGCCGGAACCTTTTACAGGTTGTTCAATTATCCGCGGCACAAGTTTCTAACCGCGCAGGCACCGGGCCGATGTTCATCTGTTCTGCGATACTTATCTCGAAGTGGCCGCACTGGAGAGGCCATTCACAATGCCGATGTTGGATCATCCCGGCACACGGCTTTTGCCGAGCTGATCGTTCCTTCTTTCTTGTCTTCATGTTGTTGGTCTCCCACCTCTCAGTAAGCCGGAGCAAGGCTACTGACGCGATAAAGGACGCGTGTTTCTGTCGAAGGACTTCGATTCGAGAAAAAAATCGCTAAAATTGGTTGACATACCTAGACGCGTCTTTCGCTGCCACTCGCGACTGGAACGCAGTGGCTCGTGATCCATTGGAACACCGCTCACTCGGTGCACACGAACGCGTATATCGTCGTGATCGTCCTTCTTTAATTCCCGACGCGTCCAGTTATGCGCTTTCTTACGAACACATGGAACCGGAAGCTATTTCCCGCATCCCCCTCATTCGGGCAAACTGCTTGACGCGACACGACGCGTTTTTTCGTCAAATTTTTTAAAAAAAAGAAAGAAAAGAAAAGAAAAGCTCGGCCGTACTGGGACGGACGCGTCTTTGACTTGAACGAACGCGTTGGGAGTTGAGCTCCTGGTCAAGACGCGTATACTCGGACATCTGCTTCAAGTTGAAGGTTGACACGCACGGCAGGTCACGCTATTGCTTATTACTCTTAAGATCACTCTCCTCCGCCATTGGTCCTCTTCGGCTTTTCTGTTCAGTCTCAAAGCCGTCAAGAAGGGACGTGCGGGATGAAGACGCGTCCTTTTGTCGAGTATCTTGTTACTGTGAATGCCACCACGGATCTTTGAAGACGGCTCTCCCTGGCTCAAGTTTAAAGTATAAATCAAAATCCATTCAAAGTATTTCAATTGGCACACACAAATGCCGGCGTCGTTTTGCTGTTGGAGCCATTGTATCTGTAGCCTTGGTCTTCGCTTTTAATTGTCGGGGTGCGTGGGATTTCTCGTTTCATGGCCAATCATTTCTAGTGGTCATCTTCTTTGCGTCGGCCCTTTACGGACCCTTTGACCATTCTTCCCCAGGGTGCTATACACACAAATGCTTTCAAAATTCATCCGTGCCCAATGAACATCGACTCAAACAACCATCCCGTTTGCACGCTTGCTTCACTGGACTTTATGGAGGCTATGAACGTTTCTTTCAAGGTTTGCGGATAGCAGCAAGGTACTCATTCCCTAATGATTTTCAATAAAAATTTCTCTCGCTCTTTTGGGGCTCACAATGGATCAAAAAATATAGAAATGCCAAGATTATTAGGCCAAAATTTTCTTTTGGGGGACAATTTTTGGGACCATCATTTTTGAGGCGTCGATGGTTTCGTATTCAAAGTATAGACCCCACAATGCCCTCACACGACCTACGGGGATGCGGGAATCAAAATAGGTTCTAGAATTTAGAAAGGAAATCACAGGTCACCTTTCGTGACTGTTACGCGAGCGATCGAGAATTTTTAAAATTTCTCTCCATGCTGTTTGCGCGGGCCTGCAGACGCGCGCTCCCTGGGCGCGGTGGACGAACCGCAGCCCCGCCGCGGGCGCCGTCAAAGGCGTATGCCGCCGCCGCGGTCGCCATGCGCCGCGACGACCTTCAAACTTTTCTGAAGCGGACGCCGTCGTACGCGATCATCCCCCCGCCATTACCCCAGGACTATACATCGGAGGCCAACGACTTTTGGTTCAGCGACTCGAGTACCCAGGAGCTCATGGCAGTCATGAACACATGTCTGTATAATCTGTACGACGTGCCGCGCGCAAAGGGAATTTTCGACCGGTTACGGAGTCAAAGCAGCGCCGCGCTCGACTCACAGGTCGTGAACGCCATGCTCGAGGCCTACCTCAAGATGGGTGCACAGAGCGAGCCGGACTACTGGATAGAGGCCGTCTGGGAGCTTGCGGACGCAACTATTGAGCCCACGACAAAGACCTACGCCATTTTGTTCCTCGCCATGCACCGGTTCCCCGAGTACACGCCCAAAAACAGATCCTTTACGAGTGTACTCAGCGAGGCCGTCCGCTCCGATATTTCTGTTTCGACTCTGGTCGCGGACCACGTGTTCACCGACGACGAAGAGGCCGCAGAAATAATAACCCAGCTCTCCAAGTCCGCCATCGACCTCAATCTGCCGCTTATTGTTTCTGAACTGGGACAGGCCCAGACGATGGGTCTCAGCGACCCCGATGACCCGACTCCCGAGGTTATTCCCGTCATGAAGGACGGCGAGGTGCCGTTTAACCTTCTCACTCTGCGCAAGCACCTTACCCGCGTCGCCCTCGCCCGGCGCATCCTCCCCACCGACGTAAATGCTCGCCAAAAACTGCTCGAGGACAGTGTGTACGAGGCCGCGAAGGAACGTCTTGCGAAGCAGAAGCGAAGTATTCAACGATCTCGGCCTTAACGACAACTCCCTCCTACAACCCGACCTTCAGCGGTGGATGTGGCAGTGGCATCAGAAGTTGAAGGTGCGTTGCATAGTTTCTTTTTTGCTCTTCCAGCGTTGAATATCTCTCAGGATCGGCTTGAAACCGAGGTCAAGGCCATTGCTGCGAACGAATTGCATGTACGCGGAGTGGGCAACAAGAGAGTGCCGATACTGGCGCCATACCTCATGCTCATCAAGGCCGAAAAGCTCAGCATGCTCACCATTATCGAGATTATGCGGCTACAGGGCACCGGCGGGGTCACCGAGGGCATGAAGACCGCCCGTGCGCTCATCAGCGTTGGCAAGGCCGTCGAGACAGAGTACAAAGGCGCAAATGTGCAAGTCGAACAACATCGAAATTCCCATTGCCCAGCAACCGCCACGGGACTACTTTTCCAACATGGGGTACCGTAGTCTCCAAGAGCGGCGGATCGCCGCCGCCCGCTTCATGATGGATAACGAGGGCTGGACCGCCCCCTGGACGCAGGCTTTGCGCAGCCAAGTTGGCGCCGTCCTCGTTGAGTGTCTTATGGACGTCGCAGAGGTGACGCGCACGGCCAAAGATCAGCTTACCGGCCAAATAATGTGAGTGCCTACCTTCTTCCCGTTAATTTTATACCGACGGCCGCGAAACAGCACGGAGGACCAACCAGCGTTTTACCAGAGCTACGAGTACCATCGGGGGCAAAAGCTCGGTGTGATCCGTCTCAACCCAATGGTGTCCCAGCGACTCTCGAAGGACCCGGTGCCTGTTCACCCGCGCCACCTGCCCATGCTGGTTAAGCCCAAACCGTGGGTCAACTACAATGAGGGCGGGTACCTGTACTCGAAGTGTAAGCTCTCTTCCCATTTCTCTGATATTTTTGCTCACCACCTCACAGCAAGCGTTATGCGGTTTAAAGACTCGATCGAGCAGCGCACTTATCTCAAGTACGCCTCGGAGCAGGGACACGTCGAGCTTGTGTACGCGGGGTTGGACGTACTCGGCAGCACGCCGTGGCGGATCAACAAGCGCATCTTCGACGTCGTGCTCGAGGTGTGGAATTCAGGGAAGCGGCTCGGAAAGATGCCCCCGGAGGTGTATGACGAGCCCGAGCCAGAGAAACCGCCGGACCACGAGACGGACCTCCACGCGCGCAACGTCCACCTCACGCGCATGCGCGCGTACAACCAGTCAAAGGCGGCAAACCACAGCGACCGCTGCAGCGTCAACTACAAGATCGAGATCTCGCGCTCGTTCCTGAACGACGTGTTCTACCTCCCGCACAACGTCGACTTCCGCGGGCGCGCGTACCCGCTCCCGCCGCATCTGAACCACATCGGCGACGACCTCTCGCGCGGGCTGCTCATGTTCGCGGAGAAGCGGCCGCTCGGTGCCCGCGGGTTCCGCTGGCTCAAGATCCACCTCTCGAATCTGTACGGGTACGACAAGGCGAACTTTGACGAGCGGGCGGCGTTCACGGACGCGCACATGGACGATATCTACGACTCGGTGCTGCACCCGCTCGATGGGCGGGGGTGGTGGCAGGGCGCGGACGACCCGTGGCAGTGCCTCGCGACGTGCATGGAGGTGTACTCGGCGATCGAGAGCGGCGACCCCGAGTCGTACGAGTGCGCGCTGCCGGTGCACCAGGACGGGACGTGCAACGGGCTGCAACACTATGCGGCGCTCGGCGGGGACCACCAGGGTGCGCAGCAGGTGAACCTGGCCGCAGGAGACCGCCCGTCGGACGTGTACTCGTTTGTCGGGAGCATGGTAGAGAAGATGCTCGAGGAGGATGCGGCCAAGGGCGACCGCTACGCGATCATGCTTAAGGGCAAGGTGACGCGCAAGGTCGTGAAGCAGACGGTGATGACCACCGTGTATGGGGTCACGTTCGTTGGCGCGCGCGACCAGATTGAGAAGCAGCTCAAAGATCGAAAGGATCTGCCTGAGGAGGAATGCTGGCTCGCGGCGTCGTATCTGGCAAGGCGGGTAAGCGCATATTCGTATTCGGCGTTCCCTTGCACGTCGTATGCTCATCATCTTGCTTTATTCTAGGTGCTCTCGGCAATCGGGGATCTGTTCACCGGCGCGACGGAGATCCAGACGTGGCTCAATCTCTGTGCACGGCTTATTTCAAAGTCGATCCCGAAGGAGCGCATCGACGAGGCGCAGACGGAGCACAGGCAGAAAAAGGTCAAAAAGTGGGCGAGAGGCAAGAAGAAGACGGCGGTGCTCCCTGATGCGTACCTCAAGAAGGAGCAGATGACTTCCGTTGTGTGGACCACCCCGCTCGGCCTGCCGATCTGCCAGCCGTATCGCAAGACCGCGCGCAAGCAGGTCTTCACTGCGATGCAGACGGTATACATCACCGACCCGGGCACACCTGCAGAAGGTGGGCGGTTTTCTCTCTCTCTGAAACTCGCGACTGATCAACTCGTGTGCAGTCAACACGATGAAGCAGGCTTCGGCGTTCCCTCCAAACTTTATTCACAGTCTGGACGCCACACACATGATGCTCACTGCGATTGAATGCCGGGTATGGTGTACTTACTTTGCGCTATGTCTACATCCTCGCTGACTCTCTCGCCTCAGGTACAAGGCCTGACGTTTGCGTCTGTGCACGACTCGTACTGGACGCACGCATGCAGTATCGACCACATGTCCGAGATCATCCGTGACACATTCATCGCCCTGCACAGCTCCGACGTCCTTCAAAAGCTCCAGGCCGAGGTTCGTTATCCGTTCACTCCATCTTCCCTTCCGCCCCATCGCTGACGTGAACACAGTTTTTGAAGCGGTACGAAGGCTTCAAGGTACCGCTGATACACCTGCAGACAGGCAAGCTGACCACGAAGCTCGCGGCTGCGGGGTCGCGGATAAAGGTGACGCCGGCGCAGGCGAAGGAGCTGCAGGGCCTCAAAGAGCTGCTCGAGATCCAGGACGATCCCGTACAGTCTGCGGTCGTAGAGACGAAACAGGCGTACGACGCGCTCGAGGGTTTACTGGACCAGCTCGATGGAGAGGCGAGCGCGAGCGCTTCGGAAGAAGGGGAGGAGTTTGGCCTCGAAGAGCCGCCCGCGACGGCCAAGCCACCACCCAAAAAGCGCAAGTCGAAGAAGCAGAGGGAGATCGAGGCGGCGGAGGCGGAGGCGACGAAGAAAGCGCTCAGCGAGCTGGCCCCCGACGAGGATGCCGACGCCGAGGCGCTCGCGGAGGAGGAGGAGAACGAACGGCTCAAGTCGGAAGAGAACAAGCAGCTCCTGCACAAGTTCGTCGACCTCACCAGCCTGCTGCCGCCGCTGCCCAAAAAAGGGTCATTCGAGGTCAAGTCGATCCGGGACTCGCAGTATTTCTTCTCATAGATGGGTTTTCGTTGCTTGCTTTGCTGCATTTTTTCATATCTTATACTCTCACTTGCATTACTCACAAAACGGTCACCCTACTCACACGCGTTCGTATCACCAGCATTAATGTATTTTATATGATCTTTTGTAGAGGCGCGGAATAATACACATGTAGAAACAATTCAAGTGTCGCGTGCCAGAATTGGAGATCGACAAGGCAGCAACTTGAAGCACAAAATTATCAAATTGGGAATTCGGTGTGAGTTAACTGGACCTGGCCGCGGGCTCGGAGTGTTTCGTGCCGGTTGTTCTGAAATTGGAGGTCGGGAGTTAAAGATAAATACTGTGCTCGAAGGAAAAAAACAAGCTATCAAAGTAAAATAAAATAAAAAAAAATGCCGAGAGCAGACAAGTCTACTCTTAATTGTGGTTGCCTACCTAATCAGCCAGCGGTACTGGAGTTCAGCTAACCATCGCGCCCGAGACGAAGTCGGAACGGCCGCGTCTACGAAAAGATGAGTTAAATCTACGCATGACTTGACTTGAGTTTTGTACCCGGTGCAGGCCACCGGATCAGCAGATCGCCCAAATAGGAAGCGGACCTCCTCAACCCAAACAAATATGAGATCAACACAACTACCAACTGCGCAGGACCTGGTTTATTCAGGCGTGTTATCATGTATATTAATTCCTCACACCGCGAAACTCAACAGAGTGTTGAGCTCACCTCGTTCTGAAAGGCGCCTTTGCTCAACGGTCAACCTTTGGAGCTGCACCAGTTTTACAAGGTGGGCGCCACCCTTCTTCTATTTTTCTTATGCTCGAGCTAGTCACCAGTGATCTCCGAATGGACGTGCTTATACGGAGGAGGACATATTTTTCTTCGAGTTAACAGGAGCGCAAGACGCGAGAGATCCGAACTGCAGAACGAGCTTGTCCCCCGGACCATAGCATGCCTGCCCCCTAAAATCCCGGCTGAAATCCTCGTCCTATGTGTTCCGACCACGCATCGTCATGACCTCCACTGGCTCAACGTCACTCGCGTCTGTAGCCCGTTTCGCAATGTCGCGCTCGCCTGCCCTGACTTCCGGAGCACCCTCGTGCTCTCCCCTCCGAAATTGACGCAGGTCATGCGCGCGCGTTCGAAGATGGCCTCTCTCTCATTCTTCGGGCAGATCTCAGCAAAGACTATGCGAACTCTCCTGAACCTCCACCATCCTCGAGAACGTTTCACACCTGGGAACGTTGGATAGAGTGGGGGATGTGGCTACCAACAGACTTGTTTCGCAGGACGGAGGTACTTAATTGAGAACAGGAAACCGGGGATGCAGTCGCCCTGCGTTCGATCTAGAATGCTGCGCGTCTCCCTAGGACTCGAGGTGCTATTCCCATCAAACTCACCATCATCGAGAAGACATCAACACAACACAGCGCCCACAATCGAAGCGTTCTTGGCTATCCTGCTCGACTCCTCGAACCTTGAGACTCTCAACAGTAATCTACAGCCGCCTCATAACAACTGACGGCGCCTTCATCGGCGTCGAACTCTCCAGACTTGCCTCGTTGACTCCCATCCTGTGTGTACCTCTGCTGTGCTGTCTTATCCTCCCGATGTCAGATATTTCGTGCACCATCCACGCGGAATATGATCCCCAGCTCCAAGTTACCAAGACCATCTCATCTACCAGGACCTAATCCCCGTACTTTCAGAAATTTTTTTTCCCTGCGCGTCCGGATCCGCATCGACTACAAAAATGGTTGCACATAAGTACTCACACCATTACTCTGCCCGTCTACAAGCTCTCGATCGAGGCCGCAGCCTGGGAACCAAATTGGTGTCTCGTCCCGCCCTTCGGATACCAGTGACCATCTCGAGTTCTTGAACGTCAAGACGGTGCGCATCCACAACATGCCCAAAATGCCGCTCCCGCGGGGCGATGGCTCGGATTTGGATGTCGCATCCCACTAGGGGATCCACTCTGCGCTCTGTTTGTGGGACACCATGACCATGGGCCGGAAGCTCACGCTGTATCAAAGTATGCGTCGCCCCCCGCGCCTCCTCCCGCAGGCGATGTTTGTCATCGGCGTCAGCCACTACAACAACAAGTCCCCCGCCTTCAACGCACTCACGTCGCCGCATGCGTTCCGAGGTTTTTCGCTCACGCACCCACGCGGGGGCTGCGGTGTCTTGCGCTGCACCACAACGACTCATGGAGCGAGGCAGGATGGATTTGCATCCCCACATGATCTGGCGCGCTTCGCCGTTTGCGGATGGGGAAGCGTGTAGCATACGGAGGCGGAGCGCTGATCGTGAAGAAGAGGATCTCCGCTCGATGTGTTCGGGCAACTCATAGGGATTCGCGGGCAGCTGGATGGGACGGGCAGCCGGTCAGGCGGGCACGCAGACGCAGGGCGAGCTGGTAATGGAAGCGAAAGCTGAGGCTCAGATTCGCGCCCCATGGCTATGGAGTACGCGTGCGCCCGCTCACCGGGGTATTAGCGACCTGTTCGCTGGCTCACACTCGGTGCGCGATTCAAGGCACGCTCGCTGTACAATAATATCAATGTGCTCGTAAAGGCGTCGCGGGGAGAGTGGTGCTTTCCTGGCCATCCGTATGTCGTCGAGCGCGCTTGGAGTCTTTGCTGGCAGAGAAGATGGATGGATTGAAGGGCCGGGTGGACGACGAAATCATGTATGTGGTCCCGGAATCCTTAAAAAGTACGTTCCGTTTGCCGAAGTTCTTTTAAGTTACTTGCCCTTGGGTGACTGCCGGTCGTTCTTTGGCAGTCTGAGCTCGCGTCCAATCTTTTCGAGAAACGCGCAGAACGTTTTTCGTCTGCCTTCTACTCATGCTCACGGTTTCGCGGTGTCGTAGTAGCACTTGGATGAATTGTCCTGTATCATCGATTGTGTACGCGTAGCCTGGATATAAGGAGCAACACCCAGGCCAATGCACCCCTTCAGATTCCGAGATTGAAAGCAGGACATGGCCAAGTTTTCGCTTTGGATTGGTCTAAAAAATCGCACTCATTATGGGTGACAGAATTCTATTTCACGGGCGACGGAATTAATTTCCATTAGTGGAGCTCCTCGTGAACCGTCGCCTCGCACGCCTCCAAGAACGCCTCCGCGCCGCCGTCCGTAATCTCGGCGTGGTGGTGGTCGGCCGATGATGCCGCTGCTGCCTTCTCGGTAGCCTGGACGGGCTCGCTGGAATCATACGCGGACAGCTCGGACGCGAGATCAGTCGGGAGGGCCGGGGCCTTGGGGACCGGGGGCAGGGAGTACGACTTGACCATGCCGACGTGTGCGTCTTTCGCCTGTATATGGATTGACCTCAGTCCAACGGAACGAGTTAAAATGAGAAAAAGGCTAAGACACGTACGGCCGGGGGAGCCTTGTACGCTTTTATTTCTTTGAGATAGAGCTCCTGGACAAGATCTATGGCGGGTTGGTACCCGAGTTTACCCGCGTCAGAAGGAAAACAGACCTTTGCGTGCAGCAGCCGACGAGGAGAAAGCGCGCGAGCAGGAAACGGTGCGGGTCTATAGTCCAATCCAATAAATAAGAGAACGACACGGTGCAAGAGGACGTACAGCGCCTGCTGCTCTCCGCAGAATGGTCGACATTGCGGACGGTGGTGAAAGTGGTGGCTGTGACGGTCTGTCACTGATCCAATCACACGGTGTGACTGCCTAGCGCGTCAGACCGGCGCGGCAAGTCCAGACTCAAAACTACCTACCACGATGTTGTCCCGTATCTCTGTCGTCCGTCGCCTGCCCCAGCTCACCGCGACCTCCAAGCGCTTCACCTCCAGCCTCAAGGAGGGCTCCGTTGCCCAATCCAAGGGTTTCAGGTCAGTTCGCCCTGTTTCCGCACAAATCATTCTTTTATTTATGTCCGTGCACAGCGAGAAAGAAAGGGCCCACGAGAGTACATAGGACATCTCCCTCTTTATTTATTTGGATGCTCACATGTTGTGCAGATGAATACGCCCGCCGCCAGGAACAGCAGTCGCTCGCGAAACTGAAAGCCGAGGTGCGTCGTGACTTTTCTTCTCATTTGTCCATATCATAATAATGCAAATTTATACGTAGATTGAGAGGAAAAAGACCGAGCTGGTGAGTCTGGTTAAACCTTCTCTGCACGCTAGTAGGTGTTAACGGTTGCGTAGGATCAACTCCAGGCGGAGCACGACGCAGAATTGCGCAAGGCTGGCAAGGAGTAAATGCCACAAAACACATCTCGTCGCAATTGTTGTCCCGGACACTCTTGTATTAATAAATCCGTCTCGACCTCTGCCACGACCTGGGCCCAAAGACTGGAATTTAGACCTCTCCCTCATTACGGGCTTCGACCCTCACAGAGGACTCCAACGTGCGACATGTTACACATTGGAACTGAAATCCGTCCTCGAGCGCGCGAATCTGCAGAAGCTTAAAACCCAGGATAGAGCTAAGAGAAAGCGGCGCCACGACGAGCGGCCTACAATTTGATTTCTGCTGCCGCGTCGGGGCATGAATTTCGCGTTGAGATTTAAACAGAACAAAGCAAAGGGGCTCCTGAGCTTCTTATTTCGATCCTGTGTCGTCCGGCACACAGCACACGCACTCGAACAGTTCCCTCTTCTCGTATTTCCGGGACGCGTAGTATCACGGCTAGATAATGGCCAGCCCTGCGAGCTCTCAGTCATGGCGAAGCATCAACAGCAAGAAAAAGAAAGAAAAATCGTTGCATTGATTCTACACTCCAGCACCTTCGGGTGTGAGGACACTGCTGTTCAGAATTCGGTCTTGCAAGACATCGAGCCCAGAAGCAGAAATTTGACTTGACTTTGCTATACACATTACACAAGACTGCAGACATGAAACTACCTTTCTTTTCACACCATAAACCAATCACGTCAGCATCTTCGAGACCTCCGCCTCCAACCACTCCACCGTTTCCTTCGCACCCATGCCAGCCAACGCACCCCTCACCCATTCCCTCGCCTTCTTATACATCCCTTCCCAAGAATCCCGGTCACCTTCTACCTTTGCGCTAAGAAACGCCATCGCCAAAACGGTGGCGACGATTGTATCCGTAGCCCCTGTCGGGAACAGCGCGCGCACCGCCTGCATGTGAGTCGACCTCTTGAGGTCCACGAAATCTAAAGCGAAGACCTTCGGGGAGAAGCAACCGTCGAAGGATTGAAGACGCGCGAGCGTCTCGAGGGGATCTATCTGCTGGTCCTGTGCGGCCGCCTCCTCCTCCTCCTCGGATTCGCAACCGAGACAGTCTTCCACCATTTCAGCCCCAAGGGAATTCCGCGCACCGGCAGCGGCAGCGAAGCCGGTCGAACGGGGGAAGCAGAGATGATACAGCGCGGGTAATGTTTGAGCCGAGATTCCAGCCAGTGGAGGCGGGACTGGGACTGCGCTCTGCAAGAGACGCCATGGGCACTTTTGCGGGGCGGCCGCGCCGCAACGATGAGCTCGTGAAGTGAAGTAAACGTGGCGGTCCCGAAGCCGCCGATGTAGCCACACTGCAGGCGTCTCGCTGGCGCGCCAGTCGGTCTGATAGAGCCTGGAGCGTATCAAAGATGTCGTCCACCGACACCGACACCGCACCCGGATACCGAGGCACGGACAGCGGAAGCGGCGTTTGCTCGTCGACGGCGACAAAGGACGTGTGCTTGGACGAAATCGAGTACGTCTTTCCGAGCCGCACGATGCTCGCCTTGACGGTCCGCGCGAGGAGGTCTGTGTCGTCGGGATTCGAGAGCGTCACACGGAGCGCATGCTGCCCGTCCTCGAGATCTTGTATGATCTTGCGCGCGGCGAGGGCGTGGATGGCGGTGGGTACTCCGGGATCGTTCCGCAGGCGGCTCAGTGTAACGGGTATGGCGAGCTCGATCTCTGCGCCTTCTGGGGTTGAACCTCGCAGGGTTACGGTGTTGGGAACATCTCGACCTAAGAAAATTTAGAATTATGTAAGGAGAGAAACTGGGCGATGACTACCTTGCAGGATAGCATACACATTCAAGCGGACACCCGGGAAAATATTGGGTATTTTGAACGGAGACTGCTGCACTGTCGAGGGAGCCGGAAGGATGACAGCAGGAGGAGGAGGCGCCTGCGTTTCGTCGACATGTGTGGGATCCACGGAGTCGTCAATTACATCAAGAGCCTTTTTCACCCCCGCAGCCTCTTCCACCATCTCGAAATCATCTCCAGCTTCCGGCGCCTTCACTACCTCAGCAAGAGGCCGCCCCCAATCGACAGAAATATTCGAGATGACTGGAGTCTTGGAAGCCTTTAAGAGACGCGCAATCTTTCCGGTAAAGCTCGCCTCCTGTTCACCGACGAGCATGCACGTCCCATGCCCCACGCGCGCAATGCCTTCACACATCGCCGTCGACACTTGATCCCCATTCCCCAGCACCGACACACGTAACGTAGCGTTCTCCGGCGCCCCAGCGACTGCCGTCCGCACTTCCTCGAGGACACCGTCCAGATCCCATGCCTCGCCGTCCGTCAGTACGAACACACTCGTTGGCCGATCGACCTTGCGTGCTGTGAAGCAGGCTTTGAGCGCCCTCCGGATTTCCGTCCCGCCGTAATCAGCTTGCATCCCATCGACGTGACGCGTCGCCTCCTCCAGCGTCTCCTGGTTGTATGGCTTGCTGCCGCTTTCCCAGAGAGAGGTGGTATGGCTTCCGAATGACACTATCTGGAAGAAAGAGTCTTTGTGTGGGAGGGAACGCAGCATGACTACGAGCGCCTTGCGCGCCGCGGCGATGCGCTGGTTCCCCATTGACCCGCTGCGGTCGACAAGAAAGATGAACTCCTGGCGCGCGAGATCGGGGAGTTTGAAGCGAGGGACGAACGTGAGGGCCATAGCCACCGTATCGTGCGATGGAGCGGGGTGCAGCTCGGCGACGCAGCGCGGCGCGTCCAAGCTCGCGGATTTGATCGTAAGAACGAAATCCTTCTCAAGCGGCGAGTTCGAGGAGAAAGATACGCGGGCATAGTTGGAGAAGGGAAGCTCCTTGAAGTTGGGGAGAGAGGGGTCGGGGCCGAGTTCCATCGATACAGCGTGCGAGGGACAGCCGATTTTCACGATGGGGGCAGTGGATTCTACGCTCAGGCTGATGGCGAGGAACATAGACTTGGAGGAAGCCGATGCGAAGAAAGGGTTTGCGAACGGGTTTCGGGGAGACAAAAGCGAGATGGGTCTTGCGAACGGATTCCGGGGAGAGGTAGGGGCCTGGCCATAGCGAGCGCCAATATGGACGGGGAGATGGAAGCGGATAGAATCGTTTTCTTCGTCCTCAGACAGTTCGGTGGCGTACACGAGCTCGATTCTGACCTGCTCCCTAGCAGGAATGTTTCCCACTGAGACCTGAAACACTGTGGATGCCGAGTTAGAATCTTTAAAATCATCCGCACGCTGCGAATGTACCATCCGGAGTTTGCTGCTCCATCAGCGACGCCTGGCGGCCCTGAGAAACTGACGCATTGTACGTCTCTCTGGCCTCCTCTTTTTCCTGAACCTGACCGACAACGCGCGTTCCGTTGTCTTTGATCATGACGAAACTACACACTGCCGCTCGAGCAGGGATGGGGAAGGCATACACGGCTTCAATGGGAAAGCCAGCATCGTTTCCGTATGTCTGCGTGAGCTTCACCTGCGCAGCAAGCTCCTTGATGCTAGCCTCTGCGCTAACACTGAGCAAGGGCAGAGAGACAAGGCGCCGTTCCACGTAATAGTAGAGTCCAAAAACCATCGGGGACAAAATATTGAACGCTGCCGAATCCTTTTTATCTGTGAACGATTGGCACCGTTTCACGTCACAGTCGCGGTCGGGGCCGTCCGCGGGCGCTTCTGCTGCGTCGCTGCTACGCCGCACTTTGGTTGAATGTATAATGTCCCAAGAAAGCTGCGATCAGCTGCAAGGGTCCAGTATCTGACTCGGCTCCAGTCCGCAATTGTGCTACGCTTATACAAAGACTTTGTTTCGTTCCATGGCAGGCTGCGATGAGCTGCGAAGCGTCCACAACGCAGTTTGCTGCGGTGACCTAGATCTTGTAGTCTTCTACATGGCGCATATATCAACCTGATATCTGTATGGGGGTTTTTGGAGTCATCGCAGTCGACCTCAGTGACTTGTACGTGTAGAACGGGTGAAAGACGACAAGGAACGAAAAACAACAGCAAACGGTCACTCACCGGGATTTGCCGCGGCAACCTCCTTGGACCAAAACCGTGACCATCTCCTGCTCTGGCACTGATACTCCCAGCCGGGACTTGCCAGCAGCTACACCCGAAGATCGCCGATGTATGAGCGTCCACGAGCTTTCGATTCTCGATGGGATTTCCCAACGATCTACTATGTTTAATCTTGGACCTCCTCACAGAGGACAAGGCCGCGTTGTCTCGATGCTGTCTCGTGAACTGGGAGTTCAATCATGCTGCGTCTCGAATTCTCTATGCCCAGGTTGTCCTTCACATTCGGCCCTCAGCAATTGCCTTTGCGCCTTCGAGTACACATCCTCCGCCTCGGTCACGGCAAGAGAGGTTCTGCGATGCATTACTCGCCTCTGCCTCCCTTCCTCATAACGCCCCGCATGTTAAGATTTTGCGCATCAAAGGTAGATTCGTGTTTGCTTTTGACCTAATCATCTTTGAGCTTTGTTATTCAGGTTACCCGGATTCCCTGTCTGAGATGCTTCTGCCTGCAGTTAAGACGTTTAGGAATTTACAGGCAGTAGAAATTACGCCAGACACAAATGGCGATGAGCTCTTCACCCCTATTCTCGCAGAACTAGAGAATCGGCCCTCTCTGGCCGATTTACATGTCAATTCAGCATGCATGGACGAAACAAACTCGGAGATCCTCGTGAAAATTGGTGGCCTCCATCGACTTAGACTCGAAAGGCCGAACAGAACTATCTTGAAACTTCTATCGGACTGGTTACAACAACTGCCTGCGCTCAAGGAGCTGCATTTAACTGTACGTAGCATTACTATGTAACATTTGTCTTTGGCCGCTGACCGCGGTTACCAGCGTGATTGCGGGTCGATAACACCTGGAGTGTTGCGTTCACTTGCCCCGCTTCTCGCGAACGTCTCCGCATTTTCCTTCGGTCTTTCGTACTCCATCACAGATGACGATCTATTCGACTTTCTCAGCCAATTGCCTTGCCTGGAGCGAGTGCAGCTCCGGCACTATCTGGCATGTCCTGCATTTTGAACAACACCCTTTGCTAACTTAAACAACGCTAGCAATGGAAAGTCTCGAAACCCGACAACCCGATGAAGCGCTTGCGCTCACTGACTGTGTGCCACGACTCTTCTGACGAGGACGAATTCGTTGACAAGCTATGCGCCTGGGTTCTTCGTGCGATATCTTCGTCTCCAATAGAGCAAATTCGGTTCTGTTGCGACGAGTTCCCCACGGATAGTCAGGCGCCTCGGGGCTTCGACGCGCTCATCGATCACCTATCTCGTTCAAATTCAGAAACGCTCCGAGTACTTGACCTGAATGGCTGGCTCATCAGTGCATCGTCCGTTTCGCTGTTGTTTGGAACTTGCGTCGGACTGGAGGAGTTCGTGACCGCATTGGACGCCGAGGGTTTTGTATGTACCCTTCCTATTTTATTGCTCATGTTCTGACTCACTTTCAGCTGAAATTCAAGGGTATTTTACCGACGATGAAACGCCTACACACGGCCGTGGTGCAGGTATGCCACGATGACGACGCACCGTTCTCTGTGTCTGCAGAGGATGCCGCGCAGATCTTGCAGAGCAGCGATTCCCTCAGGAGACTCGCCGTTAATCACTGGAGAATAGAGGTTTGTAGATCGCTGTTCGTTTATTATAGATGTTCGGGTTTCACAACTCTTCCAGGGTTCCTGGGTTTCGCAGGAAGACGGTGTACGTTTCATGGTTCGACATTCCTCAGAGGATCCCTCAGAAGAAACTCCTGAGATCCCCGTTCAACCACAATCTCGCCGTGCGCCTCGGGCGCCCGCAATGAATGTTATCTTGGAGGAAAAAGAGGAATGAATTCAAGCGTTACTATACATTATCAGTACAATCGAGACATTGAACGCAATCTATTTTGTTTTACAGAGAATAAGCGGATAAAACTCTTCATGTCTCACTTGAGTTCCCTAATGTAAAGTTCAACCAAAAATCGAACCCGACAAATGAAGACAAACCTCGGAGTGGACCCGGTAACAGCGCCGGCGTTCCATTCAGTTGCACCCATGTTCCAGATGGCAAAACTCCCTTGCTTCCACACTTCAAGCTCTTTCCACTTGGTTCCGCAATGAACGACACAAAGTCGATGATCGGTCAGAGGCTCAGGCTCCGACATCAGGAAGGACATCCCAACTGTGCGCCAATCCGTGTATGGAACGGTCACGACGACCCTTTCAAGGCTCGGGAACCGAACATGATCGAGAATATAATTTCGGATGCATGTGGTGGTCGTCGAGGAAAGCGTGAGATCCGATAGGTTTTGGAACGACCTTCCCAAAGGCGGAACACTGTGCTGGGTCCCGCCGATGAGGCGGAGCGCCCGAATCTGGTTGAGTAGCGCCGCGCCGTGGCGAGAAGCGAAAATACGCTCCCATGGCATGATTGGGTCGACCAAAGTAACGTCGACAAGAGATGTATGGCGAAAAGTGTCCGAACAAATCTCGATGAGATGATCCGGGATGCACACCAATCTCTGGACATTGTAGCAGGAATTCAAAATAACTGGGTAGACAGATGTCGCGTGCTTGGTCGCGAGGGCGGCTTGGAACCAGAGTTGCTTTACTCCAGCACCGACACCGGAGTGAACAGAGACGCAGGCATAGAATGAAATGGCGGCACTGGGATTGTTCAAAATAACGACTTCAGGCACGCACTGGAGGCGCGCCATGGCTGCGATCGAGCGCGACGTACGCATGAGCGCTGAATAGGCACTTGATTTTGTTGTGGCCATCTTGAGAATAGCTATCGCGATTTCGAGTGGGAGGTCCATGAAAGGGAAAGATCCCAGGCGGGCCAGGGACTTGAGCCAACGAAGGCGAACGTCGCCAAAGTCTTGCTCTGCAAGAACTCTGGCAAGACCGTGAAAATTGAAAACGGGATCGTCAGACATCTGTTTCTCGTGAATAAAGCCCGTTTGATGATAGCCTCCACGTACCGCAAAGGCTGGAAGTAAGTAATCGCAGAGGGGCACTCTGATGAATTCTTAGTCCACAGGTCTTTTAAAGTCCTCACCCATAGCCGCATATGCGCCGGGATTTAATTTCCGTTCATCGGTTCTCAAAAGAGTAGGAAAACAGTAATAAAAGAACTGTTCAGGCACATTCTCGGGCAGATCCGAAGGGAGGCCTTTGGGGTTGAAAGATTAAGTTCAGTTTATTGGTCATGTTTACAGCCGCATCGCCGCGATGCATCAGAAAAGGGTGTAATTTGCCATCCCCACAGGTCGTTACGACGATTCGGTGACTTAGGTCGAATCCTTTAATTTCTGTTCTTCATTTTCTAGGCGGATCCTACAGAATTGTTAGTGGGATCGAGTCTAGTCAAAAAGAGATCAGCGGCAAACTTATTCCTCTTTGAAAGAACACGAATCGTGTTCGCCTTCTCTGCCTCAGTCAAGTTGGGCCAATTTGCGATTCGGGACAACGTCTAGTACGCAGTGGAGGGTGCCAGTGAGAAACGCGATCGCGCCGCAGACGATGCTTCCTTACCCCATCGCTGTTTACCACCAGTGGGCCAAGAGCATCCAGTTTGAGCGCGGGGCCACCAGGCTGTAGCTGCGGAATATCGCCTTGAGAAGCTGCCTCCGAATCTGTTAGCAGCAATTGCTTTGGGGTTTCAGACGAATCAGGATCGAGATGCTTGTCGGACTGGGAGGCCATGCGCTGATTCTGGAGAGCTGAGTTACGGTATGTTGATTTCAGGTGCGAGATCGGAGGCGACGTACAAACCTGAAGATCTAGACGTAGTGGTTCTATATAGGAAAGGTTGTGGCGGTGCCAGCTATCTTCGGCTTTTTCTCGAAGATTCTCGCCTTTCGAATTGCTTTCGAACGCGGCAGCCTAAATATACAAGGCCACGTAGGACAAGAGAGGATCACAGAGCTCACAAGCATAGGCAATCCAGTTAAAATCTTTTTCTTTTTCGCCCTAGAAATGATTAAATAAATATGCATAGACTCATTGAAATTAGAAGATCCAATTCGCTGAGGTCGAACTGCGAGCTGTGTATGAATCTCCTTCGTTATTATATGACTGTCGTCAAAAAATACACAGATCGTAATGCTCGTCAATGGCCGCAAGAAATAAGAACACCACATGTATATATCCGCACATCCCTGATCTTGGTTCAAATGTTCAAACTTTACACAAACACACCCAGCCTTTGCTGCTTCCCGTCAGTCTCCGTATAGATCTCGGTGGGCTCCTGGTTTGTCGCATTCTTCAAGGACGTCGGAGGCGCATACCACCTATCGAGATGTTCAGTAACATGAAAAGAGAAGATGGGCCGGTGACATCAGCAGGAAGTAAAAACGTACCAGAGGGTTGTGACTCCCACAGGGAACCTAATGGCATTATTAGCAAAATTGGCTCAATTGGAATATCAGCGTACGAACGTATAGGTCGCCTAAAACTCATTAATACGATTGAATTGAAGAGATCAAGGAAAACGACTCGCCTGCATACCACGGAACTCGATAGTGGTCTGCACAGGAGTGGGATTCCATCCGCCGACGCTATCGTCCCCTGCATTCCATCCCATTAACCTCAAACGTACTTCAGAACCAAAAGAGCAATCTCACAGTTCAACACCACCAGGGAGTAACGCAGCCAGTCGCTCGGGTTAACGCGAGTGGTCACGTATGCGCCTACTTGAAGCGCCCAATTGAGTTCGCCGCCGACAGTGACACCGATCCGTTGTCCCCATGCCCCTCCTACATCCTTCGGGATAACGGCCTTGGATGCCTGCGCCATGGAGTAGAACTCTTGGTTGAGACTGTACGTTCCGTCGGTGTTGATCTGCGCAATCGAGCGACAGCCAGCGCCTCCGCAACTGGTGGTACCGGGCAACTTTGGAGCACCATTGTCTAGGGAAATATTCAACGGGGACTCTTAAGATGAAAAACTGGAGAACTAACTCAACGCAATGTTCCACATCAGTGCCGTATGCGCATTGTGCGTAATCGCCCCAATGAAAAGATTGTCCATGTACCACTGCACGAAAGCTGCTGTGAGCCTAGTCCGCCAGGATGGACCGAAGCTACCTTGATATCACTCCACTAATTGCGATGGTTATTTTCGATTAGCCTTGTTGCTGACAAAGTTCAACATGAACTCACCCAATCGCTCCCGATGGTCCCAGAACATTCTAACGTTCCCAAGGTTATTTTCATTTTCAACAATAATAGTCGGAGAAGGGCTTACCAGTGAAGTATATCTGGACGCGAAAATAAGCGAAAGAAGTTTGACATTAAAATAGGACCCACTTCTTTGCTCGGACTGTGAGAAGATCCGACTGTCAGTTGGGTTTCATCAAACAACAGCGCAGCACGCACAACGCCGAGTGGAAGGTATCTTGTTGTGATACGTCGCCCTAGTAGAGTCCCATGAGTAGCCGTCTACAACCCAATGATGATAGAGACGCACCGCGTAGCAGTGAAAGGCGACGCCGGCGAATGCGTTAGGCGCAGCTTGCATTAGCTGAATGGGGTATGCTCCCGCGTCATCCCAATTATGCTCATACCCTAATATAAAGTTGGTATCCAAATTGAACGTACAACGCGAAAAATAGACTGACCAATCAACTTGACCGTCGAAAACCCATTGTTGTTCATGAGCGTGCGCAAGGCGATCCCAACCTGCGCGTGAACAGCGACGGTCATCGACGTAGCTGCACCGGGCCGTTAGCTTCTCGCAGCATACAGTCAACAATGTTGGAAAGGTCACTTGGATAGCTTGACTGCGAATTCTGCGGTTCGTTCTGGATGGAGATAGCGTAGAGCGACGTGATGCCCTCCGATTTGAACCCTTGGAGGCACTTGAGAAGGTAGTTTGCATCTACGACAGTTCATCAGCCGACAAGTGTGCGGACGGTTGTGTCACACTGACAGATAGACCTGAAGAAGACGGAATTATGGTTATTATTTGGCTGAGCACGGAGTAGACTCTGCTGACACATATTGAGATGACAGCGAACCGCCGTTCATAGATCCGGTTGTTTTCATCCATCCGGGCTGGAAACGGAACGTCAGGTAGGTAAAATGAGATTTTATTTGATCTGACATACCGGTGACCAGGGCAAAATGTGAACTGTTCACGCATGTCAGCAAGGTAAACTGATATGAACGGAGGCCATCGAATTTACCCCTTTAAAACTACGCACGGTGATAAGGGCGCTAGGAAGAAGTGGATAAATATAAAAACGTACTGGGGTTGACAGATTGTATATCTTTAAGCACGGTGTAAAGATAGGACGGCGCCTTTGCGATATTGAAGCTGTTGAACGAGGTGTCGCCACTAGAATCATCGAAGCTGTAAACTGTTCCGGACATTGGCTAACCGTCAAGAATTAATTAAAAGGGCTTACGATTCGCTGAGAAATCCGACGCGCCCAACGGAACCCGAATATAGCTACAAAGGGCAACGTTGACTTCTCGCCCGGAGACAAAGAAAGAAACCACAGACCTTATTCCAGCCGCATTAGCACCATCCGTCGGCGAGAACATGTAGTTGAGCAACGCAAAGTAATTGGCGGAATTTTTAGCCTACAGCTTGTCAGCGTTGCTCGCGACGACGCAGGATGGGCAATAGACCTTCATATTAGACAGAATGAGTGCGGACGAATCCGCTGAGACGGATATGAGAGAATGCACACTGGCCGAGTCGCGGAAAACGTACTGAGAGTACCGCCAAAACCCCACACGCTTTGGAACGTCTGCGTATCGTCGACATCAATGTCTGCGGATCCAATGCCGCTGGGCGAGACGAAGTTGATTGGCGTGGACGGCTTCAGCGACGTGAAAAGCTTCCCGCGGTCCCATGTCGTTTGCCACTGCAGCGGAGCTGAGTGACCGATGAGAGACAGCAGATTACGCGCTTACAATATCCCAGATTTGCTGAGATGCGATTGGAGGTACCAAGAACGCAAGGGACAGTATTAACGCAGGCGTACGCATGGCAAGATGGAGGTCGACAGTCAAAGCACAAAAGAAAGGGGCAACAAGGATAATAACTCGCACAAGCGAGTTTCCGCACGATGGCCGGAGATTGCTTTGCAGAGCACTTTTATAACCCTGACGTAGTTATAGCGCGTCACGACTTGGGTCCCACCTGTTCTCACAGTAACCACCCTAATGCGCGAGGCATTCCCATCACATCAGAGGAGAGCATATATGGTTCGAACAACCGCGACGACGCGGAGGAAATAGGCAAAGAAGACGTGACGATCATAGGACCATGAAACCAGATCAGGTGTTGTTTCTCCGCGCTAGTGCAGCGCATGCACGCCTTGACCACAAATAGCGTCTTCAGTTCCAGCTCGCATCCAAGGACAGCTGAAACAAAAGCTAGAAGCTTAAGTGCACAGTCCACCCGACTTGAAACAGGATCGAAATAAAACTGCGACCTCAACGGGTGGCGGGTGGCGGGTGGCCTGTGGCAGGCTGAATGGCCTCAGGCAGACAAGTAGGTCATCCAGTCAGCGGGAGGTGCATTTATCTCGCAAAGTGCACTCACGTACTTGGCCATGGGCTGTATCGGCCACGTGTATACCTGGAAATTGAATTCAGGATTGGTCAATATGTTCCAGTGACCTGGCCCCAGACGAGAAACGACCCAGGATGGAAAAACCGAAAATAATTCGTTCAAGCTTCACATAGCGCCCGGGAAGTCCGATGGCGTCGCCTGCCGCAGTAAACTCCAACAAATCTCTGAACTGCGCCGCCGAGATTTAGCGGAAATAAGCCGAGGATCAGCGGTGGGTCGGTGACACGGAAGCAGACACAAGATGGGATCGACGAGAGGTGTGGAGCAGTCGGTAATGACGAGTGGGAGTTGGACTAAGTAGAACCATTGAAAAATTTGCGAGCCAAAAAGTCTAAAGCCAAGTTGGTGTTCGGGTGCGCCGCTCAATCACCGCTCGCATGCCATCCAAGTCCAAACAAGAAATCTCAAACGAAACTTGTTCCCAGAACCAAAATAGGCCCGGGAAGCTAGGTGACGTCGTATATGTAGTTACGGGACCCGCTATGTTTTTCCTTCCGGAAAAGGGGCCTAAATTTTCGACTTTCTCAAACCCCCTAAGTCGGAAGGATATATGACGTGACATGGAAAATTCTGTTATTTTTTGGTTTCCCCCCTTTCCGAGTCTCGCCCGCCGCCACGCCCGGGACCTTGATTTTGAGCGGCGGTAGCACCTCTATAACGTCTATCCGTGAGAGGACCTTCCACCGTGCCCCCACTTGCTCCGTAAGGGCCATGAGAGACCCTCTGGCGATCGGTGCCTCGGAATTGGTGGGTACAACAGACTTGAGCGCGGGTTCGGCCCTAAATGGTACAGCGGTGTTTGGATAGCTGCATGGGCGTGCAAGTGATGCTTTGCACTGCTGGAAACACTGGAGAAATTTGGGACATTGGGGCCTTCATCCTCGTCCGATTCCAAACGCCTCGATGGCGGTCGCAAGGATATGCCCAACGCCAGAGGCTCTATAAGTATCTTGATTCACGATCTGGGTATTCCTGATTTGTCGCAAATTTTGCAGCATCGTGTCGCGTCAAGCGAATAACTTTTTTTTTTTTTTGATTCGGAAGAGACTCGGCACCATCCTTCCTCGTCTCGATTTGGTCTCAAACCCCCCAACTTCGGAGTCGCCTTTGGGGTGGCTTCCCGGGACCTAACACAATATAGAAAAATGAAAGCAAGTAATACACAGATCTAATCAGAACAATCCCAACAAATCCTCCTGCGGCTGCTGAGCCTGCGCTTGCACAGGGGGCGGCGACACCACTGCGGGTGACGGAGACAACGCAGCACCTCCGAATCCACCCCCAAACGCACTCATAGGGTCCGCCACAGGCGCAGTTGTCGGCGCAGCCATGCTGGCGGAGCCGAAAATCGACACAAGGTCGTCGAGCGGGTTGCTCGACATGCCCGACATGAGGTTGGCCGCTGCGGGTGTCTGCGTCAGGACGTCCGTCGCGGCGAGCCCAGATGGCTGCCCATCTGTCGCCAGGTCGTCGCCGAAGTCACTGAAAAAGAAGGATAGTTAGCATCTTTTGGGCTCTATTATAGCCCCTCAGAACTCACAGTAGGTTCTCCGCCTGCTGACCGGCAGCGACGGTCTGCAGTGCCTTCTTTGCGGAGAACTGGTCCTCGTCGGCGAAACTGCTCTAGACGTCAGACAGATGGACAAAGGACTGAATATGCGCGTACTTGGCACCCTTCTGCAGCACCGAGTCGACGCCAACACGACCCAGCCCGACAAATGTTTCTGCCGGCTTGTGATACACACTCGACAGGTTCGATACCTCACCCAACAGCTCCTCGAGAAGCGCAGGCGCGACCGTTGTCCGCGGGATCGAAATCGGCGGTCGGTACGATAGGACCACCGCCTGAAGGATTGATATCAGCTCAGAGTATGGAGAATAATTGGGGCCAAATTACCTTCGCGGCACCAGGATCTGTGGATAGCAGCCGCCAGTAGATATATGCCCGATCACGCACATCAGGCGAGTCGCAGTCCTTCGTCGCCTTGTTGAGCACAAGCTGTACGATGGCCTGTGAGGAGTCGGGTTTCTTCAAGAACAGCTTGACCACCGCCGTAAGCGTCTGCAGTTGAACCTACAGACAGCCAGCCAGACATTAGTAAAGATGAACAGGAATATGATTAATTTACGAACAAAGTACGACTCGTCTACGAAACTTTCTACAAAGATGTTGAGCAACTCGTCTGCGTTGTCGATCTTGTTGGCGTATTCGCCGATGATCCAGATAAGAGATGCTTTGGCCTCGGGCTCATCGAGCTCGTCCAGGTTAGAGCACAGCGTCGGAATGACACCCTCGTATGTTGAGGGGTATTTCCGGAAGATATCCTGAGGATGTTTGCTAAGATGAGGTGTCTCGAGCCGGCGAGGGGCGAACCTTCATCACGACCACAGCCTCCCTGCACGACGTAGCTGACCCGAGTAGCAATGAGCTCCAGAAGGACGTTCACGCATCGTTCGGCCGCGACGTCAATTTTCACAGCCGTCTGGCCAATGGCTTTAACGCTCTTCCGGACGAAGTCCACATCCACCTCCGACGCATACCTAATCAATGTCAGGGGGCTAGCCAGTAGTAAACGAAGGAAGCATACTCTTTAAGCTCGCTGAGCAGGGCATCGACATTGTTCTCGCCTGCTAGCCGCACCATAATGTCCAGCTTCTCGATCTTGACATAGAGGGGGTCGTTGTACTTGCAAAAGAACACGCGCATCTCTGTGGAGAGGATCTCTGGCCGCTTCTGCAGCAGCAGGTTGATGTTCCGGAGCGCGACCCACTGGACCTCGGGCGGCGAGGAGAGCAGGGTTACGAGCGGTGGTGCCATCTTACGGATGAGCTGTTTGGTGAGGTCCTCTCGCCGTACACCGCGGATGTGGATCATGATGACCTGGAGACCATCAGAAGTAGCAGCGAAACGAGCGGGGAAGGCCGTACCTTCATAGCGGCGAGGACGACACTCCCGTTTGCATGCTGGAATTGCGGCACAACCCGCTCACAAATGTGCTCGCTCTCCTTCTCATCCTGAGCATCGTATCGTGCGAGGGCATTTAAGATGGCCACACGGCCCCATTCGGAGCATTCGTTGAGCGCGATCAACAGCTTGTTCAGGATGGAGGCGGAAATAACGAAGATGCCGGGATCGGAAGTTGAGCTGGAGGGCTGCGCGGAAGCAGCAATGTGAATATCCGTTAGTGCAGCGACTGTGTTGGCTACGACCTCGAGTTTATGGTCAGCCGGCACGTCACCGAGAAAGAAATTGCCACTGGACTCACCATGGGATTGCTATCTGCAATCATGTCCCGCAACTGGTCCAAAAACCCATTCTCTATCACTAACTCCGGCTTGAGGTCGTATAATTTTGCAACACAGATAGCAGCAGTCTTCCGAACGTATGGGTTCTCGTCCCGGAGGCATTTCTGAAGCGGATCGCACAAGTAGTCGATGATTTTCTCGGCGCGCAGCACACCCATAGTCCGAATCGCCAGGGCACGGACCAAAGGATTGGGGTCGTCCGCATCCTTCACAAAGGTGTTCACGGCCAGAATAACGAGTTCCGGCTGTGTCTTTGCATAGTTCATGAGATACAGATACACCAGTTTCTTTTGCTCGAGATCCTCGGTTTGCATGTTCTAACCAGAGTCAAACTGACGTTCGGAAATTAGTCCAGGACAGCCTACAGACCTTGAGGACATCGGGGAACAGCCCACTAACGTCTGGAACCGGGTCAACGCGCTGTAGAACACTTCAGAGGTACACATACCAGATACGTACCTTTGCCGACGGTCATCGACGCGATTACACGTTTAATCGCATCCTTGCGCTTCTCCGGGTACCCGCTGTTAAGGTCGACTGAGAGCTCATAGTTTTCGCCCTTTCGCGGCACCCGCGACATCGGCGGAAGTGGTACAAGGACTTTGTGTGTCTTTGTTATTTTGCCTCTTGCCTTCTCTCCAATATCCTTGCTCAGCACGCGACCCCCATGTCGTGCAATCTAGCCCCTCAGGCGGACAGGAACTCGGGAATGACGCGAAGTCTGCCTCAAAGACCCGGGGTATACATATTGCGAGGAATTAGAGAGTCAGCGCAAAAAAACTTCAAGCTTCGAATCTCTTTCCCAGTTCACGATTCCTACTCCGACGACCTTTTGAGGCTGAAGGAAGAGCCCTCTCGGCTCATTTCACATTCATTGACTCGGCGGAAATACAATCGTGGGCGTCTAATGTGAAATGCTTCGAACGCCTCGTGGTCTTGGCATACGCGCAGCGACTGATTCAACACAACCTTTGCAGCTAATCGCAGCTTCTTACGACATTCGCAAGGTGCGGCGTAGCGCCGACGCAGTGCAAAGCTTCAAGTTCAATAGCAACGCCCACAGATTATGACTCTGATGTGAACGGTGCCGAGACAGCTTCGACAGATATAAAGGAGCGAATCAGTCGACACTTCTCTGTACACCATTCCACCCACCAATGGTTTTTGGTCTCTACTATTACGTGGAACGACGCCTTGTTTCTCTCCCATTGCTCGATGTTAGTGCCGAGGCTAGCATAAAGGAGCTCGCTGCGCAGGTGAAGCTCACTCAAACGTACGGAAACGATGCTGGCTTTCCCATTGAAGCCGTGTATGCCTTCCCCATCCCTGCTCGAGCGGCAGTGTGTAGTTTCGTCATGATCAAGGACGACGGGACGCGGGTGGTCGGTCAAGTTCAAGAAAAAGAGGAGGCCAGGGAGACATACAATGCGGCAGTTTCTCAGGGCCGCCAGGCGTCGCTGATGGAGCAGCAAACTCCGGATGGTACGTTCGCAGCGTGCGGATGATTTTAAGATCCTAACTCGGTGTCCACAGTGTTCCAGGTCTCGGTGGGAAACATCCCCGCTAAGCAGCAGGTCAAGATCGAGCTCGTGTATGCTACAGAGCTGTCTGAGGACGAAGAAAACGATTCTATCCGCTTCCATCTCCCCCGTCCACATCGGCGCTCGCTACGGCCAGGCGCCTACGCCAATGTCTCCCCAAAATCCGTTCGCAGACCCCTCTTCCTTCCTCAAGATCGCCATGAGCGTAGAATCCACTTCTCCTATCCTGAAAATTGGCTGTCCCTCGCACGCGGTGTCGACGGAACTCGGCCCTGATCCGGCACTCCCCAACTTCAAGGAACTTCCCTTTTCCAACTACGCCCGCGTGTCTCTCGCCTCCGACTCGCCGCTTGAGAAGGATTTCGTCCTTACGATCAAATCCGCGGGCTTGGACGCGCCGCGCTGCGTCGCCGAGCTGCACCCCGCTCCATCGCACGATACGGTGGCTATGGCCCTCACGTTCGTCCCTCGCTTCAAACTCCCCGATCTCGCGCGCCAGGAATTCGTCTTCCTCGTCGACCGCAGCGGGTCAATGGAGAGCCAGCGCATCGCCGCGGCGCGCAAGGCGCTCGTAGTCATGCTACGTTCCCTCCCACACAAAGACTCTTTCTTCCAGATCGTGTCTTTCGGAAGCCATACCACCTCTCTCTGGGAAAGCGGCAGCAAGCCATACAACCAGGAGACGCTGGAGGAGGCCACGCGCCATGTCGATGGGATGCAAGCCGATTACGGCGGGACGGAAATCCGGAGCGCGCTCGAAGCGTGTTTTACAGGACGCAAGGTCGATCGGCCGACGAGTGTGTTCGTACTGACGGACGGCGAGGCATGGGATTTGGATGGTGTCCTCGAGGAAGTGAAGACGGCTGTCGCTGGGGCGCCGGAGAATGCGCCGTTGCGGGTATCGGTGCTGGGGATTGGGGATCAAGTGTCGACGGCGATGTGTGAAGGCATTGCGCGCGTGGGGCATGGGACGTGCATGCTCGTCGGTGAGCAGGAGGCGAGCTTTACCGGAAAGATTGCGCGTCTCTTAAAGGCTTCCAAGACTCCAGTCATTTCCAATATCTCTGTCGATTGGGGGCGGCCTCTTGCAGAGGTAGCAAAACCGCCCGAAGCTGAAGATGACTTTGAGATGGTGGAAGAGGCTGCGGGAGCGCAGAAGAAACAGGCCTTGAATGTATTTGACGAGTTTGTGGATCCCACGCAGGTCGACGAAACATGGGCTCCTCCTCCTCCTGCGGTCATCCTTCCGGCTCCCTCGACAGTGCAGCAGTCTCCGTTCAAAATCCGCAATCTCTTCCCAGGTGTCCGACTGAATGTGTATGCTATCCTGCAAGGTAGTCATCGTCCAATATCCCTCCTTGCATAATTCTAATTTTTTTCAGGTCGAGGCGTTCCCAAGACCGTAACCCTGCGAGGCTCCACCCCGGAAGGCGCAGAGATCGAGCTCCCAATATCCGTTACGCTGAGCCATCTGCAGAATGATCCCGAGGCGCCTACCGCCATCCACGCTCTCGCCGCGCGCAAGATCATACAGGACCTCGAAGACGGGCAGCATGCCCTCCGCGCGACGCTCTCGAATCCCGACGACACGGACCTCCTTGCTCGGACGGTCAAGGCGAGCATCGTGCGGCTCGGAAAGACGTACTCGATCTCGTCGAAGCACACGTCCTTTGTCGCCGTCGACGAGGCGACGCCGCTTCCTCAGCCTGTAGGCGAAGCTCCGGTCGTGCAACCACGGCGGATAAAGAAACCCATCGCTCATCAGAGTGTACAGGCGCCCCAAAATGTCCCGTTCGGGCAGGGATCTGCACCACAGCCCCCCCAACCTGCGCTGCCTGCGCTGCCTGTGCCGCCTCCACCGCCCGCTCGAGCAGCGCCCGGCGCTGTGGCCCAGAGCCTCAGTTCATACAACTACAGTGCTATATCATCTCTTGTCGTGACCGCCGATCGGTCTGCCCTCCCTCAGACTGTGGAACGGGCTCGAGCCGCGGTTGGCCCTGTGTCTAGGAGCGCCGAAGAGCTCGCGATGGATGATGATGATGAGGAGGAGGAGGAGGGGGGATGTATCCGAATCGGATGATGACATGGGTTTTGGGGTCTTCGACGACTATACGGATGGCATGGAACTTTCGGCCGACCCTGTGGAGGCGATGGTCATACCCCCACGACAGACAGATCCTGTCGAGGCGCTCGCGCGTCTGCAATCCTTCGACGGCTGCTTCTCGGCCGACGTCTTCGCCTTGGATTTCGTGGGCCTCAAGACCGACATGCAAGCCGTGCGCGCGCTGTTCCCGCCGGGCGCTGCAGATGGCATTGTCGCTTCCGTTCTGGCGATGGCGTTTCTTTCTGCGAAGCTGGGTGCAGAGGTGGAGCGGGACTCTTGGGAAGGGATGTACGAGAAGGCGAAGGAATACGTGGAGGATGCTTTGGCTGGCATGGGTGCGAAGGAAACGGTGGAGTGGTTGGAGGCGGAGGTCGCGAAGATGCTGGCTTGATTTTGTAAATAAATAAATTGGTGTGATAAAGGAATAAATCGAGTGCAATTCTTCTGGGCTGGTAAACAGACACATCTAACCTTCTTATATCTCAACTTCCGCCTTCTGCACGAAAAAGGTCTATCGACGTGGCGCAGGTATGGACGGCGACGTGGTTGACCTTGAAGAACCCTCTGGTACTACGGTCCACTTTACGATGGCGATGATTTTACCGACAGATTCGCGCTTTTAAATTGCGATCGCGCGGCGCCTCGAGCACGTCGTCTCGAGGACCTACAGCGAGTCGTTATCGCACATTTTTACAGGACCCTCCTTGGAGAGATCCCTGAGACGCCGCTCGGTACGTCTATGTCGTCCTCCTTGAATGGCTGCCGGGCATCGATGTTCGATGTTCGGAGTATTATGGATGGTCCAGTCGGCAAGAATATGGAAGAAACAGTCGGGCAGAGGATTGTCTTCTCCACAACGCCGCCAACTTGAGATCCAGTGGGATTGAGAATGGCTCATCGCGGGTTGACATGTGAAATTTTTGGACAGCGTCGATCCTGATCGCGGCACCGCCAGCGATAACTCGTCAATCCGTTTGCGGGTAAACTTGTGATACCTCCAAAGAAGACGACCGTGGCAACAGGCAAGTTCTGGGCGGCCAAACTAAACATTGGGATGCACTAAGACAGGAGACGAGGGCGCAGCTGCATGACTCAGGTCCCAGCGATATGAGCCACGTTAGCCACGTTCCCTATTCAATGACTGCGAACTGACTGCGACAGCTGCACATTGCGGGACCGCGGAGGAACAGCTGTGCAAGAGATCCCTATATAAACGCCCTATTTCCCTCCTGATTCAACAGCACTTCAATCATGTCCTTGTACCACGCTATTCCTATCTATGGCCTCTATTACTATTACCAGCAACGAGTCGTATCCCTCCCTCTGCTGGGCGTCCGCGCCGAGGCCAGCATCAAGGAGCTCGCTGCCCAAGTGAAGCTCACGCAGACCTACGGCAACGATGCAACCTTCCCCATCGAAGCAAAATACTCCTTTCCTATCCCTGCTCGGGCTTCTGTCTGCAGCTTCGTCATGATCAAGCAAGACGGCACGCGGGTGGTCGGCCAGGTTCAAGAAAAGGAGGAAGCCAGGGAGACATATAATACCGCAGTTGCGCAGGGGCAGCAGGCGTCGTTGATGGAGCAACAGACTCCAGATGGTGCGTCTCGTTGGATTCTCGGAAAAGTATCCTTTCTAACTATCCCCACAGTGTTCCAGGTCTCGGTCGGAAACATTCCTTCCAACGAGCAGGTGCAAATCGAATTGGTGTACGCGACTGAACTTTCCGAGGATGAGGAGAACGATTCCATTCGTTTCCACCTCCCTGTTCACATCGGTGCTCGGTATGGGCAAGCACCTCAGTCGACGCCCACGCCATTTGCCTTCCGAGGCGTGTTCATCTCCTCTTCATCTCCGACCCCGTTCTTGACTCTTGCAATGAGCGTTGAAGCTGTTGCACCCATCTCCAAGATCGGCTGCCCCTCACACTCAGTCTCCACCGAGCTGGGCCCCGACCCAAAGCTGCCCAACTTCAAGGAACTCCCATTCTCCAACTACGCCCGCGTCTCTCTTTCCTCGGACTCTCCGCTGGACAAAGACTTTGTCCTGACCATCAAATCCGCCGGCCTCGACACCCCGCGCTGTGTCGCCGAACTTCACCCCTCGCACGACACCGTCGCACTGGGGCTGACTCTCGTCCCGCGCTTCAAACTCCCCGACCTCTCTCGCCAGGAATTCGTATTCATGGTCGACCGCAGCGGCTCCATGGGCGGCAAGCGCATCGAGGCAGCGAAAAAGGCGCTCGTGGTCATGCTGCGCGCGCTCCCGCACCAAGAATCCCTCTTCCAAATCACGTCCTTCGGGAACCGGACGACGTCCCTCTGGCCGCAGGGGAGCAAGCCGTACAACCAGGAGACCCTCGAGGAGGCGACGCGCCACATCGACACGATGAGGGCGGATTACGGCGGCACGGAGATCAGGGCGGCGTTGCAGCACTGCTTCAAAGCCCGCAAGGTCGACCGCCCGATGAGCGTGTTGATGCTTACGGACGGGGACGTGTGGGATCTCGATGGTGTGTTGAGCGAGGTGAAGTCTGCGGTGGCGGCGGCCCCGAAGGACGCGTACCTGCGCGTGTCGGTGCTCGGGATCGGGAACTCGGCCTCGACGGCGATGTGCGAGGGTATGGCACGCGTCGGCAATGGGACGTGCATGATGGTTGGGGAGGAGGAGACCACTTTCACTGGGAAGATTGCGCGGATGCTCAAAGCCGCCAAGACGCCGCCCATTAACAACATCAGCGTCGACTGGGGACGCTCAGTTGCAAAGGTTTCTACCGAGAAGGCGGCTACCCCGCCCGATTATGACGATTTTGAGATCGTGGAAGGAGCCAGCGAGAAGCCTAAGAAAAAAGACGCTGAATATTTTCGACGAGGCCGTCGACGACCCCATGGACGTCGATTCGACGCCGGCACCCCCGCCTCCGCCGGTTGTTCTGGCTGGCTTCCCTCCGGTCCAGCAAGCACCGTTCAAAATCCAGAACCTCTTCCCCAACATCCGTCTGAACGTATACGCCATCCTTCAAGGTACGCTTCCCGTTCATCTATTCCCACACCCGAACCTCCCGACTGACTGGCCACAACAACTCCAGGCAAATCCATCCCCAAAACCGTCACCATCCGCGGCTCCACCGCCGACGGCGCGGAAATCGAGCTCCCCATCCCCGTCACCATCACCCACCTGCAAAACGCCCCGGACGCGCCGCCCGCCGTGCACGCGCTCGCCGCGCGCAAGGTCATCCAGGATCTCGAGGACGGGCAGCACGCACACGCGCTCAAGGCGACGCTCGCGCACCCGGACGACGCGGACCTCCTTGCGCGCACGGTGAAGGCGAGCGTCGTCCGGCTCGGGAAGACCTATTCGATCGCGTCGACGCATACGTCGTTCGTCGCCGTCGACGAGTCGAAGCCTGACGTCCCGCCTGCGCCGGTCCTGGTCGTACCGGCGCCTCCGCCGCAGCCTTTTGTCGGCGGCGGGGGCTTCGCCTCATATTCCAGCAGCGCCGCTCCCCCCGCGCCCAAGGGAATGGGAATGGGAGGCGGAAACTTCTTCTCTCGGAAGCGTGTTCCCGCCGCTGCGTCCATGCAGATGTTGCAATCCGCGCCTGCAGCCCCAACCCCCATGGCATTTGGTGCCGCTCCTTCTGGACCTCCACGTCCAGCAATGTTTGGCAGCAGCGCGACGTTCGGTGCAGCTTCTACCAGCGGGGCTTACCACGCCGAATCGTTCGGTAGAGGTGCGCCTCGCCCTTCTGCAGCCTCCTCGCTCTCTGGCCCTAGCTCCAGTACCGGAGTGTCGGACTTGTTGTCCTTGTTTGCGCCGGGCGGGTATGGCGCCGCTCCTGCTGCTGCGATTAGCTTTGCGGCTCCTGCTGCTCAGCCCATGGGTTTCAGTGGGTTCTCGTACGAGTCTGTGGCCTCTCCAGCGCTGCAGCCCGCGTCTTTCAGCTTCGCTGTGCCGCAGTCCCTGCAGCAAGCGCCCGGTCCAGACTCTCGCGAACGCGAACGCGACCGCAGACGCGAACGCGACCCCGGACGCGACCGCGACCGCGAGCGCGAGCGTCCCCGAGCATCGGGCGACCCACTGGAGGCGCTCGCGCGCCTGCAGGCCTTCGACGGCTGCTTCTCCCTCGAGGTCCTCAGCGTCGTCACCCTCAAGTCCAACATCCAGGCTGTCCGCGCCGTGTTCCCCGCGGGCGCGACGGACGGCGTGGTCGCGACCGTTCTTGCGATGGCGTTCCTTTCGACGCGGTTGGGCGCAAAAGTGGATCGCGATTCGTGGGAGGGGATTTACGAGAAGGCGCAGCAGTATGTCGAGGGGGCTTTGCGGAATATGGGAGTCGTGGAGAGTGCGGAGGCGCTTGAGGCCAGGGTCGCACAGCTGCTTGCTTAAATTTATATCTCTATTTCAACTGTATGTGATACGTAAGTAGCTTTAGTCTGTTTCTGTGTATGTAGCTGGAACTTGTAATAATATCGACTGAATCACAAATCATCCAATCAATGAACATCTTGTTGGATGCTTGAATCCCTTGCGCCCGCAGCCCAAACCCAAAGTCCAATTGAATTTCAGAAAATATGACAAACATAATACAAGTATTTGTTGAAGGCTTCAAGTTACTCAAGTCTATGGACACCGGAGAGAGGATGCTACTGTACTGGGTAATTTCAGCAGCAAGGTCGGCGTGTTTGCGTCGAAGGACGCGTGACGTGGATTCAAGCTTGAAAATCTCATTTTCCACAACGGTTTTCTTGTCTTGTAAAATTTCTTTGACAAGAGTTTTCTGGGCCGAGCTTGGTTCCTTACTGGACCTGAGGAAGGGCGCCAGGAACTCTAAGACCTCGATTGAACGAGACATGAGATCGAAATTCGGATTGGAGAATCTTTGAGGTTGTAGGCCAATCGGAATGCCGCGAATACGGACCAGTGGAGGTTTGCAAGAGGTTTGGAACAAGGATCGGCCATCAAACCAAAACGGACCATTTTCTCTCTTCCTCTATACAATTTTGCCGTCATGCTCGAGGCAAAAAACAATGCTTATTGTCCAGGCAAAAAATGGAACCAAGCACCAGAGCAAGACGAGGACTCGTTGCGCAGTGCCATGGACATCCGGCAGTAGGCGTCAATGACTCAAGTCGACACAGACCAATAGATCTGCTTGCGCAGCATTCAACGACATGGATGAGAACATTTCTTGGGTTTTTGATTCCTTCACGCGACCGCCAAATGTGCTTCGACAAGCTGTGCAAGAGTCACTATATAAAAGGTCTGAAAGCTGTATTTTCTGATCAGTCTGCCGTCCAACCATGCCCTTGAACCACGCTATTCCAATCTATGGCCTGCATTACTATTACCAGCAACGAGTCGTATCCCTCCCTCTGCTTGGCGTCCGTGCTGAAGCTAGTATCAAAGAGCTCGCTGCCCAGGTGAAGCTAACACAGACGTACGACAACAATGCTACATTTCCCATCGAAGCAAAGTACTCTTTCCCCATTCCAGCTCGGGCCTCTGTTTGTAGCTTCGTCATGATCAAGCAAGATGGCACCAGGGTGATTGGTGCTGTTCAGGAAAAGTCAGAGGCACGGGAGACGTACAAGACCGCAATGGCAGAGGGCCAGCAGGCATCGTTGATGGAGCAACAGACTCCAGATGGTATATCTCATCTCACATTTCAGTCCCATCGACTTGATTTTTCTGACCCGATTAACCAGTATTTCAAGTGGCGGTTGGGAACATCCCTTCTAAACAGCGAGTGCAGATCGAATTGGTGTACGCCACAGAACTCTCTGAAGATGAGGAGAGCGATTCCATCCGCTTCCATCTTCCTGTGCATATTGGTGCTCGGTATGGACAAGCACCCCAACCGATCCTCTCTTCCTTCCTGCGCAAATTCTTCATTTCCTCCTCATCTCCTACTCCCTTCTTGACCCTCGCAATGAGCGTTGAAGCTATTGCACCCATCTCCAAGATCGGTTGTCCCTCACACCCAGTCTCTACTGAGCTCGGCCCCGATCCAAAGCTGCCCAACTTCAAGCAGCTCCCATTCCCCCAACTACGCCCGCGTCTCTCTTTCCTCGGACTCTCCACTGGACAAAGACTTTGTCCTCACTATCAAATCCGCCGGCCTCGACACTCCGCGCTGTGTAGCCGAACTTCACCCTTCGCACGACACCGTCGCACTGGGACTGACTCTCGTCCCGCGCTTTAAACTCCCCGACCTCTCTCGCCAGGAATTCGTGTTCATGGTCGACCGCAGCGGCTCCATGGACGGCAAGCGCATCGAGGCAGCGAAGAAGGCGCTCGTGGTCATGCTGCGCGCGCTCCCGCACCAAGAATCCCTCTTCCAAATCACGTCCTTCGGGAGCCTGACGACTTCCCTCTGGCCGCAGGGGAGCAAGCCGTACAACCAGGAGACCCTCGAGGAGGCGACGCGCCACATCGACACGATGAGGGCGGATTACGGTGGCACGGAGATCAGGGCGGCGTTGCAACACTGCTTCGAAGCCCGCAAGCTCGACCGCCCGATGAGCGTGTTGATGCTTACGGACGGGGACGCGTGGGATCTCGATGGTGTGTTGACTGAAGTGAAGTCCGCGGTGGCGGCGGCCCCGAAGGACGCGTACCTGCGCGTGTCGGTGCTTGGGATCGGGAACTCGGCCTCGACGGCGATGTGCGAGGGTATGGCACGCGTCGGCAATGGGACGTGCATGATGGTTGGGGAGGAGGAGACCACTTTCACAGGGAAGATTGCGCGGATGCTCAAAGCCGCCAAGACGCCGCCCATCTCCAATATCAGCGTCGACTGGGGACGCTCAGCTGCGAAGGTTTCTAACGAGAAGGCGGCTACCCCGCCCGATTATGATGATTTTGAGATCGTGGAAGGAGCCAGCGAGAAGCCCAAGAAAAAGACGCTGAATATTTTCGACGAGACCGTCGACGACCCCATGGACGTCGATTCGACGCCGGCACCCCCGCCTCCGCCAGTTGTTCTGGCTGGCTTCCCTCCGGCCCAGCAAGCACCGTTTAAAATCCAGAACCTCTTCCCCAACATCCGTCTGAATGCATATGCCATCCTTCAAGGTACGCTTTCTGTTCATTTATTCCCGCACTCGAACATCCCGGTTGACCACAACCTCTAGGTAAATCCATCCCTAAAACTATCGCGATCCGCGGCTCCACCGTCGACGGTGCAGAAATCGAGCTCCCCATCCCCGTCACCATCAGCCACCTACAAAACACCCCGGACGCGCCGCCCGCCGTGCACGCGCTCGCTGCGCGCAAGGTCATCCAGGATCTCGAGGACGGGCAGCATGCGCTCAAGGCAACGCTCGCGAACCCGGACGACGCCGACCTCCTCGCGCGCACGGTGAAGGCGAGCATCGTCCGGCTCGGGAAAACCTACTCTATCGCGTCTACACACACATCGTTCGTCGCCGTTGACGAGTCGAAGCCCAATGTTCCGCCCGTACCGGTCCTGTTCATACCGGCACCAGACGTGCCCACGCCACAGATCCGGAATTTCAGCAGCGCTCCCCCCGTGCCCCAGGGAATGGGAGGCGGAATGGCCTCTCCTCGGCGTCGTGCCGGCCCCTTGGATCTCTCTGTATCGATGTCTGCAGCTCCTGTCCCCATGACATTCGGTGCCAGCCCTTCTGGGTCTTCACCTCTAGAAACATTTACCCCCCCCCGCCGTACCCCAGGACATACCTCGCGGCAAATCGTCCGGCGGGTCCAATAAGCGTACTCCCAGGCCTATTCCCCCTGTGCCTCCGCGTCGTGCTTCTGGAACTTCCTCGCTCTCTGGCTCTAGCTCTAGTACCGTAGTGTCGGACATGTTGTCCTCTGATGCGCCGCGCGGGTATGGCGCCGCTCCTGCTACTGAGTCGATCTTTCGTGGGATTGGCTCTGCGGCTCCAGCTGCGCAGCCCACGGGGTTCAGTGGGTTCTCGTTTGACTCTGTGGCCTCTCCAGCGCTGCAGCCCGCGTCTATCGACTTCTCTGCACCGCGGTTGCAGCAGCAAGCCCTACTAGGGCAAATGCAGCAAGCGCCCCGTGCGGACTATCGCGAACGCGACCGCGAGAGTTCCCGAGCATCGGGCGACCCACTGGAGGCGCTCGCGCGCCTGCAGGCCTTCGACGGCTGCTTCTCCCTCGAGGTCCTCAACGTCATCACACTGAAGTCTAACATTCAGACTATCCGCGCTGTATTCCCTGCCGGCGCGACGGACGGAGTGGTCGCGACCGTTCTTGCGATGGCGTTCCTTTCGACGAAGTTGGACGCAAAAGTGGATCGCGATTCGTGGGAGGGGATTTACGAGAAGGCGCAGCAGTATGTCGAGGCTGTTTTGCGGAATATGGGTGTCGTGGAGACTGCGGAGGCGCTTGAGGCCAAGGTCGCACAACTGCTTGCTTAAATTCGTATCTCTATTTCAACTGTATGTGATATGTGGCTTTAGTTTGTTTCTGTGTAGTTCTGTATGTAGCTGGAACTTGTAATATTATCGACTGGATCACAAGTCATCCAACCAATGAATATTTTGTTAGTTCTTGTTGGTCCGCTCGAATCCTTCTTGCGTCCGCAGTCCAAGGCAAATGTCCAATTGAAGTTCAGAAAATGTAAAAAACCTAGTACAATATGTTTCCGAAACAAGTAGTACAATTTCTTTTTTTAAAAGACTTTTTTTTTTGTCGTCGTCTTGCCCGTGAGACCACGTTTACAAGCCATTTCGCGTCGTGAGTACTGGCGGGGAGCTTAAACGGCTCTGCCCAGTCGAATCCGTGTGCGGACTGATCGTGCTGCCAACGACACTCTCCGAGTCCGAGTCGGGCGACATCATTAGGCCCATCCTTCCGATCACCTCGTTAATGGCAGCGATTCTTTCAGCTTGCACGTCAACCGAGGCCTTCTCGCGGCGCGTGCGGCGGCCCAGTGCGAATCCTCCCGGCGAGGGAGAGCGTGAGTCCCCAGGCTTCGGAGAGGAAGCAGAGGAGGCGTACGCGTATGGGCTGTATGCCGGGGGATTCAGTCGTGGGCGTCTGCTAGCGGGCGACATTGATCTCATCCTTCCAATTACCTCGCTGAGGGCAGGAAGGTCTTCACCGCCGTGTCTTGTCCTCGAGTTGTACAACCGCTGCGTGTCAACCAAGATTTTCTCGTGACGCGTGGGGTCCCCAGGCCTCGGAGAAGAAGTAGGGGAAGCGCACGAGTCGCACAACACGTATTCTGAAGGGGTTAGCTGCGGGAGCTCGCTGGCCTCCGGTGCATCATAACGCTCTAGAACCATTATCGCAGCGGGGGTTTCGTGACTGTTGACTGTGGAGAGCAGCGTCGTTTCAGAGGTCTTGCGTGCCATGGAAGGCGGCATGGACACTGGCGGGGACGTCGAGCGTAAGACGAAGGGCTCGATAATATCCTCGCGATTGGAGACCTGTGCCGGCAAGGGCGGCGACATCGTATGGACAGGGGAGGTATATCCGGAGACGTGGGGTAAAGAATGAGCACTGCCGGTGCGGGTGTGGATGGTGCCGGTAGTGTGAATTGTCGTGGGCCCTTGGGATGATTTTCCCTTGGTCCACCAAGATTTCATCTTGGAAAGGACGACGGTGCTCCAGCTTTTGCTCTTCACTGCTACCCTCGTAGATCCCTGCGAACCCATCATAGACTGGTGAGTCACTATACCAGATTGGCCAGGATCCAGGAAGCTCCGAGGATAGGTGGGGAGTGGTTGGAGCATGGAGATGCTAGGCTGGTCCGCTGGGATCACAGGCATGGGCTCTGGCGGAAAAGAAATCTGATCCTGAGATGAAATTTCATGGCATATTCGTCTGTCTGGCCGCCCACCACGGTCGCTTCCGGTCTGGTGGTCACTGGCCATGGGGTCATTAACAAAACCTTCCGTTGGTTGTCTATGATCGAAGAAGTCGAACCCATGGATGATTTCGCGCTCTATCTGAGTCTTGGTTGGGAGCAGCGGCCACGGCTGAACAGAACGGCGAAATTTAGCACTGTATGTCTCGTCCCAGTCTCTCCCGAATTGTTTCACCGTTGCTGAAATCGGACAACTTTTGAGTGACTCGACTACTTGAAGCATTGTTGGTCGTTCCACCTGTTCCTGTTGCCAACAATGGTCAAGTAATGCCCACAAGGCATCAGAAATTATCGCTTGGGGCCTGGAAGGGCGCTTCCCTGCAATAACCTTGATGCCAACGGCCATTTCATTGGCCAACTCGGAAAATGGCGGGGCTCCGGTCAATATCTAGACAAATTGAGATTTAGATGAGTGAAATGGTTGGAATCCTCGCGGACCTCGAAGCCGATACATGCAAAGGCATAAACATCCGATCCAAAGTGGTTCAAACTTGCACCCTCCAGTAATTCAGGTGCCTGATATCTTGCAGTGCCCCCAAGGATACTTCGGGTTGTGTGGGTAATTTTCAGCGACATGACATCGTCGATGGAAGACATGCCAAAATCAGCAATACAGGCTCTTTCGGAGGGAGTGACAAGAACATTCGGCTGTAAGATGGTAGATAAATTCATGCGTCGGAGAGACATTCATTAAAATACCGATTTCAGATCTCCGTGCACAATATGGTTCTTGTGCAAATATTCAAGACCCATGGCTACGTCCAGAATCTGAAGGGGGAAATATTAAACTCGGCCGTCAGGATTAATTCTGAGGCTTACTAGAGGAAGCCGGTCCATATCGCGTGGGCACCCTTTCAAATATTGTTGAAGATGACCGTTTTCCATCCACGGAGAAACAAGAGAGAGTCTACCATCTAGGGTATAGAGACCGAAGAATGGCAGCAAGTTTGGATGGGAGAGTTGTCGCCAAATCAGGGCTTCACGACCGAATTCCTGGAAAGATTTAGCATGAAGAAAATTTTCGGGCCAACACGAACTTTCAACGCAGTCTGAACATCCTCTTCTAAGAATATTCTGATGCTCTTGACGGCGACGGTTTGACCATCCACTAGCCCTCGCCAAATGTCTCCGAACCCCCCACCTGCCATCTGTTGGCCGACTTTTTCCACTCGAGACAAAGTAAAACAGGTGGGATGCAGACCGCTTTTCCGAGAAAGTCTGAGTAAAGCCTTCCAAAGCAGAGGTTTGTAGCTCGACTGGTATGATAAATCCAAAAGCTGTGAAGTATAGTGACTAAGTAAATAGGTGATATGAGTGTCGAAGTCGACCTACATCCTGAATGAGGTCCAAAAGCCGTTGAGCAAGAGATCCGCTGCACGCCAGAAAGCACTTGTAGTTCTGCGAGTCCAGTAATACCGAGGTGATCTGTCCAAAGACCAACGAAATGTCTCGAGATAGGTGATCTGATATATTCGTCGCAACAACATTTGAGTCCGGGAAGTCCTATTGTAAACCAACATTCAAGACAAGAAAATGGACGGGAAAAAGACTCGCCTGGTCTTCCAAATAACCTAACAAGATCTTCATGACGGAACGATAATTTGCGAGACAGGTTAGAATGTCCCATTGTGCCCATTGTTTGGATAGGCGCACGAGTTCAGGTTTCAGGCTATGATCTACTCGGTTTCAAGCTGTTTGCACGTTGCTTAACATACCTGGGTCTGACCGTTTGCAATACATACGAGGCAAGGTTCTGTGGATTAAATCAAGATGTTGGTTCATCGCGAGTGTCAATAAACGCACTCGGTGAGTGTCAAACCATGGACCCTGTGTCCACGTCAATTGTCCAGCAAGATTGTCGTCGCAATTCTCGGGGAGCACTATGCTTGAAAGGCCGATATCTTTGTTTTCCGCTGGTAGATCTGTCAAGATTTCGGGAGGGCTGGAGGTAGAATTCACTCTAGTCCCAGGTTCCGCTTCCATCAAAATAGGCCTGCTAAGGAAGACAGGAGTGTGTTGTCGACGACGAGGAGGAGAGATAAAGAGCTGTAAAGCACTGCCTCTATGCCACGCATATAATTACATTTGAAGTGGAAGTGGCGGCGTGAATGGAAGGAAGCGTGCGCCTAGATCTTCTGTTATTTTAGGATTGACGCAAATCCGAAGGACATTTCTTGGACGGCACAAAATGATCAGGCACAGTGAAACATTACTGCCCAAAAAAAACCACGGTAAATCATAGGCCCAGGAGATCTTGAGCGAAGTCGTTGGTTTTGACATGGGAGGGTAATACTAGTAGCGCTGCGAGAGATGTCATCGAAGTCCCGTTTTTGGTTGAGACAAATCTCGAAACAGGGTACGGTACGGCGATGGTCAAGGAAGGTATTTACTAGTTGACGGTTCAGCAAGAAGATACATGGAAATGGGTGAAAAGGAACACGAAGCTGGATCAACATTGACTCGTCAAGAGCAAGAGATGTGATGCCGGCACGCTCCGTGATGCGGTATCTTCCGGTGATGTCCGGACTTGGACTCCAAGTTGTCACCACCACTCGCTCTGGTTGAACACCAAGAAGAACATGACTTGGACTGGCAGCTTGGTTAACACCGTACCTGTCTTTGTCTCTACAACTTTTCAACTCTACTTACAGCAAGTAGAATACTGTAATTAATGGACATCGTTTTTAAGCACGACGTGCGAGCTAATAAATAGTTGCCGCTGGGCAAATCTGAAGGCTACGTATTTTTTTCTCCAAAGATTAGACGTGTCTAAATGTAGCTCGTTCCACGCAGGAAACCTGCACTCGTCGCCAACCCTGATATCCCACTGGTTGCGCTTTCTGGGCGCCTTCAACTTGAAGCTCGTTGTTACATTAACATCATGTGCCACTTCATCTGTGAAAAACTCGAATGTGCGAAGCCGAGACATCCCTTGAACCACAGGAGTGTGAAACCGAGCCTGAAGCATGTCCACGAGCGTCTGCCACTTGCAGAGATCGGATATGTTCGAGAGGCGATTGATCTCAGCTTGGGGCTCAGAGGCAGCTGGGTGTTGTATGGTATAAGGCGGGAAACGATCGTATCCGATATAGCATGGGGAGCATCGATGGATATTTCTCGGATATCCGGGAACATTTCGAGAGCGCAATTCAGATTGTGTTGACCATTGAAAGGGAAATGTATGTACGCGGGCTCGAAAGAATTTCAACCTCAGTGACGAAAGAGGCATCAGGATGTCAAAGCCATTGTGAGCGTCGAAATCCACCACCTGAACATGCAAATATTCTATGCTGAATTCCTCCAGCATCGGCATGTCGAAGAACTGGTAATTTTGGCAAAACGGGAGTCGAGGAAGGGTACTGATGCAGCACAAAGATTGGGAAGTTCCACAGGTGTATCGGTTTCACGAAATTTTTACGAAAATCCGAGTTGGAGGAATGCAAGCATAAACACGCGCAAGTTGGTGAGTTGTCGATATGATGACAATCTTCCTTGGTCAGAGCCATAGCTCCACAAGCAATTGATTTCGCAATAAAGTGTGAGCTGAGCCCACAAGATATATATGGGGACAGCTCTAAGCGAGACCGGTGAGATTAGGGGGCAACTTGATACCAAAAGTTCAAGATGTCGGGAGGCACATAATAACTCCTCGTGGACTCTACAAATGCAATCTTGTGAAGCCTCTGTAGGTTGCTGTCAAATTCAGAGAGAGACGGCTAAGCAGAGCCGGGGGAAAGATTGACCAGCACAATCTCCTTCCAGAGTACGGAGTATTTCAGGAGAGCCTCAAAGAGGGTGGGAAGCGCAAACTCGTCAGCCCAAATGAGGATAGAAAAAGGGCTAAATCCAGATCGCTGGAGATATCCTTCGATATAATGCAGAGCGGTTTCAATTTGAAGCCCCTGTACAATCTCCTCCGTCAATCCTGGTTGTACTCATGCAGTGAATGCATGGTCACTTGGTACAGCAAGTCACATTCATAGCCCACTATTTGCTCGTTATCTGCAAATAGCGGTTGCAGGGCGAATAATTCAGTGGATATTTCGTCGTGATCATCTGGGGCGCAGCGCATAAGCCGCGGTGTGAAATATGTGTCGTAACGCGGTCCCAGATCTAGGAAGTTCCACGATCGGCCAAGTGCCAAAGAAATTGTCCTTCACTGGTGGCAAATGTGGCCCAATTTCCACGGGAGCCTCGCTCGCGCAAGAAAGGTGTGGTGTGAGAAGGAGCTATGATGCACTGAAGGAGCAAAATGGAGCAATATCTCCTCAATGATCTCGGGAGGGACTCGTCGGACGGGAGAGAGGATGCTGTACTGGGTAATTTCAGCAGCAAGGTCGGCGTGTTTGTGTCGAAGGACGCGTAACGTGGATTCAAGTTTGAAAATCTCATTTTCCACAGCAGAGAGCTCGATTTTCTTGTCTTGGAAATTTTCTTTGACAAGAATTTTCTGGGCCGAACTTGGTTCCTCATTGACCTGAGAACAGAAGTCGAACCCATGGATGATTTCGCGCTCTATCTGAGTCTTGGTTGGGAGCAGCGGCCGCGGCTGAACAGAACGGCGAAATTTAGCACTGTATGTCTCGTCCCAGTCTCTCCCGAATTGTTTCACCGTTGCTGAAATCGGACAACTTTTGAGTGACTCGACTACTTGAAGCATTGTTGGTCGTTCCGCCTGTTCCTGTTGCCAACAATTTTCAAGTAATGCCCATAAGGCATCAGATGAGATTATTTGGGGCCTGGAAGGGCGTTGTCCTTCGATAACCTTGATACCAACCGCCATCTCATTGGCCATCTCGGAGAATGGCGGGGCTCCCGTCGAGATATGTACGAAAGTGAGATTTGATTGATTGAAATGGTTGCCAGTGGAACTTCCACAGACCTCGTAGCCAATACATGCGAAAGCATAAACGTCCGACCCGAAGTGATTCAAACTTGCACCTGTTAGTAATTCAGGTGCTTGATATCTTGCTGTACCCCCGAGAATACTTCGGCTTGAGTGGGTGATTTTCAACGACATGACATCGTCGATGGACGACATGCCGAAGTCAGCGATACATGCCCTTCCAGAAGGAGCGACAAGAACATTTGGCTGTAAAACGGTAGATAAATCATAAATCCACGCATCATTGAGAAAAGTCAGTAGAGTACCGATTTGAGATCTCCGTGTACGATACGGTTCTTGTGCAGATGATCAAGACCCATAGCTACGTCCAGGATCTGAGAGGGAAATATTAAACCTTGGCGTTAGGATTAGTTTGAGGCTCACCAGGGAAAGTCGGTCGATATCGCGCGGGCAAGTTTTCAGATATTGTTGAAGGTGGCCATTTTCCATCCAGGGGGAAACGAGAGAGAGTCTACCATCGAGAGTATAGAGACCAAAGAATGGCAGCAAGTTTGGATGGGAGAGTTGTCGCCAAATCAGAGCTTCACGGCCGAATTCCTGGAGAGATTTAGCATAAAGCAAAATTTCAGGTCGGCACAAACTTTCAACGCAGTCTGAACATCAACTTCCAAGAATATTCTGATGCTCTTGACGGCGACGGTTTGACCACCCACCAGCCCTCGCCAAATGTCTCCGAACCCCCCACCCGCCATCTGTTGGCCCACTTTTTCCAGTCGAGACAAATTAAAACAGGTGGGATGCAGACCGCTTTTCCGAGAAAGTCTAAGTAAAGCTTTCCAAAGCAGAGGTTTGTAGTTCAACCCGTATGACAAATCCAGAAGCTGTGAAGTATCGTTAGTAAATAAGTGATATGAGCCAAGTTGACCTACATCCTGGATGAGGTCTAGAATATTTTGAGCAAGAGATCCGTTGCACGCTAAAAAACGCTTGTAGTTCTGCGAGTCAAGCAATATCCAGGTGATTTGTTCAAAGACCAACGAAATGTCTCGAGATAGGTGATCTGATATATTCGTCGCAACAACATTTGAGTCCGGGAAGTCCTATTGTAAACCAACATTAAAGACAAGTAAATGGTCGGGAAAACAACTCACTTGGTCTTTCAAATAACCTAACGAGATCTTCATGACGGAACGATAATTTGCGATACAAGTTAAAATGTCCCATTGTGCCCATTGGTTGGATAGGCGCACGAGTTCAGGTTTCAGGCTGTGATCTACTCGCTTTCAAGTTGCTTGCACGTTGCTTAACATACCTGGGTCTGACCGTTTGCAATACATACGAGGCGAGGTTCTGTGCGTTGATTCAAGACGTTGGTTCATCGTAAGTGTCAATAAGCTCACTTGATGAATATGAAACCATGGGCCCCGTGTCCACGTCAATTTTCCAGCAAGATTATTGTCGCAATTCTCGAAGAGCACTGTGCTCGAAAGACCAATATCTTTGTTTTCCGCTGGTAGATCTGTCGAGGTTTCAGGAGAGCTGGAGGTAGAATTTACTCTGGTCCCAGGTTCAGCTTCCATCGAAACACGCTTGAGAGAGGAGACAGTGGAGTGCGTAGTTAACGACAACGAGGAGGAGAGATAGAGAGTTATGAAGCACTGCCTGTATGTCACGCAAATCATAACACTTGAGATGGAAGTGGCAGCGTGGACTGAAGGAAGCATGCGCCAGAATCTTCTGTTATTCTAGGATTGGCACGGATGCAAAAAAATGCAGTGTCTGTTGAACAACAGATTTAAAGGAAAGGCGGTGTAATATTAGAGTCCAATCGAGCGCAGCAAAGCGTTACTGCATGGGCAAACCACGGTGAATCACAGGCCCAGGGGACCTCGCGCAAAGTCGTTGGTTTCTACACAGCGCGAGGGCATACCATAAGCAGTAGCTTGTAGTACCGCCGCGAGAGATGATCGTTCAAGTTGAGACAAATCTTCAGACAGCCTGCCAAATGTAGCACCGCCTCTGATGGACCGAAGACCAATACTTGATATTCCCACAGTTTGAATCGCAACGTCCGAAACAGCCCGAACAACCACAAGCGACCTCGATGAGAGCATTTCGACCACAAGACGTATTCACCTCTGTTGTAGAGTTCCCCCATCTCAATTACGCCTGAAACCGGTACCATAACGGCCTCAGTGAAGAGAAAAGGATATTCACTTTTGGGCCCAGTGGACGACGTGGCCACATACCACTGCGAACAGCGAGCGCGTGGTATAGATGCACATGTTAATCCCCCATCCAATCCTGGCACTCCAAGAATCCCGTAGTGGGGACCTCGATAATACGAGATGGTGATACGTCGTCAAATGCCATGATGCGTGGTATCTTCCGTCGATGCCGGCCCTAGTTTCCAACATCAAGAACACGACTGGAATGGCAGCTTAACTAACACCGTGTCTATCTTTGTCTTCTCAACTTTTTCAACTCTACATCCCTCGCGTCCGGCAGTGGCCTCGGAGCCTCTCCTGCAGCTCGAACGGGGTCAATGAGCAATAGGATCACCTTTAAGACGACATGGTAATCCGCACAATCTTACGGCCCGCTCCTGGTCGTATATCGTGCTTTTCTGTGCAGCACAGTTCTCTTTTTAATAAAAACAATCGGACGCACACGATATATGCGCAATAATCATACTACTAGAAGCGTTACCTCAATTTTATGCTCTTCTCAAAATCGAGTTGGTACTCAGGACAAAATTTAAACATCTTGCTTGTGGCGGCCTTATGTCTTTCTGCTGTCGGTAGACCGCTCAGGCTGAGTAAGGTCGTCAGTCAGCAGGTTAGCGTTGTTAAAGTGGTCACGATTGATTTACCATTTCCACTGCTAGCGCGTCAATGCTCGCGGGTTCGAGTCTGGTTCGAGCTATTCAACAGATCACCAGGTGGTCTTGCGATCCAGAACAAAATACCACCTCTCGTTGCATTCGTCAAAAACATTGGTGAACACACAGCAGCTGCGCTCAAGGCCAAAGGTTACCAAGTTGCTCTCGGCTCTCGTAAACCCATAATAGACGAGGTCGATAAGAACGGTTATTTTCTCGTAGCTGTAAACGCTGAGAGCCCCGAAAATGTCAAAGCAGCGTTTGCCCAAGTCAACGAGGAACTTGGTCCCCGAACGTTGCTATTTTTAATGGTAAACGTCTTGTCCAAATAAAATAAGACCGCAGTTCAACAAATACATTCATTTAGCTGCAACTTCTATAGCTCCGCCTGTCCCCGAGGACCCTTTGAGCTGCTCTCTGAAGGTTTTCAAGTGACCCACAGTTAGCTTAGCCGTATATGCGGCAGCGCAGGAAGCCTTGCGCGGGTCCCGATCTGAAACACTCAAGGGCACGCTCAAGACCTTCATCATGACCGGAAACCGTCTTCCTTGGATACCTGCCGATAATTTTGAGTGGATTGGTTTAAACGTCGAGAAGATCATGCAGTGGCGTTTGGTCGAGATTCTGTCTCGGGCGTACTCCAAGGAGGGATCTCGGTGGGTAGAGTGTACTTTGTTGGGCCTTTTCGAGATCATGTCTGATTATTCATTTTGAAACTAGGTTCTACTTCGCCAGTCTCGTCGGTGGGAACGGGGGCGTAGTGGAGCCTCTTTCCGCCTTCTGGACAAGCGGTGCCTTGCATGCATAGGTGTATACCGACCTGATCACTCGAAAGGACCAGGCCGACTGGGAATACAGGTCAGTATCTGTGTCTGTTTTCATGGGATGGACCATTTTTAATTTTTCCTCTCACAGATTTACTTTGGATGGGAAACAGTGGAGGAAGTAACGAAATAATGTTAGGATTGGAATGTTCATGTTGCGCGCACTCGATTTTATCTGGCCCGTGCCCGTGAGTTGTCTTGAATATTTCGCCTATAAACGAGTCGCGGAAAAGAGCCAGAAGCTGGACAATTACTTGACCGTAAGCAAGACCGTAGGAAAGGAAATAGTAAATTGCCAGTTCGAGCAAGTTCAAGTTCAAATCGGCCTTTCGGGATTATAGTGTCCGCATCGGCCGAACCTCTGGTCAGTCCGAATTGCGACAGTGTTCGACCCCATACTCGACATAGGCCACCTCCAGCGACTCTCTGTATCAAATTGAATAACAGGATTTGTGATTATCAGTCTGATAGTGCTCCAGAGTTTGAAGCTCCGCTGACCATCGGCTGCGGAATGCGTCTTCGATTTCCTACTATCCATTCGGGCCTGTCTATCACTGTAGTCTTGACTCCTTCTTGATTTTCTGTCATTCGCCGTCAATTCAATCTACCCGAGCTCGAGGCTGGTACAGTGGCAGTGTACCTCCGAACGCCACCTCCAACTTGACTCAGCTCGATCTGGCTTCAGTTTTCTCCCAAGATTCCTCTGGCAAGTGAGAATGAGCTGGAATACTATCAAGTGTATGTTGGTTGGAGACGGTGCTGTGGGAAAGGTTCGTTCTCTGATGATAAGTTGTGCAGTGAAATTTCAAAACACTGATATACCGACATCAGACCTGCTTGCTTACCTCGTATACCGAGAAAAAAGTTCCCCACTGACTATGTTCCGGCCGTACGCGACTAGTATCACGTCCTGCACGCTCAAACAGACCCGCTTTGTCTAGGTTTGCGGCGGCCATGGGGAAACTGTTATGGCTGGAGAGGTTCCCTATCATCTCGGCGTATTTGATACCGCTGGTTCGTCTGCGGATATTTCAACTGTCATGATTTTGACTTTGCATCCGATGAACTCTTGTTTTATAGGCGAAGAGGATTATGACCGCTTGCGACCATTATCTTATCCGCAGACAGACGTCTTCCTCGTCTGTTTCAGCGTAGCAATGCCCGCGTCATTCGAGAACGTGAGAGAGAAGTGGTTTCCAGAAGCGCACCATCACTGCCCCGGTGTGCCGTGTGTCATCGCCGCGACTCAAATCGATCTGAGGGACGACAGCGGCTCGGAGAAAACGAGGCAGCAACTCGCACTAGTTACGACCGCACAGGGTGAGAAGCTCGCGCGGAAGTTGAAGGCTGCGAAGTATGTCGAGTGCTCGGCGAAGACACACAAAGGAGTAAAGAACGCTTTCGACGCGGTGCGCAATTGGGAATTATTCACTCTCCTCGTCGCCGGTGTTGACTGCTGTCCTCCACAGGCTATTGCCGCTGCGGTCAAGTATCAGTCCCCAGTGATCGAACGCAAAACAAAGTGTATCGTTGTCTAGACTGAAAATCCAACCAATGTGTTCCCTTCCTTTCCGGTAAGAATCATATTGTCGCCTTTCATTGAGAGTCTCGTGCAATTCAAGTGAGGCAAGCTCTAAATTCGATCAAATGCTACTTGTTAGCAGACGCGGTGCTCGAAAAATGGTGGTACAACGCCTGGGTTTCGGAGGAGCTCGAGGATGGTAGCAAAAATGAGCTCGGGCTCCACATGCCAACTCACGCCAGGGCTCTGGACAACCTACATGTTTCTCATATTTCCGTCGTCGCTCGCCATGGCACAATAAAACCACCAAACGTCCCCGTTGGTCAATGCCCCTGCGAAAAACGCCCGACCACTGCTGGGATTGTCAGAAATACTATTATCTTGGGATTCAGGAAGACAGAAAACCTCGCTTCGGGATTATGGCGTCGGCCGAACCTTTGGTCTGTCTGCGACAGTGTTCGACCCCATACTGTACTATTTCAATCGTAGGTTCAGTCACAGGTCACCACGCTAGCTGAATTGAACCTATTTAATTTTGGTCACAGGTCACTGGCCTCCAGACGCGGTTTTAGTCCAAAAAAACGTCGGCAAATTCCGAAAAATTGTCTAAAAAAGCAATTGAACCAATCAAAAGTTGAACCTAAAGGGTCACAGGTCACACCCGCTGAACCTACGTACAGTACTCGACGTAGGTGACCTCAGTGACTCTCTGTATCAAATTTCAATAAGATTCTGATTATCAGTCTGATAGTGCTCTAGTGTTTGAAGCTCTGCCGACCATTTGCTGCGGAATGCGTCTTCGATTTCCTACTATCCATCCTCGTCTCTTGGTGTTCATACAGACGGTAAGAAGACTGAACGTTGGGCGCGCTCTGAACAATCAGTCCAGAACAGAAACGCGGGAGCAAACACGCCGCGGGTGGGTGGGTTTGCTCGACGAATTTCGTCCTCTGACTGAAAGTAAGAACAGATTATAATTCATATACTGTACCGAAATAAAATTGCGATCTTGTACAACCAAGGAATAGGGTGGGTGGGGTGAAGAAATTGTGGCGGATGAAGCCAAGATAAAGCTGGGCCGCCTGGAAGGCTGCCGTGTCCAAAATTTAGTTTAAGGCGCTGGTAAGTCATAGATACGAAGCTGAGAGAATAGTCTATTGATTGGATGCTGATTCTGAGTGAAACTGGATCTGCTGCGAATGAGATGGTCGCGGCAGAAAGACAAAGAACACTGATTAGTAATCACCTGTCGCTCGGATGGAAGGCGATGCCGATCCGTTCGGCTCGGCATCCTCCCAACTCCAGAGTCCATCCGCGCCTCATTCGCCGTCAATTCAATCTAACCCGAGCTCGAGGCTGGTACAGTGGCAGTGTACCTTTCCGACTTGACTCGACCTGGTTTCAGCTTTCTCCCAAGATTTCCTCTGGCAAGTGAGAATGAAATGTAATACTATTAAGTTTGTGTTGGTTGGAGACGATGCTGTGGGGAAGGTTCGTTCCCTATTGATAAGTTCCGCACAGCGAAACCACTGATATACCGACATCAGACCTGCTTGCTCACCTCGTATACGCAGAAGAAGTTCCCCACTGACTATGTTCCAGCCGTACGCGATTGGTATCACGTCCTGTGCGCTCAAACAGCCCCGCTTTGTCTAGGTCTACGGCGACCATGGGGAGACTGTTATGGTTGGAGAGGTTACCTATACGCTCGGCGTATTTGACACCGTTGGTTCGTCTGCGGATAGTATTTCAACTGTCATCATGATTTTGACCTTGTATCCGATGAACCCTCGTTTTATAGGCGAAGAGGGTTATGACCGCTTGCGACCATTATCCTATCCGCAGACAGACGTCTTCCTCATCTGTTTCAGCGTAGCAATGCCCGCGTCATTCGAGAACATGAGAGAGAAGTGGTTTCCAGAAGTGCACCACTACTGCCCCGGCGTGCCGCGTGTCATTGTCGCGACTCAGATCGATCTGAGGGACGACAGCGGCTCGGAGAAAACGAGGCAGCAACTTGCACTAGTTACGACCGCACAGGGTGAGAAGCTCGCGCGGAAGTTGAAGGCTGCGAAGTATGTCGAGTGCTCGGCGAAGACGCACAAAGGAGTAAAGGACGCTTTCGACGCGGTGCGCAATTGGAAGTCACCCACTCTCTTCGTCGCCGGTGTTGACTGCTGTCCTCCTCAGGCTCTTGCCGTTGCGGTCAAGTATCAGTCCCCAGTGATCGAACGCAAAACAAAGTGTATTGTTGTCTAGACTGAAAATCCAACACAACGGGACCTTGTTCAATGCGTTCCCTGCCTCTCCGGTAATAATCATATTGACGCCTTTCATTGAGAGTCTCGTGCAATTGAAATGAGGCAAGCTCTAAATTCGATCAAATGCTACTTATTAGCAGACGCGGTGCTCGAAAAATAGCGGTACAACGCCTGGGTTTCGGAGGAGCTCGAGAATGTTAGCAACAATGACCCCGCGTTCCGCATGCCAATTCACGCCAGGGCCCTGAACAACCCTCATATTTCTTATATTTCCGTCGTCGCTCGCCATGGCATAATAAAACCACCAAACGTCCCCGTTGGTCAATGCCCCTGCGAAAAACACCCGATCACTGCCGAGATTGTCAGAAATACTATTGTCTTGGGATTTCGGGAAGAAAGCAAAACTCGCTTCACACAAAACAGCGCATTGGGCTTCGATTTGAGACCGTGTACCCTCAAATGTCACTTCGGATATTAGATTTGCCTCGTGGATCACGAATAGGGCGGAATCCACCTCCAGCAAAGGAGAATGTCCGCCTTGGATCACCTCTGCGCAGGTAAGTTGCCAGCGGATGAGATTGAAACCAAAAACTCACCAAAAACTGTCATCGTCGACCGTCAAAACCGCATAGTGCATGGGACCTCCTTGTAAAGGGAACCCCCACAGCTTCTAGCGAGTACTCTGGCACGACCACGAGATGGTCAGTGGAGAGGGTTGGATAGCTCTCTGTGTTATTGGTGACGGTTATGGGACTCGTTTCTTGGAGTTTTTGGGCCGCGTAAACGGCAGGGACAATAACAGTGTCAATTAGAAATCGACACACCGTCCCACTCTGTGGTGTTACCACCCCCGTCAGCAACCTCGAAGCGAAATTCGCCAGGTGGAGGACCAACCTGATGCCATACGACATCGCGAACACGTTTGCAGTAGAGTTCATATCCGTCCAGCACCGCGTTTCTGGCTTGTATTAAGCGCTTATGCTCCTCAGACCTGAATTTTATGAAGACCTTTTCGTGGCGGTCCTCCACAGCCGAAACGTTAACAGGCTCAGGCTGATGTTCAAACTGGCTGCTATGCGAAGGAGGAGTGGAAAGGACGGAGGCCGCATATGTCGTTGAAAAGAGAAGTGCCTTTTTGACTGAGGCTTCGGACATCCCTAAGGCGCCGGCGAACATGGTTGAATCACATTTGGCTTCGAGGGCTGTGAGGGCGTCGATCCTGCGCTGGATCCGAATCCTAGCCTCGGCATCGATGGGGGTAGTGTTGCAGAAGGACATTAGTGATGCAGAGGGATATGATGAGGGGGGGAGGTGTGGGGTGGCTGACAGGGCGAACAAGGTTTAAGAACGGTCTCGAGTTCATAGACAGGGGCAAGCTTGAAGTCTTAAACCGCCACAAGTTGTTCTGGCCCGCAAGCAGAAAAATGAAACGCATGGCGCTACCAGTAGAATACTCGCTGCTGACATGACTTGAAGGCTGCTTTGAATAAATTACCAAGATCTCAAAGTTCAACCAAAAAAATTGAACTTCACTGATCCGTGCATTGATCCGCTCTTTCGGCATTTGATTTTGGTTCGGCAACTGAATCGCAACTATTGTTCCCTCAAAGGGTTAGGACTCGAAAGTTCCTTCGACAGGAATTTATTCGTTTCCATCGAATGTCACGAGTCGCGACATGAACGCCGCTGCATATTCGGGCTCGGAGAAGAGATGCTGGCAGTGCCGGTAACGTTCATTGCAATCCCGCCCGAGTCCGCAAGACGCCGAGTCCGTCGGATACCATTAGTTCGATTTTCGGGAATCGGCATGCATTGCGCATTGTTCGCTATTCATGTCATTAGGGGTTTCATACATCCCGATTTAAGGCCCAACTTGGGCCCCAACTTCATGCCCCAACTTTTTTTTTTTTTTTTTTCGATTTGGTCGCGCCGTTGTGTTTCCCGAGAGAAAAAATTCTCAAGTTTGGAACGGAAATTGGGGATCAAGTTGGGATCAAATCGGGCCCCAGCTGGGATGTTTGAAATCTCCTATTATTTTTGAAGAAATCGGAAGAAATCGCATTCAGATCGATGTTTTTTTTGGGGGGCCGCGTCGTGCCTGTTTGTTCCTTCTTGGGACCTCCGCAGTAATATACTCCTCCTCCTCCTCCTCCTTCCATAGATTCCCGCGGACCGCCCCAACGAGCCCAGGAGAAAGTCACCGATCGGTGTTTGATGGAAATATTGTCCACCGCATTTTCCAGTGAATGATCCCGGTGCGTAGTTTCCGGATGTTTTGATCCTGCATGCCAGCCATAATTCTTGTACGTACGTAGAATCTACTTTGCAAGCCTCGTCTGCGAGAGGGGAGCATACCTGAACCCCGTTCGTCCTCCACGAGCGGCCCACATATGCAGGCGTATTTAGACCACTCGAGAAGATCACACCGACCGGGAGTACAGGTCCGTAAGCTCCAGCATCCTCGTGTGAATGTGGGATTTTCAATTTGTCTTGAACAGATTCACTTTGGACGGTATGAAGTGGAAAAAAATAGCGGAAGAAGAATCCTGTCTCGAACAACGCATTCAAAGTCGTCCACAATGTAGCTAGTATTCTATGCTTTGGATGGAGACTCTCCGAAAGTCAAAGCTGATTCAGACAAACCAAATGAAGATGCGACCAAATCACCGCTGTAAAACTGAATTCTGCTCCTGGTTGGTGGTTCATTCGCGCAGAATCAGTTTTGTTCATAGCGAACATTTCCTCTCCTCTGGTCGAAGCAGGCCTCGAACCACAATTTCTGGTTAACTCGGGGCTCTCATAATCACTGATCACCGACGGGAGTCGGGCGGTATCAGTTGTAGTTTCCGCAATGGTCGGAATCCAACCCAGAATAAGCAACGGGCGCCTCCGAACTTTCCCCAATGTGGACACTCCACACCTCCCGATTCGAGTCCCGCGTAATCATTCCACACTTTGGCATATTTCATGGCAGAATTATATTTCACTGCTCGAATGGGACTGGTCAGTCCGGGTAGGTTTCTCCGCTTGAACAGGCTAGACTACGATTATTCTGCTGTGTCCGAACAATGCAACACTAGCTCGCTCAAGGTGGATCTCCATTGCGATCACAATGTTCCTGAACTTTGTCGTCCAAGGTGTATTTTGCGCGTTTACTTAACTGCGTCTATAACGAAGGATTGATCGGATAGGTCGAAACTGCAATGTGCGCAACTCTAGTCACTCGTCTCTACCTTGGGTTCCCCGTTGAATCTGCGGTTGCACCGTTTCTTCCGGAACTGTTTTTTTTTTTGTGGAGCTCTCAATACTCCCATTGGTTTTTGCTTTAAATCAAATATCGAGCTCGAGGCACGCTCTCAGGTTTCGGGAGTACGGTTTTCAAGCATTCTTATGAAAATGCGCTGAGAGGCCGGACCATATTTCCGGTTGGTTGTTGATGAGCCGAAAAAACAACTCGAGCGACGGTGTATTTCAGACTAGGAAGACATTTGACCCAGGGGCCGACCAGAATCACTAAGAAGGAACTATCAACTCCCGTCAACTCGTCGTAACTCCTACGCACCTGGACTAACCCAGCTTCAAGCCGATAGCGCCGTCAGATAGGTGCTCCGATCTTCACGAGTAATGGATTGGAATCCCCAGTCAAGTTAGTCCAACGGATAACGGACATCTGATTGGGGATAGAATGTTTCCTCAAGAAGTATATAAAGCTGGACAAGCTGGCCAATTCTCGCAGTTCAAACCATGGGCGCCAGTACTATCAATGTGGTCCTCTTCCTTGTTCCATTGGGATGTTTCACTCACGATTCATGTTTTCAGGTGCCGTTTTCCTCCAAGGTTCTCGTTATAGGTGGGGGTCCAGGAGGAAGTTACGCAGCCGCTGCTCTGGCCAGAGAAGGCATCGATGTCGTGCTTCTGGAGGCCGCCAAATTCCCTAGGTACGCTTTATATTAAATTTCAATCGGTGGACCACGTCTGACTTTCCCTAGGTATCACATAGGTTCGTTCATCGGTTTAGACCCAGATACGAATCTGACCTTTCAATGAAGGAGAAAGCATGCTCCCTTCTCTCCGTCACTTTCTCCGGTTCATAGATGCGGAACGAAAGGTCGAAGCGCATGGCTTTCAGAAGAAGGTTAGCAGTTTAACTTCAAAAATTCTCAGACTCACCATACACACGACAGCCCGGAGCAGCCATCTTGTTCAGTAAGTCGCGATCAACTCCTGGAAGTGACACTTTTTCAATCTTTGTTTGTCTTCGACAGACCAATGGACGCGCGAAGGGTACACTTACTTTGGTGAGTTCACTCATCCCAAAAATGTGGAAATCCGGTCCGATGAAGCATGACTGGCAGGCCAGAATAATCATTCCTGGAATGTCGTGAGTAATCCGTCCACAATTCTATTATTTATTATCCTGAATATTCAACGTACTAGGTGCGTTCCGAGTTTGACGAAATTTTGCTGAGGCATGCAGAAGAGTGCGGAGCCAAGGTGTACGAAGAGCACAAAGTCACCGAAATAACATTCGCCGAGGGCTCCAACTACCGACCGACCAGTGCCACTTTCACGACCGGTACGGGTGAAGTACGTTCCATCGCGTTTGATTATCTCGTCGACGCGTCCGGTCGCGCCGGGATCATGTCCACCAAGTACCTGAAAAGCCGGCACATGAACGAGACCTTGAAGAACATCGCTTGCTGGGCCTACTGGAAAGGTGCCGACATGTACGCTCCAGCGACCGATCGTGAGAATAGTCCCTGGTTTGAGGCATTGACAGGTAAAAGTTCCTCTCAAACGCATCTAGTAGAATTGATTTGACGTTATCTCTCTTCGAAGATGAGAGCGGTTGGGCCTGGTTTATACCTTTGCAGGACAAGATCGTGTCTGTTGGGATCGTCATGGACAGTAAAGTGAGCGCTGCGAAAAGAGCTGCCGGATCCGCGGCCGCTGGGGATGGGAAGAGCTACACTCTTCAGGACCACTATCTTGCCCAGTTCGCCTTCGTTCCGAGGTTGAAGAAGCTTCTGGGAGGTGCCGAACTGCGCGTCGATGCCACTGGTCAAACACCGACCGTGAAATCGGCTAGCGATTTCAGTTACACCGCTTCTAGCTACGCGGGAGATCATTGGAGGCTCGTCGGCGATGCGAGTGCCTTTGTAAGTTATTGTTCCGCCCAAACCTTTGTTGTGAATCTGAATAATATTTGCAGATTGATCCGTTCTTCAGGTAACACTATCTTCAGCTTCAGAATAAACCAACTAGAATGTTTTCAGTTCTGGCGTTCATCTTGCGATTTCAGGTGGTCTCACGGCAGCCGTAACGATCGCAGCGTCCATTCGTCAACACTGCTCCGAGGAAGAGGCGGGGAATTTCCATGACCACAAAGTTGCGGTTTCGTATACGCGGTAAGCCGTACATTCAATGTGCTTTCCACTTGGTTCTCAGATCTAGCCCGCAGGTTCTTGCTGACAGTTCTTGGGGCCTACAAGCAGATACGTAACCAGCAGGTCATCTTTTTCTGTGCTGACCGCGGGTGGAAGTTGCTCACTGTCCACCACCAACAGGTTCCAGTGTTGAATGACATCGACGAAGGCAACTTCGACCGCGCATTCGACCTCATCAGACCAGTTATACAGGGTACCGCGGACGCGGGGAAGATGCTCACAGAAGATGAACTTCAAAAAGCCATGGCGCGTCGACGTGTCTCCCAAATTCAGTATCTGAATTGCCTAATTCGGACCAACAGGATTTCGTCACGCACATCTTCGTCCCGACCGACCCGGAGATGCAGCAAAGGGTGGGGACGAGACTTGGCATGAACGTCCTCGCCCCCGGGGCGCCCATCCTCACCAAGGATCAGATTTCTAGCCTGTCCGCGGGCGATGAAGACACTGAGTGGGTTTTGAATCAAGGTACGCGTGTTATTGAAACACGTTTCGGAAGGCTTCGTGCATCTCATCACGCTTTCAGCGAACGCGAGCAAAACGATCTCCGACTTTTATACCGGACCCGACCGGCTGTTGGGGGAGGTCGTAGATGGCCTCATCGGGTGCACCGAACGCGGGAATCTCGGGCTTGCACGAGTATCAGAGAAGTCGCAAGTGCGCAGGAAGTGATCACGTCACGTATAAATGAATCTTTTTTTATTCTTATCCTGTAAATTCATACAATCAATTTCGACCACCCGCTTGCCTCCCACGCAGCCTCGAACTCGGCCTCGCTGAATCGCTGGACAGCCCACGTTCGCGCTCGCTGGCGAATAGCAAGATCGTCCTCGGGCGAAAGCGTCAGAGCCTCGTGGATTCTAGACGCAAACTCCTCAGGCGTCTTGGCGTGATATCCTGAAAGGATGGGGTTAGAATGTACACCGAGGGCATCAAGAGGACGTACCTGTCGGCTGTCCTTGGAACTGTATGACGATATCCTCCAGGGGACCGCCTGAAGCATGCGCTATAGGTATTACGCCCGCCGCCTGTACAATTTCAGCCGATGTGAAATGTGAGCTGCAGGGAAGCGTACCATGAATTCCACGACGTTGATGCCAAAGTGCTCGTCTAGCATGGTATTGAGCCCTACACTCGCGCGGCGCAACCACGCGAGCATGTCGGGGTAAGGGGCGTTGAGCACAAACTGAACGTGGGCCTGGATCGAAAATCAATACTAGTCCCAAAGCAACAGTTAACTGGCAGACCTCGACGCCGAGGTCCCGAGCGAGCTTCCGCAGCAGGTTCACTCGGGCCTCGTCCTCTACATTCCTGCACCCGCCAATCATCACGAGCTGGATGCCCTGCTCGGCGTACTCGGGATGCTCCTCCAGCATCGCATGCAGCGCGCGCACCTGCTTCGCGTGGTCTTTCTCCGGGCGGAACTGCGCGATGCTGAGCACGACACGCTCGCGGCCCTCGAGTGGCAGGCGCGCCATCTCGCGCGTGTCGCACGACGGGTACACCACACGCGTGCGGACGATGCCCCAGCGACCGCCGAACGGTGGGTACGCGAGCACCGCGTCAACGTGTTTCTTCGTCCAAGAGGAGTTGACCATGATGACGCGCGCACGGCGAAGCGCCAGAGCGTACAGGAGCATGAAGGCGTGGTAGTACACTAGCTTGACTTTGCGCGTGACGCGGGAGATCATGGGCGGGCTGACGGTGGGGTAGTGCACGTACGCGCCAGCGGGGATGCCTAGGAGTCGGACAAGGGGTAGGGTGAATGCGTAGCCCATTGTGTCGATGTACGCGTCCGGCACGAAGAGTGACAGGCCCTCAGCCACGAGACCGACAGAGCCAAGGCTCTGCCCGATGAGAGTAAAATGCGGATATGTGGAGTCCTCGACGAGAATACGCCGCGTAAGGAACACAAAGTGCAGCGTAGCAGGAGATAGAGTTATGGAAAATCGAGATTGGACTTTTTCAAGTATTGAGCTCTTTGTGGCAGACGTATCTCCCGTGTAAACAACACATAGAAGGTCCGGATGTGTCCGCTGAATATATGCGATGGCTGTCCAAAGAACGCGCCTCTCCTCCTCCACCGGCATTGCTACGCTGGATTATATCAAAAAAAAACGTTTATACAAGTCCCAGACGACGTACCAATATGGGTGAAAGAAGGCGAAAACTTTTGTTGACGACGGAAGAGACAGAGAGTCAAGCACAACTTTTCGTTGGTGCGCCGACCGAGTTCGCAGGTAGGTTAGACAGAGATATATCACAGACAGAGGCAAAAGCGAAATGAGAATAAGGTTGGCCATTCGATTTCCGGTTCTGCCGCAGTGGAATGTCAGGTATTGCCACGAATGTAACCTGTGAGCTTCCACAGATCCCGCAGGGGCTAGATATTCAGGAAACCGCGACCAGCTTCTGCGACGCGTCCAGTTAGTTGGCAGGGTCGAGTATACGTGGAGAGATCAAAAGCTGACGGCCCTTGCGGCCCGGATACAGATCATGATGTCAATTTTGCTTTTCAACTTCCATGGCGTGTCTATATCTGCTACTGCCTCCCTTTCAATCTTCTTGTACGGCTGTGCACGCAGCACCTAAGATATCGCTCTCTGTTCTTTACACTCCTTTCGACGAGCTTCCGCCATCTTGATTATGTCTACCTCTCGAATGCGTGTATCTTCGCCGTCGAGCTCATCTTCAAGTGTCTTTTTGCACCGGTACAGTACGCATTCCTGTGTGCGTTGTGTTTCTGGATCTGTCTGGCCTTTGCATCACACCGTCGGCAGCTGCTGGCTGACATCCGACGTAGACGTATGTCGGCCCTCTTCTACCCTGTAAAGCATCATCTGGCTCGCGGTCACACAACCGCGCTCAACTTACACGATCTTCGTCTACCCATCCACCGCCACCCCTGTACCATTCTAAACCGCGCGTCAGCACGCCCCCACGGCCAAATAGTACACCCACCGCCGCGTCACTGCCGCGTCAACGCGCGTCAGTGCCGCAGCAGTCGTGTACTTTCACCCAAGGTTAGTCTAAAACGCGGCTTGACTCGGTGTAGACGCGTTTCCGACGAGTCATTTGACACAGTTGGCACAGTTGGCCTATTTGAGACTACTCAGGTAACCAAACGTAGATGGAACACCCAATGTATTCGGTGGCGAAATTTGTTGAATATCACCGCCGATATCTCGGATTTCCTCTCAGAGCCCGAGGTAGATGGGAGTTTGGTCTTCCCTGGAAGACAAGATGCGTTTCCCGCCCACGTAAACACGGAAAATTTCTATGTAGTTAAGCAGGGAGTACAGAGATGTTCGTCTGTGCATCTACGGTGAGGATTTTTTTGGACAGCTTTTTCCACTATGCACGGAACTTACTGTGCGCCGTTGTGATATTCCCGAATGTCTTACTTTCTCTGACCCCAAGGAAACTGAATTTTCCTTCGACGTCCCTATCCTGGTGGTCGTTAGTATGATGATCTCTGATGGTGATCCCCGACGCCGGTGGGTACGAAATTAAGATTTAACGCTGGCAGGAGTTAACGTTGTATTTGGAAGTTACTATGGGTCTAACCTTAGACTGACGTATGTTGGATGCCCTGAACGCATATATCCCCAGCGCCAGATTGAACCGACGACGCAACCTGCGAAAAGAAGATACAGTAAGCAATTAGTCAACCCGTACACGGTTTACAGTTACGCTGACCGACAAGACAGTTCAACGCTCAACGTGAATGCTCTGACTTGAAGTCCATCATTGTTACGGAGACCTCGGAAGAACTTAAAATATGTACTAGGGCGGATTCTTCACTTCAAAATGTTCGTAAACCCTAGACATGGATCCTTTCTCATAATCCCGTTTTTGCGGGAGAAACGTCAATCTATGCGCGGGAGAGGAGCATCATCCTGCCAATGAATTCAGGCAGTGTTGACTCAGGGTAGATTCAAGTACTATCTAAGCAACGGATGCCAATCATGTTTCTGAATTAAGAAAAAAATAAGTATTTAAGAAGACTGAAGTGGTTGGACTCCCTCACAAATTTCACCTTCTATACTTTCAACACCAACCATGAAGCTTACTGCTACTTTCGCTACCTTCGCGGCTTTCTTCACTACCCTCGCCTCTGCGAGCGTTCTTGAAGCTCGCGATAGCTGCAATGCCGGTGGTGTCTACTGCGGCACTTCCCTGCTCAACAAGGGTAAGTATGCCGCCATGCATAACCAAGCGGGTTAGTTGTTGTGCTAATGATCATTGTTTCATCCCTTCCAGGCAACTACAGGGACCATATTATCTCTGTTCTCTCGCAGGATGGCCAGCCAACTGATGAGGTGCATATTGAAGACAGCCTCTTCGACTGCCTCAGCGGTGGGGAGATCAGGTTCATCTCGTTCTGCGGGAATGGCTGTGGTGGCACCACAAGCAAGGCCGCTGATTTCTGCTTGTAAGCGGGCTTGGGACTGCGGGTAAGAGGAGTATTTCAGGACCACATATGGAATTATTCAAGAATTATTAGCTAGCTATAGGTTGGGAACCACCGGATCCTAGCATGTGCTCGATAGCAATTGAAATCACTCGTCTTCATGTTATTTTTCATAAGTAGGGTTAGTTGAACAAAGCAGTTTGAACCCTTTCTCGTCAACAACGGCAATTCACTTACCTTTGGTGTCGAAAATGGAGACTAAACAAAGTCAGATTCAGTGTTGATAACAACATCTAAAATATATCCACCTAACCAAAATCAGACTAAAAGTACAACGTAAGTAAGAAGAAATGAGAAAGGAATACAATGGAGAGGTCACCTCAGCATTGAAACAGCGTCTGAAGCAAATACAAGATTTTGCACAGTATAAATACCAAGTAGGAAACTCAATGGAGCTAAATGACTGTAGCATGTATCTACCATTCAAGTTGAACAATGAGCGATATAAATCACAGATAACCATCCGGCTCAAAAGAGAAGGCTGTAGAACACATGCAGGAGAAGAATCATCAAGGATCAAAGTTCGATTGCTATTTTCAACAGCTTAATTCAACATCTAGGTTGCCACTTGAGCTCGTTGAACCAAAATATCAAGATGAGTAAAAATCAACCGCAGACGCGTGTCTGACGTTGTCCAGTTGAATTCTACTCATTCGAGGATATCTTAATCTTAATTCAACATTGAATTCTGAATAGAGTAAAATCTCGAGAGTCTACGAGTCGACATTCAGAAATCCAAATGTACTGCATTCAAGATGATAGAAACAGTCTCACAGAATGTATAATTCTCATGTCACGCGCTAAATACATACCTACATCGACTTGGCTTCAAATTTAATTAATAATTGACTTGAGTTGAACGTAACTTACTTGCATGGGAGGGGTAAGGCGCACGAGGGACCGATGAAAAAAGACATATGATGATTAGAAAGAGAAATAGGCAGTGTGTATTTTCCAGGGGGATGGAAAGGTAGATGCAGATGATTGTAGATGTGAGTAAGTAGAGGAATTCTGAGATTAGATGGACACACGGACCGTGATTCAGATGTGGGGGTAGGAATGAGGAATGGCACGGCACATAACCAAACCAATCTATACGCCTGTATTATTCTGAGCAAGTGCTCACTGGGTGTCACCCGTAACCAAGATGTACCGTGTTCACTGAGTAAAGGTGTTCATTCTTCGGCAATCGGCGAAAATTACTACTATACATGGGAGTCCGGTGAATACCAAACCGGAAATTTTCGTGTTTTGTGGCCTATTAAATTTGGGCCAAAAAAGTGCAAGGTCACCCTCATTGGTACCAAAAGTGTTCAGTTCACGGGTGGCCGCCACCCAATACCTGAACACTTGGAGAGATTAAAAAGGTGACGGCCCTCCGGGCCGGATGCAGATCATGATGTCAATTTGCTTTTCAATGTTGTCTGCTCTGGACCCCTCGGGATGGCATGTCTATCTCTGCTGCTACCTTGTTTTCAATCTTCTTGTACGGCTGTGCACACAGCACCCAAGATATTGCTCTCCGCATTCTGTACACTCCTTTCGACGAGTTTCCGCCATCCTGATCATGTCCATTCTCAAATGCGTGCATCTTCACCGTCGAGCTCATCTTCAAGTGTCTTTTTGCATCGGTACAGCACACAATCCTGTGGGTGTTGTGTTTCTGGATCCGCCTGTCCTTCGCAGCACACCGTCGGCCGCTGCTGGCTGACATTTGACGCAGACGTAAGTCGGCCCTCTTCTATCCTGTAAAGCATTGTCTGGCCCGTGGTCACACAACCACGCTCAACTTACACGCTCTTCATCTACCTATCTACCGCCACTCTCGTACTGTCCTACACGGCGCGTCAGCACGCCGCCACGGGCAATAATAATACAGCCACTGCCGCGTCAACGCGCGTCAGTGCACGCCAGTGCCGCAGCAGTCGCGTACTTTCACCCAAGGTTAGTCCAGAACGCAGCTTGACTCGGTGTAGACGCGTTTCCGACGAGTCATTTGGCACAGTTGGCCACAGGTGCCTATTTGAGACTACTCAGGTAACCGGACGTAGATGGAACGCCCAATGTATTTGGTGGCGAAATTTGTTGAATATCACCACTGATATCTCGGATCTCCCCTCAGAACCCGAGGTAGATGGGAGTTTGGTCTTCCCTGGAAGACAAGATGCATTTCCCGCCCACATAAACACGAAATCTCTCTATGTAGTTAAGCAGGGAGTACAGAGATGTTCGTCTGTGCATCTATGGCGAGGATTTTTTTGGGACAGCTTTTTTCACTATGCACGGAACTCACTGTGCGCTGTTGTGATATTTCCGAATGTCTTATTTTCTGACCCCAAGTCTCCCGATGGAAGGAAACTGAATCTTCCGTCGACCTCCCTATCCTGGTGGTCGTTAGCATGATGATCTCCGATGGTGATTCCCGACGCCGGCGGGTACGAAATTAAGAGTTAACGCTGGCAAGATTTAACGTTGTATTTGGAGGTTACCCTGGGTCTAACCCTAGACTGACGTATGTTGGATGCCCTAAACGCATGTATCCCCAGTGCCAGTATGAACTGACGACCCAACCTGCGAAAAGAAGATACAGTAAGCAATTAGTTAACCCGTACACGGTTTACAGTTACGCTGACTGACAAGACAGTTCAACGCTCAACGTGGATGCTCTGACTTGAAGTTCATTCGGACATGTCCAGCGCCCAACTGGTGCCCATCATTGTTACGGAGACCTCGGAAGAACTTAAAATATGTGCTAGGGCGGATTCTTCACTTCAAAATGTTCGTAAACCCTAAACTGATACATATCCTTTCTCATAATCCCGTCTTTGCGGGAGAAGCGTCAAACTATGTACGGGAGAGGAGCATCATTTTACCAATGAATTCAAGCAGTGTTGACTCAGGGTAGATTCAAGTACTATCTAAGCAACAGATACCAATCATATTTCTGAATTAAGAAAAAAATAAGTATTTAAGAAGACTGAAGTGGTTGAACTCCCTCACAAATTTCACCTTCTATACTTTCAACACCAACCATGAAGTTCACTGCTACTTTCGCTACCTTCGCGGCTTTCTTCACTACCCTCGCCTCTGCGAGTGTTCTTGAAGCTCGCGATAGCTGCAATGCCGGTGGTGTCTACTGCGGCACTTCCCTGCTCAACAAGGGTAAGTATGCCGCCATGCATAGCCAAGTGGGTTAGTTGTTGTGCTAATGATCATTGTTTCATCCCTTCCAGGCAACTACAGGGACCATATTATCTCTGTTCTCTCGCAGGATGGCCAGCCAACCGATGAGGTGCATATCGAAAACAGCCTCTTCGACTGCCTCAGCGGTGGGGAGATCAGGTTCATCTCGTTCTGTGGGAATGGTTGTGGTGGCACCACAAGCAAGGCTGCTGATTTCTGCTTGTAAGCGGGCTTGGGACTGCAGGTAAGAGGAATGTTTCAGGACCACATATGGAATTATTCAAGAATTATTAGCTAGCTATAGTTTGGGAACCACCGGATCCTAGCATGTGCTCAGTGGCAATTGAAATCACTTGTCTTCATGTTATTTTTCATAAATAGGGTTAGTTGAACAAAGCAGTTTGAACCCTTTTCTCATCAAGAATGGCAATTCACTTGCCTCTGGTGTTGAAAACAGAGACTAAACAAAGCCAGACTCAGTGTTGAAACAACATCTAAATATATCCATCTAAACAAAATCAGACTAAAAGCAAGAAGAAATTAGAAAGGAATCCAATGTAGAGCTCACCTCAGCATTGAGACAATGTCTGAGGTGAATACAAGATTTAATGCAGTATAAATACCAAGTAGGAAACTCAATGGAGCTAAATGACTGTGGCATGTATCTACCATTCAAGTTGAACAATGAGCGATATAAATCACAGATAACCATCCGGCTCAAAAGGGAAGGCTGTAGAACACATGCGGGAGAAGAATCATCAAGGATCAAAGTCCGATTGTTGTTTTCAACAGCTTAATTTAACATCTAGGTTGCCGCTTGAGCTCGTTGAACCAAAATATCAACATGTGTAAAGATCAACCGTAGACCCATGTCTGACGTCGTCTAGTTGAATTCTACTCATTCGAGGATATCTTAATCTTAATTCAACATTGAATTCTGAATAGAGTAAAATCTCGAGAGTCTACGAGTTGACATTCAGAAATCCAAATGTACTGCATTCAAGATGATAGAAGCAGTCTCACAGAATGTATAATTCTCATGTCACGCGCTAAATACATACCTACATCGACTTGGCTTCAAATTTAATTAATAATTGACTTGAGTTGAACGTAACTTACTTGCATGGGAGGGGTAAGGCGCACGAGGGACCGATGAAAAAAGACATATGATGATTAGAAAGAGAAATAGGCAGTGTGTAGGCTTTTCCAGGGGGATGGAAAGGTAGATGCAGATGATTGTAGATGTGAGTAAGTAGAGGAATTCTGAGATTAGATGGACACACGGACCGTGATTCAGATGTGTAACAGAGAGCTCTCGGCTAGAAGTCGAGCGCTAGTTCCGGTACACGGGTAAGAGAGAAAGCTGAGGTGGTCGCAACAAGTAAGTGGCGTAACGATAGTATTGACCAAGGGTCTAGCTACGTACAGTCCGGTATTTAAGTAAGTACGGTAACATGTGAATAAAGAGTGTGGATCAATGATATACGATGCCGAGGCATCAAGGATGAAAGAATGTGTGGTAAAGTTAACGCATAAGGAAGGTGTGTGGTTGGAAGGAAAGAAGAAATAGAAAGAAGAAGGCGCGGGGGCGCACCGTTACACCCGCCCTCCAGATCGACATACGAAGGCGATCTAACCCATGTTGGTGTCAGCATCGCCCGACCCCCCTTCCATGCCCTTCTGTCTCTTCGAGGCGGAGGCGGCGTCTTGAAGCACCTTGCACTTCTTCGCGAAATTGTCCTTGGCCTCCTTCGTGTGGACATCCGCCAAGGTAAGGGTGTTCCGTTCGTTCTTCTTGTTCTGACGGAGCTGGTAGTACTTCGTCTCGTGGCGCTGATCCAACAGAACAAGACACTCCCGCGTTTTCGAAGTAGGTGGTCATCACGGCGACCTCGTTGGCCCCCAACAGGCGTCCCTCGATGATTTCGTGGTCGAAGACGCAGAAGGATTCGGGATCCGCGGGGCTCAGGTTCGAGTTGTCGTCCCAGACGATCACGCCGTCCTCAACATAGGCCCAGCCATAACCCGAGTCGTCCCACTCGTTCATGGCCTTCGCAAACATGTTGTAGTACGCGGGGGCAACTTGGGGCAGGTTCTCACTGGTGCAGATGGCGAGATTGTGTTGAGCGAATAGGCGGACAGTGTGGGCGTCGAAGAGCACGGCCTCATACTCAGGGCTGCGCTGGAAACGGAAAAGCGTAGTGGAAATGCGCTTTAGGGCGGAATGGACGTTGTTATACGCCTGGAAGTGCTCCGAGATGGGCGGTTTGTACGCAGAATTAAAGATATCGAGTTCAGTGGACATAGGAGCGAATTCAGTGGGGGCAAACTCTCCTATCTGCTCGTCAGCCTTATAAGACCAAAAGTGGGCCATTGCCGAGGCGACGGACAACCCCTGTTCTTGCAGAGGTGGCTGTCCCGATCCATGTGGCAACTCCTTGATATCTGAAATTCCAATTGCTTCAAAATACTCACCCAGAGCTTGTAATTTCTTCGCCTGATCATAAGGCATCCAGCTCTTATCCCCAGACTTCCATAGGACTTCAAACAACGCCTTGGAACGGCGCCCGTGGTGGCTGATAATCCTGTCAACCGCCCACTTGTTAGTTTCGCTGTCCAAGGAAATACCCAGCTGACATTCGAGTCGCCCAGGGAAACGCCGATCATCATTAGGAATGTGGATCCTCAGTAGAGAGGCGTGAAACACGTCGTGAACCCCACGCTGTTTCATGTTAGCAGGCAAATCCAATTGGAACGAGTTGTTCCTGAAGTCCTGAATAATCGCATAGGGCCCAATAAATTTGGGAATCAGTTTCCGAGCGAGCCCTTTCTCGAAGGTGATATTCTTCGAGGACAGATACACCAGATCACCTTCAACAAAGGGTGCCGCCTGTCGTTTGCGATTAGCAGACCGAGTCTGTTTGACTTGCGCAGCGATCATGCTGTCATGAGCAGCCATGATCGCCAGCCTTCGTTGCAACGCAAAATTTGCAACGCCGGGATAATCTCCCGTGCGATCCGAGTTCCATAACAGGGAACGAGGCATTCGTCCCGTGTCCAAGAAAAACGGAGCATACCCGGTGGTTTCAGATCGGGCTGAGTTCAGAGCGAACTCGATGGCTGGAAGCTTGTTAACCCAGTCCTTTTTGCTTCGGGCCAATACATTGGCGAAGCATTTGAGTGACCGTGCAATTGGCACGTTCAGTACTTCCATCCGTCTCCGGATGGTATGCACTGGACATCTTCAGTTTCACGCCAATCAGCTCGTGAAGTCGCTTCCAAAAGATACTGGTGAAAAGAGAGTCACGGTCGCTCACAATATATTTGGGCAAGCCATGCAGTTTGTATACATGCTCGAATACGAGTTCCACCATTTGTCTGGCCATGTAAATTATGTGCACCCATCCTGTCAAGTGATCAATGACGACAGCAATGGAATTAAATACTCCATCTCGGTTCCTGGACTCGGGCAACGGACCGACAAAGTCGATCCCTATCGCCTCCCAGGGCTCAGTAGGTGGATTTAGAGAATGGAGGAAGCCATACGGCCGCTGATTGCTCAGCTTGCTTCGTTTGCAAGTTGAGCACAACTCACAGAAACTCCGAGAGTCGTCCACCATTTCCTTCCACCAGAAGTGATCCCGTAAGTAGTCCAGAGTTTTCCTCACGCCGAGGTGAGCTAAGATCGAATGGGCCTCTGAGATCACAATCTCACGAACATTTCGTCCCTTGTATGTGATATTCGGGACACACAGAACACGGTGGTCAGCATCCTTAAGATAAATTAGACCTTTATTTACCTCAAAGTTGTGGAACTCCTTGGGAGTTTCAAGGATCTTCTTGAAGAAGGTATCTTCACCATAGTTATTTGCGATCAGTTTTGCCAGGTCAAGGCCGTGCCAGCCGGTGTTAACGACGTTCAGAAGTGAGTCGTCCATCTGTTTGAGGTCTTCTTCAAGGTCATGGCTTGATTCTTGACTCGGCGCGGAGCCTGAGTCTTGACTCGGCACGAAGCCTGAGTCTTGTTGAGTTGTACGCAAAGTACCACTCGGATTGCCGTCGCTTGAGGGATCTGCGTTGCTGGGACGGTTCGGTTCTGTGGAAGCAGACTGATTGTCACGTGATGACAGATCAAAGTCTTTGACAGGTGACACCTGTCTTCCTCGCCTACCTCACTGGTGTCTATCGCTGGCGATGCGTCTGACTTTCCCAAGCCGTGCATCGTGGCTGCCGTGTCGCTTTTGCCTTGTTGTTTTTGTTTTTGGATACCCCCCACCCTCCTTTGGGGACGTACGGGGCGGCTTGGACTTCGCGTTGGGCCCCAAACCCTTGCTAGACTTTGCGTTGGCAATTGCCTCTGACTTCACGTCAGCGGCCTTCGCAGCTCTTGACATCGAGCGCGTGACTCTGTCACTTGACAGAGCCCTAGCTTCCATGCCGGCAAATACAGGTATGGATATAGATTCAATGTCGAGCTCATCATTGCTGATGACATCGTGATAAGTATATTCAGAACACGTGCGAACGGTACCTGGCACCTCATTAGAGTAGATGTGAGAGAGCGCATCAGCTAGGACGTTTTCAGTCCCAGGTACGTACTTGACTTCAAAGTTGAAGCTGGATATCTTCTCTATCCATCACGCCTGTCTTCCCGACAGGTTCTTCTGATTAATCAAATGAATTAACCCTTTGTGGTCTGTTACCCAGGTGAATTTGCACCCCTGCAGGATGTCGCGATGGCGGAGCATCGCCTCGATCCCCGCAAGCATTTCAATCTCGTGCACAGGATAATTCTGCTGTGCAGAATTCAGCTTCGCAGAGAAGAATGCGGCGACCTTCGCCCCACGCCAGTCGTCTCCTTGACACACGACACCCGCTATGCCCGAGCTACACCTGTCAGTGACGAGCCAAATTGGTGGTGCACCTGGTTCATAATTCAATGCTTTCCGGTGATGACCACAGACGTCAGACACTAATCTTTTGACGTCTTCAAATGCCCCTCTGGGCGGTAAAGTCCCATCTAAATGGTACAGAGTCGTTGGTCAAATTATGCATGATCCCCATGGGAATTCGTGCATTCGGCACATCATCCGCAAGGTAACCACTCGATCCAAGGAAGCCGCGCAATAACTCATGGTTTGTTGGAGTCTTCCAATTTAACATAGTGTCAACTTTGTGGGGATCCATTCGGATACCCTCGTCATCGACAATGCGACCCAATATACTCAGTTCGGACTTCAATAGCTGCAGCTTGTGGGCGCTTAGATATAGTTTCTCTCGCTTCAGTACGTCTATGACTTTCTTAACATGTTCTATATGTTCTTCCAGTGTATTTGAATATATAATAATATCATCCAAGTAGACGTCCATAAAGCGACCAATGTAGTCCCCAAACAAGTAATTCATAAGAGTTTGATAAGTAGCAGGTGCGTTGCAGTCGCCCTGCTGCAGGACTAAACTAACCATGTTGCTGTCTGGTGTGCTAACGGCAGAACATGGCACATGTTCGGGAATAATCCGAATTTGCTCGTAGGCATCCTGGCCGTCAATGAGCGAATGGAATTTGCAGCGTGAGGCACGCCGCAAAATTCCTTCCATATCCGGCAGTGGAGAACTCATTTTCTTCGTGTTGGCGTTGCGAGCCCGTAAGTCTACGACCACTCGCAATTTTAATGTATCTGTTTTAACCTTAGGTATCAACAGCATGGGAGCCATGTTGCTCGCATTGGTAACTTGCCAACGGCCATTCTTCAGGTATGTTCGCCTCTTCTCGTCCCACAAACTCCTCAGAGCTTCCGGGCATCTCGAAGGTCTCCATGGAAGAATCTTATTCTCATCAATCAAAGGGATGGTATGATTTATTGCTCGTAATGGAGGTAAGCCAGTCTCTTCCGCCGATTTACATATAGGTTTGGCATAATCCATTAGCTCATCCCGAGCCGCCTGCAGGGTCGTCTCACTCAATCCAGCAGCTCCAGCATACACTCGCACGGTAGCAACCCCTTCGAGAGGTAAGGAGTCAGCACTTCCTATGCATATGCGAGCAGGATTCAAACCGATGCTTACCTTGTGTTGAAAGAGCCAAGCCGTGCCCAAAATCATGTCATATCCACTGAGGTTTGCCACGAAGAAGGTACGTTCCTCGGAAATATCTTGATATTTGAATCTGACATTGACAGAATGATTGATTTTGGAGCGCGACCCCTGAACGGCCAACTGCAGGGTAATAGGGTCCTGTAATTCGCTCCTTTTAACCTTGAGCTGATCCACTAGGTTTGTCGACACTAGGTCCCCGAGCGAGCCAGAATCAACTAAGGCGCGAATAGGCTCGCCATTCACTCGAACAACGATGACCAGAGGACGCGCAACGATGCGGTCCAGCACCCGAGGCATTGAGGCGGTACGAGACAATCCCTTCACGCTGTCCGCAGGAATTTGAACTCCTCCACAGTGGAGGACAAACTCGCTCTCCAGGTCGTCCATTGCTCGGCAGAAAGGGTCCATATTTGTCCAGATTCCCTCGTAAAACTCGAGGTCATCCTCAGGTTCGTCAAACATAGTGCCCAAGTAATTTGCCTGATGAGTTCCCCACCAGCCATTCCGAATGTTGTTCTCTCGCAGGATGCACTTCAGTTGGCGCCTCAAAACCCAGTGGACGAGATCCATGTCAGGATTGAGCAGGGCTGTCTCCGATATTTCCTCATGTAAGCCATTTGGTTCCAACGGGATTGAAATAATGAAGCCATCCGGCCCATCCAGATCATGAGGCTCCCGAAGAATTCGTCCTATCCCAACTGACTCGAACATTGGTAGGTGCCGGCTTATGTCCTGGAAGTACTGATTAATGGTGTCAGCCAGTAACTCCTCAATCGGGAAGTTGTGGATCGGCAGGGTCTCCTTGTACTCAATACCCAGAACTCTGGCGCATTCTTGTGCATACCATTCCACCAAGCGGAATGTCGGGAATCTGAGACACTCTAGAGGTAAGACCAATACCTCATCCATATACGAGTCTTCAATGACGTAACATTCTTCCGTAGGATGTAATACTCGGAATCGCACCGTATCCCGGCGGTCGTCTGACCAGGGAATCAACTCGTCACCAGGGTAAGGTTGGAAAAATTCCAACAGCGCCGTGACGGTGTTTCCTAATAAGTCACCCAGGCGGTGAGATCTCCGAGGTGGTTCTCCTTCTCGCGGCTCACCGAACTCCTTTGCAGCGCGTGCCCAGCTCTCTAGGCGATCTTTAAATGACTCTTGATGGTCCCCTGGTAGGTGGTATTCGTCCACATCACTGTCAGACGAGTCGCTCACAGTGCGCAGGCTAGGCGGGCTCGTTTCCGAGCTTTCTGAGCCCCAGTCAGTAGAATCGCTGACGGTTTTCAGTGAGGGCATATCGTCATCCTCGTCTGAGGAAGCCAGGTCAGCTGCTGTGATTATCTCCTCTGAGCTGGTCACTGAGGTGTCTAGGGCATCATAGGTCTCCGAGTCGGACTCAAGGCCTTGCAAATGGCGCTCATACCATGTAATTAAATCAAACTGCTGGTCCGACAGGAGTTGCCTCGGCAATTCGAAGCAATTAGCGACCAGGCGATCCGATATCACCAAGTTCTTGCCCTCCACATGGACCACAAATCGATCTGATGACTCCTCTTCATTCTGAGAATGCTTTTCAAGCATAATCTCGACTGCGCCAGCTTCAGCGTCGCCGATTATTTCAAGGTAACGTTCTTGGTTAAAATCTTCACTCAAACCAAGTCCTAACGCATCGGCACGCATCTGCGCATACCACAATGCAGGCATAAAGTCTGGCATTTGCAGCAACTTATCCTCGAGGACGACATCGAAATTGGACTCATTGTCCATTACAATATATTCAGTGTCGGAAATGCAGTAAGCCAAGAATCTCTTTTCCTCAAAGCATTTGTCTGCGGTCTGGAGGTTGGTATCTCCTGGGTAAGGCTGCGCAGACTGAAGCATTAGCTCCAGGTAGAACGCGTGTAGGTCCCCAATAGGGTGTTGGGTTGAACTTTGGACGGGGAAGTCGGCTTCAGATGGTGAGTTTAACTCGGAAATTAATTCAAACTCGTCGTTTTCTGAAAGGTTTTGAAGGGGTTCCCTGCCCTCCTCGACTTTGTCCAGGTCAAAGTGAATCGCCAACATCTCAAGCACTTCAGTGCTTTCGTAGAGCGCGTTGCGCGAACTCGAAGCGGTCAGTATGTGCGCCGAATGAGCGGAAATACCTGGCGGCTTACCCTTCCTTTTAGAAGGGACTGATTGAACCTTGGGGCAATTGCGAGCCAAGTGGCCTGGCTCCTCACAATTAAAGCACAGACCCTTTGCGAGCATCTCGTTGCGTTTCTGAGGTGAGATCTGCTTCCCAGAATTTTCCTCTTTCGTTGGAATGCCTGCAGCAGAAGTACGCATTACCTCCTCGCGCGGAAGCGAGAAACGCACGCGCCCTCCACGCGCACAACCACGTCCACGGAAACTACCGCGAGGCGGTCTATTCTGAGAAGGTGCACGGCTAGACTCCATTTTCTGCTGCTGAGCAGGACGTTTGAATGAACCGTTCGCAGATTCACGGTTTTTCGCGTCCAATTTCAACAATATTTCCGCTTGTTCAGCCGCCTTGACTATTTCATCCCAAGTTGCGATCTCGGGATTGAGTTCTTTCCGATAAATCTCAGTTTGGATCGGATAGGTAAAGCTGTTAAATAATTTAACAATCTTCTCTTGAGTGTCTTCTAATCCAATGGTATTATAAATTTCAGACCACTCGGCGACATGGGCAGCAACTTCCTTTGTGCCCTGGAAGCAACGATTTAATCGCTTCCGTTGACCATTACAGAAATCCACGGGGAAGCAAAATTCAAACAGCTCAATAAAGAACCGTTTCAGATCCCAACTCTCCTCGTCTGGCGCCACCACTTGATTATAGAAATCAAGTGCCTTACCATCCAGGTAATACAAGACGAAGTAGACTTGCTCATGCTTAGCCACTCGGCCCATCTTAACGTAAGTCTTAGCTTCTCTCGCAAACGCTGAATAGCATTAGCATTAGGTTCGCCATTATAACGAGCAGGAGGGATCGGCTTGAGAATCATCCTTTGCTTGCGCGTGTGACCGTGCTTGTGTTTGGAAGATAACCTCGGGCTCAAGGATCGATGCCGCGGCAGTCCAGAACCATCCGAACTTGAGGAGCTGGAACTTTCATCCAAGCTCGAGCTGGAGTCATCAGATGGGTCAGACGACGGCGGGTTCATCTTAACACGAGCCTTAGGTGCGTCTTTCAACACTTTAGCAAAGAAATTCTCTGCCGCTAATCTTCCCGGGGTAACTCCCCTCGATATAGGTCGGTTGCGCCCCTTTGGCGCTTCCACGGGAGTTCTGTCTCTTGGGCCGGCCTCAGTTTTAGGCGGCTCAACCTTACGCTGCTTCGGCTTGAGCTCGCTGATCCTTTTGGACAGCAGAGCATACAATTCATCTAAGGTTAGTCCGGACTTCAGGCCGTGATCGTTATTTGCATTGCGGCCAGAAGCAGCTGTAAGTTCTTCGTTCTTGATCGGTTCAATATTCACAGTTTGAACCGGTTCAACAGGTGTAATGGGCTGTTGAGCGGCCGTCTCTTGTTTGGGCTGAGGTTGAACCGCGGTAGAATTTTCAACCTTATCTTTCTTAGCCCTTTTGGACTTAGGGCTCTTAGAGCGTTTATGCTGTTTCTGAGCCTTTGGAGAAGACGGCCTAGCCGAAATCTCATCCGAAAATTCCAGGTGAGGTGTAATTTCCTCTTCCTTAACAACTCAGTTGATTTCAGCATAGTTATCCAGCGTGTCGCGCTGTGCTTGCAGATCATTCAACGAGAAACCAAAGAGCGATGGAATATTGCCCCAGTTTCCCAGGCCAGGACCTTTGCCCTTGTCTTCCGATGGACCGGCTAACAGGGCGAACGAGATGAGGTCGCCCTCACTCGCAGTTTCCCCTTTGGTAGTCCGGCGGCTCGGAGACGTGGGAACTGCAGATCCCACTGCCTCACTGTCAGAGGTGAGGGTTTCCCGACTGATTGGACTATTGCTTGGCATGGTAACTCCGTGATTGCTAGGAACAGCCTTTCGCTCAATCTTGGCACGTAGCTGTGCTGCATACGCTTCGTGGCGGCGTGCGAGCATGGTGAGCTCGTCGACACTCATTTCTTGCGTTGCTTGGGCAACGGTGGACTCGGTCTCGGACTCAGAGGTACTCTCATCAGAATAGAAGTTAAAGGTATTTTTATTCTTATTTGAATAACTCTGCTTGCGGTGCGATCGAGATGTCTTACACGTGACAGGAGTCCAGCCCCCATCATCAATGTTCTCGACCTGCGCGTGTGGATCTCCACGCGCGCCGGTATCCACCTTGCTCATGGTGAGTGAAGGAAGCTCCGAAGAGTTCTCTCCAACACGCGGGCTGGGATTTCTCGCCACCGAGGTGACGGATTCCCCGGACGCCAAGGCGCTGGTCAGTCTTGCTGCAGGAGCAGCGGTGGGTCCCATCAAAACGTTGACGAGAGGTTCTCCCATATCTCCAGCCGCAATTGATCCGAATGAGAGCGGGACAGGGCTGAAGATAGGAGGGGGAGGGGAGAAAGCGCCGGCACGAGTGGCGGCGCGGGTATGGTGGTTATGGCGTCCAGAGAGGTACATAGCCATAGTTCTTGGTGTAGGTATTGTTGGCGACAGAGCGGTAGGTTCGGTTGATCAGACCAGACGATAACCAGCCAAGTAGCCAAAGAGTCGAGCACTTAAAAAGATGGTAACGGAGAGCTCTCGGCTAGAAGTCGAGCGCTAGTTCCGGTACACAGGTAAGAGAGAAAGCTGAGGTGGTCGCAACAAGTAAGTGGCGTAACGATAGTATTGACCAAGGGTCTAGCTACATACAGTCCGGTATTTAAGTAAGTACGGTAACATGTGAATAAAGAGTGTGGATCAATGATATACGATGCCGAGGCATCAAGGATGAAAGAATGTGTGGTAAAGTTAACGCATAAGGAAGGTGTGTGGTTGGAAGGAAAGAAAGAAATAGAAAGAAGGCACGGGGGCGCACCGTTACAAGATGTGGGGGTAGGAGGAATGACATGGCATGTACCCAAACCAATCTATACGCCTGTATTATTCTGAGCAAGTGCTCACTGGGTGTCACCTGTCACCAAGATGTACCGTGTTCACTGGGTAAAGGTGTTCATTCTTCGGCAATCGGTGAAAACTACTACTACAGCTCTGGACAATCAAAGGCAACAAATTTGATTGACTATTTATATGATATCCGATACCCATCAGAATTGAAAGGAAACAATAAAAGCAGGTTCCTGAAATTTTTTGAGCAAATTTCATCAAGCTGTTGCTGAGATAATGCCCATTTTTTACTTGGGGAGTGCAAAATTTTGGCCGGACACCGAAAATTATACGTAAAATCATGAAAATATTTGAGCTCTTTTCACCTATCTAAGTATGATTATGGTACAAAGGAATATATTTAACGAGCGGTAATGGAGAAAAAAACCCTGGGAAAGTTCAGTGTTACCGTGACAAAAGTCACACTTTGATTGTCATGCTGCCGTCTATGTTGCAGCTTAGAAACCACAAAACATGGGAATTACTGTACTATTTCGACCAAGTGTTCAGTGACGCGTGACACCCAACATTTTTTGATGTATGCAAAAATCGCCTTAATTCAAAAGAAAATTCTTCGGTCTTCTCGGACATCGAAAATTCCCAAATTGATGAACACTTGGTCGAAATAGTACAGTAGCTTTAGAGCAAAGACAAGAGCTTGAAATAAGAGTCAGGATACCTTTAAAATGTATCTCAGAGCAGTGAGATCCCCAGGACGCCCACAGAGGTACACACAATTCCGATGAGATGGCCCAAAAAATTTGGCCAAACCCTTTGTCTCGTGGGAAATTTCTGAAAAAATCGGTTTTAGCCATATTTTGGGGTGCTGAATCTGAATCTGAACTTAGCTAAGCCTATAAAATAGCATCTGAGTCACTGCCTACTTTGTTGGCTTTGATTGTCCAGAGCTGTATACATGGAAGTCCGGCGAATACCAGACCGGAAATTTTCGTGTTTTGCGGCCTATTGAATTGGGCCAAAAAAGTGCAAGGTCACCCTCACTGGTACCAAAAGTGTTCGGTTCACGGGTGGCTGTCACCCAATACCTGAACACTTGGAGAGATCAAAAGGTGACGGCCCTTGCGCCGGGCCAGATGCAGATCATGATGTCAATTTGCTTTTCAACTTCCATGATGTCGTCTGCTCTGGATCCCCCGCGATGGCGTGTCTATCTCTGCTGCTATCTCATTTTCAATCTTCTTGTACGGCTATGCACGCAGCACCCAAGATATCGCTCTCCGCGTTCTGTACACTCCTTTCGACGAGTTTCGGCCATCCTGATCATGTCCATTCTCGAATGCGTGCATCTTCGCCATTGAGCTCATCTCCAACTTGAAGTTCTCTCTCTCTGCACCGGTACAGCACGCATTCCTGTGTACATTGTGTTTCTGGATCTGCCTGTCCTTCGCATCACACCATCAGCCGCTGCTGGCGGACATCCGACGCAGACGTACGTTGGCCCTCTTCTACCCTGTAAAGCATTGTCTGACTTGCGGACACACAACCGGGCCCAACTCACACGATCTTTGTCTACCCATCCACCGCCACCCTCGTACCATTCTACACCGCACGTCAGCACGCCGCCACGGCCAACTAATACACTCACCGCTGCGTCACTGCCGCGTCAACGCGCATCAGTGCGCATCAGTGCCGCAGCAGTCGCGTACTTTAACCCAAAGCTAGTCTAGAACGCAGCTTGACTCGGTGTAGACGCGTTTCCGACGAGTCATTTGGCACAGTTGGCCACAGTTGGCCTATTTGAGACTACTCAGGTAACCGGACGTAGATGGAACGCCCAATGTATTTGGTGGCGAAATTTGTTGAATATCACCACTGATATCTCGGATTTCCCCTCAGAACCCGAGGTAGATGGGGGTTTGGTCTTCACTGGAAGATAAGACGTGTTTCCCGCCCACGTAAACACGGAATCTTTCTATGTAGTTAAGCAGGGAGTACAAAGATGTTCGTCTGTGCATCTACGGTGAGGATTTTTTTGGTACAGCTTTTTCCACTATGCACGGAACTTACTGTGCGCCGTTGTGATATTCCCGAATGTCTTACTTTCTCTGACCCCAAGGAAACTGAATCTTTCTTCGACCTCCCTACCCTGGTGGTCGTTAGCATGATGATCTCCGATGGTGATTCCCGACGCCGGTAGGTACGAAATTAAGATTTAACACTGGCAAGAGTTAACGTTGTATTTGGAGGTTACCCTGGGTCTAACCCTAGACTGACGTATGTTGGATGCTTCGAACGCATATATCCCCAGCGCCAGATTGAATTGACGACCCAACCTGCGAAAAGAAGATACAGTAAGCAATTAGTCAACCCGTACCCGGTTTACAGTACGCTGACTGACAAGACAATTCAACGTTCAACGTGGATGCTCTAACTTGAAGTTTGTTCGGATGTGTTCAGCGCTAAACTAGCGCCCATCATTGTTACGGAGACCTCGGAAGAACTTAAAATATGTGCTAGGGCGGATTCTTCACTCCAAAATGTTCGTAAACCTTAGACTGATATATATCCTTTCTCATAATCCCGTCTTTGCGGGAGAACCGTCAAATTATGCGCGGGAGAGGAGCATCATTCTGCCTATGAATTCAAGCAGTGTTAACTCAGGGTAGATTCAAGTACTACCTAAGCAACGGATACCAAACATGTTTCTGAATTAAGAAAAAAATAAGTATTTAAGAAGACTGAAGTGGTTGAACTCCCTCACAAATTTCACCTTCTATATTTTCAACACCAACCATGAAGTTCACTGCTACTTTCGCTACCTTCGCGGCTTTCTTCACTACCCTCGCCTCTGCGAGTGTTCTTGAAGCTCGCGATAGCTGCAATGCCGGTGGTGTCTACTGCGGCACTTCCCTGCTCAACAAGGGTAAGTATGCCGCCATGCATAACCAAGCGGGTTAGTCGTTGTGTTAATAATCACTGTTTCATCCCTTCCAGGCAACTACAGGGACCATATTATCTCTGTTCTCTCGCAGGATGGTCAGCCAACCGATGAGGTGCATATTGAAGACAGCCTCTTCGACTGCCTCAGCGGTGGGGAGATCAGGTTCATCAAGTTCTGCGGGAATGGCTGTGGTGGCACCACAAGCAAGGCCGCTGATTTCTGCTTGTAAGCGGGCTTGGGACTGCAGGTAAGAGGAGTATTTCAGGACCACATATGGAATTATTCAAGAATTATTAGCTAGCTATAGGTTGGGAACCACCGGATCCTAGCATGTGCTCGATGGCAATTGAAATCACTCGTCTTCATGTTATTTTTCATAAATAGGGTTAGTTGAACAAAGCAGTTTGAACCCTTTTCCCGTCAAGAACAGCAATTCACTTACCTCTGGGTTGCCGGTTGGACTCGTCGAACCAAAATATTCATATGAGTAAAAATCAACCGCAGACGCGTGTCTGACGTCCACTCGAATTCTACTCATTCGAGGATATCTTAATCTTACTTCAACATTGAACTCCTTGTAGAGCAAAATCTCGAGAGTCTAGACATTCAGAAATCCAAATATACTGCATTCAAGATGCTAGAAACAGTCTCACATTTTCATGTCACGCGCTACACACATACCTACATCGACTTGGTTTCAAATTTAATCAATACTTGACTTGAGTTGAATGTAACTTAGTTGCATGGGAGGGTAAGGACGCACGAACAACCAATGAAAAGGACATATCTAATAATTAAGGAGAGAGATAGGTGATACGTACACTTTCCCGGGGGGATGGAAAGGTAGAAGCAGATGATTGTAGATGAAGAAAATGAATGAATGAATAAATAGAGGAGTCCTGAGATTGGAAAACAGAGATGGACGCACGGACCGTGGTGTGGGGGGTAGGAATGAATGATACGGCACGTACCCAAACCAATTTATACGCATGCTGTAGTAATTCGATCAAGTGTTCACCGCAAGTTCATCGGGTGTCCGTCACCAACACGTACAATGTTCACTGGGTGTTCATTCTTCCGAAGTCCGCAATCAGCGAAAATTGCTATACATGGAAGTGCGGTGCGGCGAATACCAGACCGCAAATTTTCGCGTTTTGTGGCCAATTGAATTTGGGCCAAAAAATGGCAAGGTCACCGTCACTGGTACCAAAAGTGTTCAGTTCAGTTCACGGGTGGCCGTCACCCAACACCTGAATACTTGTTCGGAGAACTCCGATACCCCGCCCGCCCTAGTGTTCGGGGTGCGGTCAGGAGTCCTAACTTAGGACCTTTAGGTTCGATTCTGATTGAAAATTTCCGAACCTCGAACCTCAAGATGAGTTCGATTTAGTGAATTGTTGGGCCGGGCTTCAAGCTTCAAGCCCTAGGCCCGCCAGGCCCAGCCCTGGGCTTACCAGGCCCGGCTCAGCCCAATACAAGGTTTGAGCGGGCCCAGGGCTTGAGCTTGACGAAGTTGAAGCCAGGCCGCGGGTTCAAGCCCGGGATTTGGCACCACCTCTGATACAGATTATCAGTTTAAATTTTGATCAGAGAAGTGGTGCAAAAGGTCGGTGTTTTACTTCTAAAACCTCAAAAACATCACACCTTGGTCATACTCACCAACATAGATATTGAATGTTCAAAAATGACTTGAAAGCGGCGGCTGCAAAACATTCGAAAATGGACTTCGCGCGATGGGATGGTTCAACCTCTTTTGTGTCCCCGACATCCGTTGCTCACCCAGCAACTCAGGCCCGGGCTTGAGCCCGGGCCTGGGATTAGCATTCCGTGACATGCGCATGGTCAGAAGCTCATTCCTCAAGTGAGTCATAACCTTGAATCGTATAAATACCTTTGAGCACGTACCGTTTTCTGCTCATAGCCTCTATCTGCGTGGGCTCTGCCTTGAAACATCTCATCCCATCCAATCATGGTCAGCTTCCCGCATCTCAACTCAATCATTGCCAGTCCTCGCGTGCTAAAGGTTCTTTCTGACCTGCACGCCGAGGCTGCTGCTGAGGGGCCATACCTCAACCCAGCCGCGTCATTCGACAAGTTCGTGGCGCTGGACACGGACAAGTGCGCGCTTGTCTATCTCCTGCTTCGCAGCAGCGCTGCTCGCAACGTCGTCGAGGCGGGGACGAGCTTTGGCCTGAGCACCATATACCTCGCTCTGGCTGTGGGGCCAAAACGCAAGTGCGGCCGGTGGTTCTGGGAAGGTCATTGCCACGGAGAAAGAGGCGGCCAAGGCGGCGAGGGCAAGGGAGCACTGGGCACACGCTGGTCCCGAGGTCGAACCATGGATTGAACTGCGCGAGGGCGACCTGCGGGAGACGTTGAAGACGAACTTGCCTGAGCAGGTGGACTTTCTGCTTCTCGATAGTATGGCATGTCTTGGTCTCTTTGAAGTTGTGAGCTGATACAATACAGTCTGGACCCCGATGGCGCTCCCGGCACTCAAATTGGTTCAGCCAAACCTGAAGAAGGGGGCGATCATTGTAGCAGACAATGTGGAGGTATCAAAGGATGGCTATCGAGAGCTGCTCGAGTATGTCGGGAAGCCCGAGAACGGGTTCAGAGCGACTTCAATCCCGTTCTCGGGAGGACTGGGATTCTACGTCTATCTAGGACAGGAGTGAGAAACTCCTGGAATACTGGGTACGGCCCATTCAAACCAATGGCGAACACGATCTCTTATAACCGCTATACAAATTATCACTGTTTCTTTCAGCCCCAGACTTCAGAGCTTCAGCGCCAAGAAAGGCACGCGAGCGTAAATTAAAAATGCCGTAACTGCGAACGAGGATCTACAAGGATCGACAACTTCAAAGACGGGGATTGTCCGCCACAGGATCGTCGGTGTCCAACCTTTTTTGACAAGTATTTAAACGAAATCCTACAACAACTTAAGCAACCTTCAACTCAAAGCAAAAAAAAGAACTGCGTCTGCACAGGCAGGTCGCCCAAGGTACTGGGCCTAGAGAAAAAACAACTAACCTGAACCATGGACCCTTCCTTCGCCCCATCGTGGATTACAATTTTGCGAGACCGTGCATACTTGCATGGCTCGCACCTCCGAGAAGCCCGAAGAACGCGACATCGAGACCTTCAGTAGGGACGCGGCTTTTGGCACGAGTGGTGTCCAGCGACGTCACGGCGACACCCTAAACGCTATCAGCTATGTAACGGCCCATCACGATGATCCGTAAACATCCAGTCGAGATCTGCGGATATTCAGTTGAAATACATCGAGATGTGTAGCCACTGATTTCCCTGTGATCGACATGCAGGTGTCCAGGAGATTCATCGAGTTGTAGTTGGAATGAGTTGGACGAAGAATGCATATATGGAGCCAGGATACCGCCGGCTAGATTTTGAACCTCCGCTCATAGCATCTGCGGAGACCCGAACTGATGAGTAACGAGAAAGAGTAACGGCGTTTTCGCCGCTCTTCTTTGATTTCTTCACTTTCCCTTCTTCAATCCAATCGCCGACTCTGTTGACTTCCCTGGACGGCCTTCCAGAGTATTTCAAGGGGTCGCTCACTGTCGGCCGTTGCACAATGATTGCGAAGAGTGGTCAAAAGTTGAAAGCCAGGAATCAAAGTTGAGCATCGGCCGGACACGAAGAGACGGAAAGAAGGGCGTCGCTGCGATAGCAAGAAGGCAAGAGCAAAGAGGAAGGCATGTCGTGAGTCCAGGACACGGTTCCAAGAGCTGAGAAGATCCCCAATGGATGACTGTTGCGGGTGCGCGTCCAGCAGCGGTGCAAAGGGAGCGCGCTGATGCGCGGGCAGATCAAGCGCAGACTATGAAGATAGTTGGCCTTTCTTTTGTGTATCCTTGGGAAGGAATTTGTGGTGAGCATTCAGCGAAAAACCTTCTTGCACTCGATGACAAATATATTTTGTAGACCACAGGTCTGAAGGCTTGGAAATTGTTCCAAGTGACAGGCAACCTCGGTCTGCCATCAGCGCTTCAGCCGCTAGCTCTCAAGACCGGAAGTGTCACTCACCTTGAAACCATTCGGCCTTGGTCCGCCCCCCCCTGGCCACATCCCGCTCGCCAAAAACCGTCAAGTTTGGCCTTGTTGTTCGGTCCCGTTTCTGACCCTCTTTGAAACGCGCCCCAACTGTCGCCATTTCTCCATGGACCCTGCGCAAGAGTCGGCTCACTCCGATAGATTCCACGGTGGTTGTCACACCCCGGGCGCTCCAGTCGGTTGTCTTGGCCAAGAGCGGGCGACGCTGAGATGCGGGAAGCAGAAGGAACAAGAGCGAGGTTTTAGCTGGAAGATTTCAAGGCAGTGGTGACGGTGCAAGTTCAAGTTGGAAATTGAAAGGCGGCCCGCACGTCCGTCATGTCTACGTGTGCACGAGACTTGGCGGGCTGGGCACCTCGTCAAGTCAACAACCTGGCAAGTCAACAATGGTATCGTGGCCCGACGGTTGAAGCCACAGGCGACCGACAGCGGCGGACGCATGCTTGGAACAAACCCAAGGCAACTCATCTCTCATTCCTCCTTATCCTAGTGCTTGCCTCAAACACTGGAGGGATTCAATTATCATTTGCACAAGCGAACAGCGGCGGTGATCGATCAATTCCACGGTCCAGCGGGTCCAGCTTTGCAACAGCCGGGGCCTTTCTGATTGCGCTCCTCCCTTCTTTCCTTGCCTCATTTCTTCCCTGCGAGGCCGCTAGAGCCTTGAACTCAGCGCTGGCGCGCGCGCTCATCATGACTAGCAAAAACTTTACTATCGACAATATTAATCCTTTGATTCAGTACTCTCCTCCGGGCGCTTGGACGGAAGGGAGCAAAACGCTCGACCCGGAGGCATCCTCGTGCGTTTTTTCTGTCCATTGACGTTTCAGCAGTGCGTTCAATGCGCATCTTTGAAGTTATTCCAACGGTGGCACGTTTACGCTCTGCACAACACAAGGAAGTTCTGCGACGTTCGTCTTCAACGGTACCCAGGTCTATGTTTTTGGTGCCAGACGAGGGAATCACGGTTCGTGTTTCTCCTCGCCGTGGGTGCTCGTTCTCAAGCGCAATTCACCAGGCCCATACTCTATCACCCTCGATGGCACCCAGACTCTCTTCCAGGGGTTTGCGTCCCCCGATGTGTTTAGCACTCTTTTCGTGTCAGACGTCTTACCACAAGGCCAGCACACTGTCACGGTCACCAACGAGCTGAACGATCCGAACAAACCATTCCTGGACATCGACTTTGTACGTGCTTCCTAGCCGCGAATGTCCTTTGTACTCAGATACACCCAAGATCACATGGACAAGCAATGTACCCGACAATGGCGACTCAAAGACTCTAGAGGATACCGCCGACGCATTTACTTATACCCCGCCGACATCGTGGACCACAGACCTCTCCGGGTCGCAGCTCACCGGTTTCAGCGGCAACAATGGCCAGTAAGTCGTTCCATCATATGTCAATTGCCCCCACTCAACTCCCGCCAGCGCCACGCTGACGACTGGTGCATCTGCGACCATCTCGTTCTCGGTAAGTGGTTCTGCCTCTACCCTGGTCCGCGGTTAAACGATCATCAACAGGGCGGCTTCATCTCTGTGTTCGGCCCCGTCGGCCCTACGATAGCACGCTATAGCGTGGTATTGGACGGGGTCAACGTAGGCACGTTCAACGCGACGAAGCAAGCGTACACGCCGCAGGTGGCCTTGTACCAGGCGACTGGCCTCGGGGCCGGGCAGCATACGCTCCAGCTCGTATCGCAGCCTGCCGTGGGCGGCCAGATTCTAGCCATCGACTACGTCCAGGTGTCGCCCAACTCGACGGCCAAGGCCGGCGGAGGGAGTCAGTCGGCAACCGACCCAACCGGCTCGGGCACCGCGACTCCCAAAAAATCCAGGTACGTCCCTTACCTCCCCCCGGTGCGCTTTTCTTCCCGCTCACCCCCCCTGCAGCAGCGTCGGCCCGGCGGTGGGTGGTGCCGTCGGCGGCATCGTCGTCCTCGCGATCCTCATCTTCCTGATATTCTTCCTCTGCCGGAGGCGGCGGCGGCGCGAGCAGGACCCGAACCAGACGGTCGCGCTCGAGGACAAGTACGCCGCCGTGCCTGCGCCGACGCCGTACGCGATGGGCGGCACGGCCGCGCCGAGCCACTACTCGGTCGCCAGCGCGGGGGGCTCCCAGTCGCACCTCGTCCTGCAGCAGCCGGCGCAGTACGGCGCCGTGCCGCCGCCGATGCCGTCCCCGCCCTTCACGAACCCGTACAGCGGCATCGAGTCCCCGCCGCTCAATAACCCGGGGTGGAACGGCGTACGTCTTCGTCTCGCTCTTTATCGCCGTCTCTGACATTTTTTCTTTCGTTTTGGCAGTCGCACGGCGACACGCGGCGCACGTTCTACACGGTCAACGACGATCCGACCAGCGGCACGCTCTCGCGCACGTCCATGAGCGACGGCGTCTCGTCGGTGGGGCGCTCCTCGACGGTGCACTCGTCCGGCGCGGCGGGCCTGGGCGCGGGCGGGGGGAACATGCGGCGCAGCAAGGGCGGGCCGCTCCCGCTCCCGCCGACGGCGAACGTCCCCCTGCCGCCCGACGCGCCGCGGATGTACATCCCCGGGCGGGAGCAGGATATGGGGCCGCTGCCGCCCGACTACGAGCAGGCGACGGAGCCGTATCGCGCGTCATAGCGCCTCTGGTTTTGTATGCTACGTAGATGATATGATAAGTTATATCTCGCGTCCTGTCGTTTCGTGTCCACTCTCGTTTTCTATTGCTTTCGTTCTTCGTATGCTTTGTAGTTTTATCTAATCCGATTCCCCACCGCCGAGATACGACCGTAGAGATTCAATATTGAAATATACAGTTTGTATTGTTTGTGAGGTTCGTCGAATGGTCCAGCTCACCCTCCGTCTAATCCTCGGCGCCAGCATGCCCCTACTATATACATACAAATATGGGTATTAGATATACACTTGTGCGCTTCTCTCCTCCACTGAATCCTACTCCGGCAGCTGGATATCAAAGTGCGTGACCTGGGGGAGGTACGCGGCGGCGGCGAGGTCGAGGAGGTGCACCTCGTCGAACGGGGTCGTGCCGTTGAAGCCGCCAAAGAGGAAGAGGCGGCTGTCGGCGAGGAGCGTGACGTGGTAGCCGCGCGCGCTGGGCGCCTTGCCGAGGGTGCCGCGCGGCTCGAAGGCGAGCGAGACTGGGGGGCGGGTGTGAGTGGGCGCGTCGACGGATAAGAAGCGGGGAGGGGAAGAGGGGCTCACCGAGGTTGAAGAGGAGGAGGTCGGAGCGGTAGCGCGTGCCGTCGTGTCCGCCGATGATGAAGAGGTACGAGCCGACCTGCGTGGAGGTATGCGAGAGCCGGCGGTGCGGCGTGTCGACGAGGAGCTTCGTCCACCGCAGCGTGTCTACCCCAGAAATCAGTACTGACGAGAAGAGAGTGTCTCGACGACTCACCGAGGTTCAGACACCAGATATCGTTGAAGCAGTCCTTGCCGTCGCTGCCGCCGACGACGATCATGACGTTCCCGATGAGGTTCGCGGTGTGGTACCCGCGATGGCTCGGCTTGCGGCCCGAGGTCTGCAGCTCCTCCCAGCGCATCTTGGCGACGTTGGAGACGTCGAGCGTCCAGACGTCGTTGAGCGCGGTCATGCCGTTGCCGCCGCCGAACATGTAGATCTTGCCGTGATAGAGGACGCCCGTGTGCGCGCGCCGCGGCGGGGGCTTGGGCCCGCTGACGGCGGGGCGCGACCAGCGGCGCGTGACGGTGTCGAGGACGTAGATCGAGTCGTAGTACGTCGAGCCCTGGCCGCCGCCGTAGACGACGATTTTGCGGTCTACGAGGGTTGCGGTGTGCGCCCGGGAGGGTGGGGGTGTTTCGCCGACGGTTTCGGGGCGGGACCATTGCATTGTTTCTGTCCGGAGTGACGTTAGTAACGTTGGATAGTCCACGGTCGAGATTCATTCGCGGAAAGGAGGGTTCCGAAAGGAACTAGTGATGTTCTGAAGCCAAAGCCGAATAGGGCCTGGCTATAGATTCCTTCAAATGCCCCACGGCAGCAAAGCTGACTACCACCGACTTCTTTTGCAAGCCAGACATCATTCGGGAAGAGCAGGAATCATTTAGAAGCACTGGAATGAAATAACGCACCGGTGTCGAAACAGAAGATATCCCTCGAGCACTCCTTGTCGTCGCAGCCGCCAAACAGCCAAGCCGTAGTGTCGACCAGAGTCACGGTATGCGCCCGCATGGTACGCGTCGGAATGATGCCAAACACCGGGGCCTTTGACCAGTAGAGCACCGTGCTCGGGGCGGCCTCGACCTCCGCGTCGTGCGGCAGCCTCGGGCTACTTCGTACTTTGTGCAGCGTCCCAGGCGTCCGAGGGGTCTTCTCTTTCGTCGGGGCCGCTGTTGAGGATACGACCGTGGAGGACGACCCAGAAGACGACCGCCGGAGGGAACTGGTGTCTGAAGAGGACCGACCCTGGCCCAGAGTGCGGATGCTTGGCGGCCCCTTGCGCAGATTGGTTGTGGGACGGAGACCAGAGGGCGAGCCAGAGGGCGTGGGAGGCCCTTCCTCAGGGACATCCTCGAGACTGCGGGTGCTCATGTCCGCCTCGCTGTCCTCGAACGTCGAATAAAAAGCCGGAGACAGAAGCGAACTCATTTTCGTGAATCGCGGCGGAGGAATATAAGAGGAAAGATCGATCGGGTTAGGGTTCGCATGATTCCCATTTTGGGACGACACAACGCCTGTCAATCTCCTTCTTGCCTCCTTCGGGAACTTCCCTCATATTAAAGAAGCTGCGGTGGGGATCTTCCGGCGCCAATACTCAGCCAGAAAACTCGTACAGAGTCCCAACTCTCTCAGAAACCGTCCATTGCACACGACTACGTTGACGGTCGGCTCGCAACCAGCTGCCACGCCTTGCCATGCCTACCAATGTTTCGAGCCCCAGCCCAACACGAGTCCCGGCTTCCCCATATGCGGTCTTAAAACGCCATGGCACCAGTCCTGAATTGTACCTCTTGCCCGGTCGTCCCGATAGATACGGAATTTTTGGTGTCTCCTGCTTCTATCAGTTCAGAGGATGAAGATGCAAAATCAGACGGTAGGGCAACACGATCCTGAAAAAACAAGGCGTTTCCTAGGTATCTTGCTTTTGACGGAAGACAATAATGAATTCAAACTGTTCAACGGAGTTCACGATAGTGGCCGGAGAGCAATGCAAGTTTACCGGGTCCCAGATTGCAGCCGCGAAAGCTTATCTCTCAGTAAATCTCCCCGATGGTATGGTACGCTCTTATCTAGTTACTTTAATTGCCACCGCAATACCATCTCGGGAGGACTAGCAGTTTGGGGATGCCCTGAAGTCTTCACCCAACGAGTCTTAAGCTTGGGCTATGATCATGGTCGATGCATGAGGAGGAGGGAGGAGGATTGCGTCTTCCTCCAGAGTCCATAAGCCTTGTAAAATCTCTCGAGGAAAGCAACGACGCGGTGGCGAAGCGAGATTTAAAGATAGGCCTTGACCGGCAGGGTTGTGCATTTCTGGAAAGGTACCGGAAAGGCACAATTCTGAGCAAATTCTGAGCCGCACCGTCGAGGGGACCGCCGCTAACTCTCAAGCCCAAAAACCACGCATGCGCACAAAATTTATAAAGAGTAACACCCGATCAGACAAAGGTTCGGGACAGGATCATTGCGTCTCAACCGGAAGAGCCAAAACATTTTAGCCGGACTGCGCGAATTCAAATCGAGACGGTGAAGGCACGAGTTGAATAGACACCGATGAGAGGTAAGCAAACTTGGGTGCTCAGCAGACTTGCCAGAAAAGTTTATAGTGGACGCTAAGTTTGAGGATCGAGCTCACTCCTGGCGCTTGCTAATTACTTGCATAAGCAGTGGACGTACAACTTAAGAGCAGTGGGTTTGTCGCGTTATCAAGAGGCGAAACCAAATGGGACTCCGAGTCGGAGGTGATGGAAGAAGAAAAAGAAAGAAGACGGAAAGTTTGGCTCGAATTTGGTCGACTTTGTTCTTGTTAGGGGTGCACATGACCGCGTTGGTGTTTCTCGCGTCCGACCACTATCTCGACGAACAGCTATTCAACCTCTTCCAATCATAATTTTAAAAATCGCGCTTTCAGCTGGGGCCAGGCTTGGCCAGGGAATGTATTTCTCCTTTTATTTTATTCGATTTCAACGAGCGAACCAACAGTGATCGAACTGCGAGCCTCGGGACCGGGCACACTTGAAGATGCCAGCGAAGCCTTTCATACATACACAAGGTACTTAGGCAAGTATGTATATCCCAGCGCGGTCCCTTTAAGAAAGAGCAATCGAAGGAATCGAAACCTATCTCAGCACTGGCACTGGCTATTCTCTGTCATAGTGGTCCTCGTGCGTTGTTACTCTGCTAACCCTCGGTATTCGCACCTCGTCTCGTCTCGTCTTGTCGCAACGCTGCACCGCAAAATTTAACACATTCACCTCCCTCCCTCTCTTCGACGGACGTTCTGGACCCCATTCAGCCGCAGCTGCATCCCGTTTTGCCCTTCGCAACCCTGCGTTCCCTGTCATACGTCCCATCAAACCCATTCATCCACGTTCTATCCCCGCCGTGCCTCGAAATCGAAATTGAATGCTCTTCGTACTCCATCTCTTTCCGTGTGCACTGTCCTGCGCTCGCTGCTTGACCTAGTTCTCATCCCTTCCCTCGCGCTTCGGTTTGTTGCATTTCCCAATCCCAACACACTGAAAGCAACGCAATGCGATGACATCCAAATTTCAAAAAAAAAAAAAAAAAAAAAAAAAGAGATTAAACCAGCTGCCGATTCATACCGCGACTTTGAATTCCTGCTTCCTTCACGCTCCTCCCACCGCACCGCATTTGATCCACCCGTATTTCGCTCACCAAATTCTTGCACCCTTCCCCTCGGACTCGGACTCCGAGTCGCATCTCCACGCGCCTGCCTTCAAGTTGCCTGTGTGTCCGGCGCCATGCGAAACCCCAAACCTGCCTCAGACTCTTCGCCAAGTCAAACCCGCCTGAACAAAGTCCCACCCACATTTCGCTGAACGAATTCCTGCACCCTCGCCCTCGCCCTCGTATCTCCACGCGCCTGCCCATGTATCTGGCGCCCACAAAGACGGAAATCGACGCTGTGCCGTGCGGTATGAGCGTATGGGCGGTGTGAACACACTCCGCCTTGTTCTCTCGTAACATTCAATCCCCGACCCGACTCAAGACCTGCGCAGAATCCGAGTCGAGTCGACAAAACCCGAGCTCAGCCCATGTCGACTCAACAAACTCAAACCGAGCCTCGAACCCAAAGAACGTCACGAAAAATCCACTGCAAAATCCTTGCCTCCCCCAGCGCGCTTGTCGCTCATTCTCGACGTCGGCCCGACATTGCTCCTTTCCTCGGATTGCCTTTTTCTTCGCCAATCCCAATGCGGCGCATCGACTCCGTAGCTGCAACTTTGATTCATACACCCGCGTCCGCGTCCCGCCCCTTTCTCGTTCACCCGCTCTTCCTGCGATAACCTAGCTTGTCTTTCCTCCAAATTTCTGCACCTACGCCTCGCCCTCGTCCACAAGGCGCCGAGCACGCGTTGCAGATTTCGCTCGAGTTCCCAGGGTTCTGATGATCGGTAATCGCCTTTCTCTCATTCATTGATTTGAAGCGTTACTACTCTCCTGGGGGACTCGACGACAGACTAGGATCTCAGCACCTCTCCGTCCGTCTGCCGCACCGTATTTAAGTATCCCACTTTCCCGATGGCGTGCCGTCCTCGCTCGAATCGCAGCGGAGGCTGCTTTGATTTCTATCGCGCCAGCCTTTTCAATTTGGTCCTGCGCTGGTTCATGTGTCCTCCCCGTTGACGTTCTTGAGACGACTCACAAACCTCTTCAGGGGAAGATTATTTCTGTTCGCTAATCACATCTCGCTGTTCGCGGAACAACTCGGCCGCAAGTACTTACGCATTTCGAGGTGAGTGGCATTTCCCGTTTTGTGCGTAGTTCATTATTAACGGAATCTTTGTTCAACTCTATTATAGGGTTATGCGCTGTTTCCAGCATTCAGGGCCTCGCTATCTGTGAGGACTGCAAGTGTGCGACTTTGTTAACAAATAGCGATTTGTTCCTTTGCTAATCTCTCCATATTGCTAATGCACGCGCGTTGCTTGCCCAATTTGCCCTAATTGCGCGTGCCTTAATATTGACGCCACTAGACCGCGGGGAAGAGACCCATTCCCATGCTGTATTGCCTCGAAGCCCTCAGTTTTTGACCACCATCGTCAGTACAACTTCTTGGCTACGTTCGCAACCTGACGAAGTTTCAGAACCCTGTTATCATGTCGTATAGTAGAAGCCGCTCAGCTCTTTCCATGTGCAGGGACAATTTCTCCGGACTAGTGGGGCTCATACCATTGGCTCTGCTGCTCTGGGCAGCGGTATCTTATATCAGGGAAACCATCCCAGCCGAGAAGGAGCTGCTGTCCCGAATCACAGACAAAACACCCATTTCTCCATTTTACGGTCCCGGAAGCTGGTGGGCATGGCTTATCACACTGGGAATGACCCATGGGCACATGGTTGCAGGCTTGATAGCGACAGCCAAACTGCTGGAGGAATGGGATTATGACCTCTTTGGCGCTTCAGGTTACATCGCCGCTGCTGCGATCGACCTTATTCGCAAGAGCAGAGCAATTGCACAGCTCGGTGATGCCGCCAACGAGTCCCCTCTACTGCCGGCCTTGCTCTGTGCGGAACGAGTCGTTTTGGTTGGCACTGGATCGTCAATATTCACCATCGTCACAGCTTTTGGCTTTCTTGGCTGGCACGCAGGCCTCCCCAGGGCCGGAATCGCTATTATTCCTTTGATTTTTGGGCTCGTCGGGTCGTGGTTTTCTCGCAACGCCCATCTAGCCATTTTGCAAACCACCCCTGAGCTATGGTGCCGTGCGGAAGACCACAGTTTCACCATCAGCGACTTCCCACCTTGCCTCTTAAACACTGCGCTCTCCATTCTCGAGTTATATGTATATCGGGGCTACTGGATACTGGCTGGAGTGGTGGCCATTACGGTCGCCGTTATCGCCCTCGCCCTCGTACAGAGCCTGAATGGGAAAGTGATGTATGTATTGTGGTCCGTAGCGGGTGGTGTAGTGGCGGTTTTGTCTTTCCCTCTTCTGGGAGTGGCGAGTCTGTTCATCTTCGGCCCACTCATAGTGTTCAGCTTGTGGGCCATCCTGTGGAGCCCGGTGTATATTCTCGCATTTTTCCCTCAGTTGGGATACTTCCCCCCAACAAGAATATCTGTCAAGGACATGGACCAGCTCGCACCTCTACTCGGTATCGCGGTCATTGCGGCCTTTCGCAGTGGTAGACGTATTTTTAAAGCCGCGAATCACCGCGCTAAACCTACATGGCACGAACTTCTACCTCGACCCAATTTATCACAAACCACCGGTGGCTAGCAATGTGCAATTTATGTTCGGTACTGTCACTTTTCAGAAATGGCTCTAGCTTTTGCTGACCATCTTCCAGGGTAAATGCTAAGTAGCGTTTGTTGCGTATCGAAGATGAATATAAAATTTCCGCAAGGGTTGAATCCTCCACACTTGGCGGATGGCACAACACTGATTTATCTCCCTCGCCTGAGGCGCTGTGTCAGGGTTGAAATTCTTACACATTGGTCCTCGCTTTCATCTCGCTCCCACTGAGCTTTCAGTCCGACGAGGTCAATTGCAAACTCAATCGCCACGAAATATGCGCGGTGCCGCCTGCCTAGAATGATTGGTGCTGTGCAACGAAAAAAGATGACTGTCAAGTTGCAGCCGTTTCCGGGTGGTTGGATGTGCACATCCACGTCGACAGGGTATCGCAAGCCCACTGCCAATGTAAAACTAAGTAGCAGTTTGGGGATGTCCCGAAGTCTTGACCTACTTAACAAGTCTCAAGCTTGGGCCATGCATGGTCTCGCTCCTGGGTCCAGAGGCTTAGTGAAATCCCTCGAGGAAAGCAACGACGCGGTAGCGAAGTGGGATTCGAAGATAGACCTTGACCGGCAAGGTTGTGCATTTCTGCCATCTGGAGAGGTAAAGCACGGTTCTAAGCCGCACCGTGGAGGGAGGGGACCGCCGTTGACGCCTGAAGCCCAGAAGTTTCAAATCGCGCATGCATACGTGGAGAGTAACGCCCGGGATATTAATATCACGGACAAGAATTCAGACAGGATATCCTGCGTTTCGACGGGAAGAGCCAAAACATTTACCCGGATTGTGAAAATTAGGATAGCGAAGGTGCGAGTCGACGAGAGCCGATAAGAGATAGGCAAACTGGGAGAGCTCAGCAGATACTGGCATCCCAGAAAGTGGACTCCGAGTCTTTGAGAATCGGCGAGCTCACTCCCCCTTGCTAATTACCCGCGCACGCAGTGGGTGTACAAGAGCAGTGAATTTATCACGTATCAGAAGATGAAACCAAATGAGACTCGGGAGTCGGAGGTGATGGAAGAAAGAAAAAAAGAAAGAAGATGGAAAGTTTGATTCGGATTTGGTCGACTTTGCTTTTGTTGGGGGTGCACATTAGTCTGTTGGTTACCACGCCTGGTTAGTAGGCAACCTGCGTTATTATGTAAGATTCCGTTTTGGGAACTCATGTGTGTACCCGCGACTCGGCTAACTAAAGGACGCGTCGCGGGCTCTTTCGGCTCAGCAAACTGTATTTTCACGCGTCAAATACTGAACAATGTTGAGTCAGCCTCGTAGCACTTGGGCTTTTGCTTCTAGGTAAGTAAAGTGGACTGATTCCGAGGAGAGAAGGCCGAAATCAAGCCGAAATTCCCACAAGATGGCCACAGGATATTCGGATGGAGACTAACTATGCTTGAAAGAGCGCTGAATAAATTTTCAAGCTTTCAAAGGTGTTTAACTAAGCTTGAAGCGTGCCACAGGCTCACAACCCGTCCCTGACGCGTCCAATTCGCGTCGAGGGCATGTCCACGTGAGTTCCGGAAAAGGAAACTTACATAATAATGCAGGGCCGCAGGCTACCGGGTAATTTACGCGGTAACCAACAGACTTCATATCGAACGAGGCACGAGTTGAACACGATACTGAAGCGTCTGTCAAGAGAGACTAGGTGCACATGACCGCGTTGGTGTTTCTCGCTTCCGACCGCCATCTCGACGAACAGCTATTCAGACGATGAGGAAACAACCTCTTCCATTATAATTTCAAACCATGGTTTCAGCTGCTGCCACAGTTTGCCAGGCTTGGCCCCGGGAATGTCTTTTCTCATTTTATTCGAATTCAACCGGTGAGTCTACCGCGAACCGACAGCGAACTTCGAACTTCGTACGCCAGGAGCCTCGGGGCCGGGCACACTTGAAGATGCCGGCGAAGCCTTTCATACATACACAAGGTAGGCAAATATGTATATTCCGGCGCGGTCCCATTAAGAAAGAGCAATCGAAGGAATTCGAAACCTATCTTAACACCATCGCGAGCCCACTGCCAAGAGTGCTTTACGCAAGTTGAAGTGCCGACGTTACCCCGGGCAATTCAAAGCAAAGAGTCGCAGCCCGGCCCGCCTCTTGTCGAGCGGCAGCGTATGGAATGCCCACTCAGTTTCCATCCGGGCCGCCCTCAGCTGACCACCTGGCCGTGATGCGTTCGTATTAAATTGTACGCCGCGCGCGTCGCCTTCAAAATTTCCTTCTCCTCAATGTCTCGCCTCTGCCTCGCAGCTTTCCTGGCATTTCTATGCGCGACGCCGCCGGCAGCATCGAAGTTCACAGGCCAGCACCACCCGCCGCCGCCGCCACCCACAAAGCATTGCACCGTTCAGCACAACCACAACGGGACCGACGACTCTGCGCACATCCTGAAAGCCTTCAAAGACTGCGCGACTGATTCTGTCATCACGTTCTTGCCCGCGAACTATTCTGCGTACACGCCCATTACACTCGCCGGACTGAGTGCGCTTTTCGTCTCCTAATGCAAGATGCGGTTAAAAGTTGACCCGGGCATTAGACAACGTCATCATCCATTTGAACGGAAATCTGCTGCTTCCCAATAATATAACGAAGGTTCAGCAGGAAATCAACGTTACGACGAACCAGCCGAGCGTATGTGTTTTTCGCTTTCGTTATCGCGGTGGTACTCATGTTTAAATAAATAGACATATGCGACTCCTTGGTTCTACTTCCACGGTACTGCCATTTTATCTTGCGGCGGTAAACGATGTCGACCTCCTTCACTTCAAAGGCAGCAACGTCCAGCTCATCGGTTCCGCCGACTTTGAATGGGGTAGATTCTACGGATTCGGTAATCACTGGTGGGACTTGGGAAACAGAGTCGGTATTTCCCGCCATTACCACTTTACTACTCTCCCAAACCTGAACAAAACAAATATCATTTTAGACACTCCGGCCACAACTAGCCACGTTCAACGTGACGAACGGTGAGTTTTTTTTTTCTTCTTGACAAGCCCTGCTCTTCAACAACTTATATTGTTGGATGAAGGTTTGATGCGCAATCTCAAGGTCAGCTAGAGGCTGCTACTTATAAGTAGTGTGCCTGGCATTCCGTTAACCAGCCGGTCACAAGGTTATCAAACCTGTCGCATGGGGCTGGAATCTGCCTGGAACGAATCTTCGAGTCGAAAACCATTACGTGGACGCTGCACCGGATAATGGGACGCGCTGGAACACGGTTGTATGTGGTCCGTTTATTTTCCTTGTCGTCAGGAACTGATGAGCGCCGGGGCCATTAATTATAGAGTTTCCCGTTTAACACGTAAGTTCTTCTCTCCAAAAACAACAGACATGCAGTGGGTTGAATCGGAAATGACGTACTTTCCAGCGACGGTAGGAAAATACAGACGTAGAAGGTTTACTGTTCCTAATTTTATGCAGGTATCAACATCTCCGGGCAAAACGTCACCGTGGACGGGTACGGGTTTCCTTCTTCCAATTGGAGTACAGCACACTCACCTTTTTCAGATACTACGGCCACAATGGCGACGACTGCATCTCTGTGATCAATGGAGCGCGAAACGTCTTCGCGACCAACGGCTTCTGCGGATTCTCTTCTCATGGCCTGAGTATCGGGTCTTTGGGAAGCGGAGGCTCTTTCCAGACTGTGCAAGGAGTAGTGTTCAAAAATTGGACTATGGACGGAGCAGTTTACGGCGCGAGGGCAAGTCTCCCTCTCCCAAATTCTGACGCTGCATCTATCTTATCTGACTTTGTGCCAGTTTTAAAAGCTGGACGGGCGGCGCGGGCTTTGCGGATAATGTCACCTGGGAGGATATCACGCTCGTGAACGTGTCAACTGCTATCTTCCTGACTCAAAAGTCAGTTGTCGTCATTCTGCTCTGCTCTTTAGAATGCGTCTAACCTAGGTGATACCGAAGCTACTTTGATCAGGTACGGATTTAATTTCAGTTGCACGCAGTCTTTTTTAAATAAGTAAAAATACCTTAGAGTCTGGGGCCCCCGCCGAACATCACAAGCAACAGCAGCACACATATATCCAATTTCAAGTACAACAACTTCAAGGGCGGTCTGAACGCGAATTGGAGTATGTTGACTATTCGCCAACCCTTGATCAATTGGCGTTTCTGACCATTATTATCCATAGCGGACGGAAGTGCGCAGCAGGCCTCAATAGGGATACAACCATTTCGAACTGATACGATTTCTTTATTTAGCATGCATCACTCCGGTGTGTTGGAATTTCGTCCAGGGTGGAGACGCGACCCAGAGCATCATCTTTGATCTCTATCCCGGAACAGGTTCGTTGAAATTTATTCCGACCTGGATGAACTCAAACATTATTACTGCCGTTAGCCATCAATATCTCGGTGGGGAAGATCGATGTTCATCCGTTCGAGAAGCCCGCAAACGAGACGACCGTCATCTGTGACCCGGCGACGCTGGCCCCCGGCGAACAGTCGACCTTGGGATTCAACTGTACTCGGGGACCTTATGTTCCGACTCCGATTGTTTAACGTTTAACTCTTAGCAGCGTAAAGAACGAAATATTTGAGCGAAAATGAAGTATCCTATAGTGAAATCGATTCCTACATCGGTCTCTTCTGGCCCGAAGTGCCCGTTGTCTGAAATGAACAGGTTCCATGTTGATCATCAGCCTGAGACTCTTTTCTCGCTGGCAAAGCAACGTGGTGTGTTGCGGACACCTGAATTCTCAAGATCGATTGAAGGGTCCCGAACCTAAGTTCCGGAACTCGTTCGTTCGTTCGCAGCCTTATCGATGGAACAATGCTGGAAGATCCGTGCAATGCGAGCGGAACTGGAAGAACCTTGGCCATCTCGCGCAAATGTCGCGATGTTGAACTTCAAAGCCCGCCACTTCTCTTGAGAAGGATTTGTACGGCTAAACGATATCGTCGTGACCATATGTCTTCTGTTTGCGCGCGGCAATTTAGGCTTGAAGCCGTGTTTTTAAGGTGGTAAAGAGCGCGCGGGGATGGCTTTATGACCCAGCGCTTCATCCGAGCAGCTTTTATATTGTCAGGAGAGTGTCATGGCAATACGTGGTCTACATCGTATGGCGCCAAAACCTGGAGATCCCTGTCGGAGTTCAAAAAGCTTCGGACACACGCAATCTTGTGAAGAGATTTCTCCCTCGGATCAAATGGTGTTCCTGCTCGGAACAGGGATCAAATCCTTCTGTCAACAATCAACCACCACCTCAACTTTGGGCCACACTAGGCCACACTTCCCAGCCGCGTATCTTGCAAGATGGGCCTGCCTACGACGAACTTCGGATCATGGCCTCGTGGCTCCTTTATCGCCCATTTAGAATTACTTGGGGCTAGGCCCGGCCCTCAGGGAACTCCCAATCCTCTCCTTGGGACTTTCGCTACAGATAAAAATCCTTTGATGATACTCATCCTACCCTTCTCTGCGATGTGGGCAAGAAATATCAACAGCATCGCCTTGGGTGCATTTCCTGCGCTACTAGTCTCTTCGATCCCCTTGCAGCCGTCTCTTTGCTTTGGCCACCCGAACAATCTGCTTGTGAAGCACTGACGTATGCCATTTCGTATGCATTAGCGCTATTTGACTTGATTTTTATCCCCAAGTCGACCTCCAAGGTCATGTGCACTAGCGATACTTGCAAACACTATTCCTCTTCTGAACTTCGACGCTGAATTTTGGCTCCGGGACATGCCTGAAGCTTTCATTTCGTGCTCTGTATCGCCTTGGGCAGCCGGGGTGTAGTCAATTCCCGGTCTGCGTGTCCTCGGATGCAGGCAGATTCCAAAAGGATTGTAACGATTATCCGTCGGACATGTGACGATGACGCATGCTCATTCTATTGCCGCTCTTTTTGGGACTGACATTTTCTTTGGCATTTTGTGCTTTGAATTCTAACTCCGCTTTTACTTTAAAAGCCGGCGTCCTTTCTTATCCCTAGGCGACAAACTTTGACGCGTCTAACTTTGCCACCTTCACCTGTCTACGAGTTTCCGACCTTCCCTTTACTCTGGCGAAAATGTGCTTTTACGAAGTGTATGTCCCATTTCGCTCTGCAATGTGCTCTGATCCTGGCTCATACTGTCTTAGCGTCGCCGACAGGTATACAGTCTGCCAGGTGAATGGTATGAAGACGCCGACCGAAGACTCAAAGACTCATCGCCCTCGTAGCATCTTGAAATCCTGTACGATACTGGGAACACGACGGACTGTGGAAATGAGAGATGCAAGACATCGTCTGCCCACAAGCACCGGGCTCCGAATTGTGGGTGTGCTGCAGTGAGTCGTGTGCTGTTCTGCCTTTCCAACACGAATGTCTAACAACATTAGTATCGCACCAACAACCCTCGCATACGCAATCAGTTTCGCACATATTGTCCGACATGTACAGAAACCATGCCCGCGCCGTCCCGTTCACGCCGCTGACAATGCCGGTACTTCGACTCTGTGAGGCCCGATTTCCGGCACATATCCGCTCTCGCTGTGTTTCAATGCTTTCCGATCGTCATACTGTACAATATTAATCCTTGCACCCCGTAATCCTAGCTCTGAAATGCCTCCTCTAATTTACCTCCGTGCCACTGTCTGTATGGCAGTCGACGGGGGAATATAAAAATAATCCCCCACAAATTCTCCGGCTTCTGGTGCCTGATTGATTCGACGACTCGGGGCTGCAGCTGCAATTCTCCCGCATGAATCGCGCCAGTCATCGTGACCGGGACGGTGTTACTCACCCACAGAATTTTCACACGGGTCCAATCAGAAGAAGTATCCCTCTCCTCTGTTGAGAAAAACGTTACTTTCTTTCTCGCGTATCACAGACTTAGGGCAAGCCGGCATTCAAAGACCCGAAAACAATGCCAAGGTTTCAACAACTGAGGGCTCACGCGGAGAGGGTGATCGATGCAATGTCCTTTTTGGATAACTTATTTTCCCCATGAAACCGAAATACAACAGCCCTCACGCGACTGCTTATCGGCGCAGAAGAGTCTTACTTTGTAAAAATATCAAGCGCCTGGGTCCATGTACAAGTGGCCAGCCACACCACATGCCCGGCCTTTCAGTACCAATCGGAGGTCCCGGGCAAATCCATCTAATCTGCGGAAACATATCATCATGATATTGATAAGTTGTTGACAGAAGTAAGTTCGAGCCGATATCGATCGAGGAGCGGGAGTCCAGAATCTTGTCCTGTCCAGGATTGTTCGGCCCTCGGAAATATTCTCCAGCTCCAGATGCACAAAGAAATACTTAACATAATGGACATGTCAACTCGAAGATTCCGCACTCCTCCCGCCGGATCCGCCGCAGTGATCCTGCAAGCCTCTTTTCTTCCAAGTTCCTCCAATCAGTGATTTCAGGAGGGCCAGACCTGACCCATGACGAGTCTGCCGACCGATTAATCACATTGGTACTAGGATGGTTGGCTGATGTCGGGAAGACAGCGGCGCCACCAGGAAGGGTTACCACTTGTCTGACGTCTGGAAAAAGAAATAAAAATAACTGTGCATGTGGCGCTGTGCGAAAGTTGCAAGGTAAACCAGGCCTAGGGGATCCTGTTGAAGTTCGACTATATCTATATTTCGTATTCACACAGGTGGGAATGGGTGAGGAAGAAGAGAGCGTTTCTACGTAACTCAGAAGACGAAGTCGAAACGACGTAATGACTTTTTTTCTTCTTGGATATTCGGCCGTTTCTTTGGAGCTCTCAAGAGAACGAGAAGAGGCGCTGAGCCCAGAACGAATGGGGTCTTGGTGCATTTCCACGATTGCTTGAAGGGGCTTAAGCGCGCCACTCCCAGAGGAAATCAACTAAATTAACTGCGGAATTTGCCCCTCAGTGCAATAGCCTCTCTCGCCTATCTCTTTTCATGAATTCAACTGCAACCGCGGGTGGACCTACTCCGTTGTTAGAAAGTGGATCCCAATTTGTGCATATCAGTTGTATATATTACAGCATTTTGGACATTTGACGTCCATTTTAAATTCTGTAACTGCTGCCGAGCTGAAAGAAACGGGAGAAGGGTCAGCGGTGAACATGGACAGTTGGAATGAGCCCTTGCCGACGGTGAAACACAGCGGGCGCCGTCTAGAGACACATAGCGGGCGCCGTCTGGAGACACATACGCAATCTACCCATTTTTGCAGCGAGAAAGAGAGTTAAGAAATGTCAAATTCTTAACGCTATACTTGGTGAGATGGGTGTCGAATTTCACAGAAATAATTACACTCCGGGGACTCCGGACGACCCAAAAAGCTCCAAGTCCGAATTTCGTCGCGAAAATGAGGCGCTGTTTTGGTTTGCAGCAACTCGATGCGGACTTTTTTTTCAATGTCCTGTGTGTTTCTGTGTATTTCTTGGATAAAATCCCTTTGAACGGATTGTGTCGCTGTAAAACGTGTTGCGGAAGAGAATATGACACCGGACCGCCGGACCGATGGCGAGTATATTTGACGGTTTCCCGATTTGGCCTTCGCTTCCTCTGCTAGCGCCTTTCCGCCCAATGCAGAGAAAGATGAACGATGAAGACCTTGACGTTTCTGATGGGCGGCGTTTTGTATTCTATGACATCGCGGCGTTGGCCGGTTGCCACCAAGCTGCCAGTAGACTCCATTCATACTGAGTGCACCTTCCTTTCGGACCTTTCCAAGTATTCTCATTCCCCAATGCTGTAACGTCCTTGGAAATTTGGTAGAAAGTACACGATGCCCCCGAATCCCGAAACAAAGCCTTGTCACATTCTACGGATAGTCCGGCAAACTGTCATCGAGCAGTGCGTGTTTCCCTCGAATATTTATGAACGACCACTGCATGGTGCGCACCTCTTTAGAACACACATCTGGAATGAAAAGTAGCGCTACCCACCTCGGCGACTGGAGGGCCTCTCCGCAAAGAGTTCACGTCCAGGAGATTCAACTCAGTCCAGAACGGGCGCAAGCCCGCGTCTTCGAGCATAGTCCACCACTTGTCAATCGCTCCGACGGTATGCGTGTCTTTAAATTCAAGAAGGGTGTGGCGATTTTAGAAATTGCCTCGTCAACGAAACAGGATGCGAACATACCCTGCGCATATCCGATATGGATTTCAATCTGCATTTGCCCAAACGGAAGCGGCTGTCCCTTGAACGACTCGATGACTGCGGTGAGGGCAGAGAATTCCGACCCTTCGATATCGATCTGCGCGCGTCAATCCTTGAATGATGCGATATGCACAGTGGAGGAATATACCTTCCAGATATCGATAAAATCATGGCCAAACTCCTTCATGATTCCCTGGAGGGAGTACTCCTTCGGATTCGCATCGTGATTGTCCGCGCCGCCAATTTTCCAAGGGTAGAAATGGGCGCGTGAGTTGACTGCCGTGTCGGCGCGGAGTTCAGGACCCCATTCGGAGACGGAGAAGTCGAATCCTGCCGCGCGGAGAATTAATTTTTGGTTTGTGTAGAGCGGGAGGATATACGGCGGGCGAGGCTCACCGTAAACCTGGCATTGCTCCGATTGGTGCAATATTTCCTGCTCAAAGCTGGACTGCCGCTCCACCCCCATCGAGTATACCACGCAGTTGGACCGATGCGTCGCCCGCTCGAGGCCGCAAACCCACTTGCCTAAACAACGTTGGTTTCCGAGTCGTTGTTGGATCTACATCCGGAATGTGTAGCACTCACCACCATCTCCCATCGTTCCTATGAAATGGTGCCAATTCAGAGACCCGAGCCGGATTACAGGTGAAGGAATCCCGCTCACCGACACGATATACTGAAAACGGGCACGAAAACGCGGGAACGAATAGATCCCAAAGCGTGTAAAATGCAGTGAAGGGTGCTGGGAATCTGTGCGATGGTTTCAGTTGGTGTGCGACGTCCAGGATAAGAAGAAACGCACGCTGGCACATTGGGGCCTCCGATTCTCTCTATCGACGCCCGCCTCTCGCGCACGGCCTCCTGGTACCGCAGCTCGTTGCCCGCTAAGGTCAGATTCAGACGGCTCCCAGATATAGGTACCGGCGCCCAGTCAGGAACGACTTCTGAGTCTGTCCAGGATTGAAGTCTGAGGGTGAGCGGGTCGAGAAACGCGTCGTGCTGCTGGGCGAGAAAGTACAGAGCCGCCAAAAAGATGCACACGACAGGAAGAGGCCAGAGTGTGAGCCGTGGCATTTGGGAGGGGGGGCGGTGTGGAAGAGGGGCGAACAACTTCGAGCCGCTCTTTTTGGTCATGCTTTAATTTACCTCCTGTACAACATGAATTCCAAGTCATTCAAGCCAAGGTAAGTGGGTAGATATATTCCTGTCAGAAGAAACCTGAAGATTGTTGGCGGGTGCGCTGGACCAATCTTTGCATTTAACAGACTCATAAATCGAAAGTGCGCATGTCCTGTTCTGCTTTAGAGGCTTGGCGTAAAATGAACGTTGCGCAAATTCGGAATGCCGGTTTCTCCAATTCCAGGCACAATAGAATCTTAAGCCGAAATTTGTCCTCGACAGTCTATTCTCAGAGACTTTGAATGTAGACCCTGAGGTGCGCGGGGGAGGAACTGGACTATCCCCATGCGGCTAATGAACTTCCTCATTCGGACTGGTTGTGGCAGTGTTCTGTCCCTTTCTTCCGACCCTTGACCGAAATCGCAAGAACCATGCCTACATGCAGGTTCTATCTGGTTATCGCTACGTTTAGTGCTCATTTTAGGCTGGAATAGTCGCCGAAATGCGGGAGAAGGCCGCCAAGGCGGGCGATGCGGCCAAGAAGAAAGCTGTGGACACAAAAGATAGGCACTCGAGGTACGCAACATTCTCATACATTTGAAGAGATCTAAACCCAATTTGTGACTAGTGTGCCGTTGAAGAACACGAACTGGGATCCATATACGTCAGTTCTCGCTTGATAGATACCGCTCAATCAGGTACAGTATCTGAAGTGCCTTTTCAGCAAGAGCCGCCCTCCGCCGCCGCCTCCGCGAACCAACAAGTTCACTAAGCCGCCTCAACAAAACAACTTCGGGCCTCCACCGCAGAGAGGCGGCTCTGAATCGCCCGCGCCAAGCACCATTCCTGCTCCGGGACCACCGCCCATAGTCCGCCCCGGTGCTGCTGCGGGACCACCTCCCATCGTGCGCGCGACGCGGCCCTCCTTGCCCTCGACATCGTCGTCCTCACCCCCACCGCCCCCTGTACGAGCGCCCGTGCTCGCTCGATTCCGACAGGCCGAGCCAGAAGTGGAGGAGACCTCAGCAGCAGCGTCCCCGCCGCCGCCAGTCAGGAGATTCGGAGCACGCACCGTCGAGAAAGACATTGATTGGGCCAATCTCTCTGCAGAGGATAAGGAGGTTTTCTTTGGATGGCTTGACGAATTTTTCTCGCGGCATCTGAACAGACCCATAGGCGTTGTAGAGTGATGTCGCGGTAACACTGTAAATTTCACCTTTAACTTACATGTTTGATACAAAGTTCTTTCCAGCTATGTTAAAAACGATAGACTGGCTGGGTTCTGGAGCACAGGTCGCCCCCGCAGGCGAGACCCAAAATTGGCGTTCCAGCTCCATGGATTCATGAGAGGTAGGCTCTCAATACATTCAAAATTACCCTCTCAAGTTCTTTGCAAACGATTTGGTGGAGCTCGCGTGCTCTGATTCGAACTCAGCTCGAAATTTGAACCTGCCTATCTTTTTCAAAACAGCTGTCAGGGCGATGGCGACTTCATCCAACCGAAACCGGCGACCATACGTTCGTAAAAATTTTTCGAAAAAATCATTAGAGCCAATTCTCCCGTCCTTCAAGATATCCTCCAGCAGATTTACGCCGTTACCAAAGAACAAAGAAAATTCGTTATTCCTTGTCCATTAGGTTCTGTCGCCACGGCTGCGTTTTGGCTCTGGTCAATTTCAGAATTTCGTGAAAATTCTGGGTCCGCTCAATGAACGTTAATGAACCGTTCATAAAATGGAATAGAAAATCACGCCATCGGTTGAATGGGACAAAGGGGGAGCGTGAGAAAGGAGCGTCGATCGTACGTCATTTGGCAAATTTTGACGGCCGTCCCTTTCTCCTCGAACCACCACCTCGAGCTCCTCCCCGCACAAAAGAACGAGCAATGTCCCGTATATTCTGCATCCCTGGCGTCATATTCCTTGCTTGTGCCCTCGTACTGGGCATCATAGTGTCCATCTCGCTGCCGTTCTTGCCTCCGCTCGACTTTGTTCGCGTTCACTTTGGGAACGGGGTCGCCACGATGGGTGATGGAATGGTCGAGCTTCGAGTACGCTTTTTGTTTCTCTATCTTCGACGCGACGCTGACCCTAAAACACTCAGTTTGGTATATGGTGAGCTTGCTCACATCATGGACTAGGCGTGTTTGTTAAAACGCGGATAGGGCGCCATGTTACTACAACACGGAGGGCGCCAGGACATGCTTCAAAGCAGGTCTGTTCCCTTTCAACGTATCTTGAATACTGCTGAGTGTGTCCAGGTCACGCATATATCGTTTCCATCGCCAATCAACAGAATACCGCCAACGTGATAATCGGTTCCTCCTGGACTCGCGGGCTCGCTGTGCACCCGGTCGGTAAGTGTTTGCTTCGATTTTCCTTTTTAACTCGACCCTGAGATATCTCAGCGACGGCGGTGACGGCCATTGCATTCGCCATGTCCTTTTCGACCCACCACATGGTGACGCTTCTGGCCTCCCTAACGTCATTCCTCGCGGCATTGCTCGTACGTGAACCTTGCTTCATGAAACCCACGTCCACTCATTCCCGCATCCAGACCCTGATCGCCTTCGCGATTGACATTGCCCTCTTCGCGTTTGTGCACCATGAGATCGGGAAGCTCCCCGACGTCAACGGCACCACCCACACCAGTGTCGGTAAGCAGCTTCGAGCTCGCCGTTGACTAAATTAATTAAATAATATGCGCACAGCGTTCTGGCTGACATTCGTCACGCTCATCCTGCTGCTTCTCGCAGGGTGCACAGTCTGCTTCGGACGGCGCAAGGATCGTATGTCCGGCGCGGCGTCGTACCCCATGGCCTCCTATAACAAGCCCTCGTTTTTCTCTCGCTTCCGCCGCAACAAGGTCTAAACGCGGGTGACCTGTGCTGGTGCTAGTGCGAATCGTGATGGCACAAGACAACGAATTTCTATGATGGACACGCTACGATAGTATGATTTTCGACTTGACTACCACATTCTATACCCACGTCCCCTCGATGTTTGATGATTCGATTAGTACTTTACATGACCGCACGACCGCGGAATACATTTGATACTGGGTTTTTTTAGTATTCGGAGGATTAGTGCGATTTGATCCGTGATCTGCAAGTGACGTCCAAGATTTTGCGCTTGGACCAGGATACCTCCTTTGAGGTATGTGGGCAGGAGACTTGCAAGGGGGAGGGCATGTTTGTAAGTCTACTACGACTCACGAGCTTGAAAGGGCAGGATATTTACTGTAAAAGAACGTCGATGAGTCTGCGGTTCTATCGTTCAACGCAGCAGGTTAATTCCTAGGCCTCTTAAAAGTATCGAACAAACAAATGAGCTATTGCATCACGGAAGGAGGACAGCCTTCAGATTTCTTCGGTCCTCCATTTATTTGCGGATCCACTGCTTTCCCTCCAGAGTGAACCTGGTACAAAGGAAATGGGTAAACATCTCAAATATCATTGACAAGATGGGTGCATGAATATCAATGCTGACCTGTAATCCCAATCGGCCTGGTCCTTGCGTGTGATCAATTCGAGATAGACCTGGGCGTGCTGGGGGCCGCTCGTAAAGAAGTTCGTGATGGGATCGACGAAGGACCCGGTGTCGCCGACGAGGCTGGCGAAGTAGAAGCTATAACAAAAATGGAGAAACAGAAACCAATAAGACATTGTGGGAGGCAAAATTATAGATAGATTCGAGTACACCCACCGAGCTCCTTCCTTCGCATACACGTTGGAGAATATCTCACTCAAGCGCCACTCCAGGACTTTCTGGATGTTCAAGCCTATCCTGGCGCCGTTGGCGGCGGGGAGCCACGGGAGCGCGTTGCCGGTTGTGATAAAGGTCTTTTGCGCGTTCTTGAGTGCTTCGGTGCGGAACCCCTTGACGGCCTCCTGCGCGGCGGCGTAAACGGAGACGCCGACGTCTGTCTGACGCTTAAAGTCCGCGACAGAAAGCGTGAGCGGGTCCTCGGGAGTGGGCGCCGGAACGACGACTGCAGCTAAAGGCAAAGTAAGGACATTAATTATCATTGTAACTGGATTCCCTGGTGCGAGGCGCATACCGTTGAAGATCACAACGCTCGGAGGCCCGAGGTCCTTGTTGATTTGCGCGAACGCAGCTTGGATGCTCTCGGGGCTTTCAGCGTCGACGGCGACAGGGAAGTATCCGTCCTTCCGGACCTGCTCGACCACAGGCTTGCGGGAGCCGAGGGCGACCTGGTAACCCTTAGCCTTGAGCGCGGCTGCGGTATGCTGGCCGATGTTTTGGCCGGCGCCGATGATGAATGCGATGAGGGACATGTTAGAGCTGAGTGGATGTGAGTTATAGGTTGCAAGGGAGGTACTGCCTGATTAAATAGCTTGGACGCCGGCGCTGGAACCGTGGGAATGATTAATCAGGTTAAAGCGTCGAAATCCAAGCTAAGACTGCTGCTGACCGAGTCTGCAATTTCTTACCGAGCGCTTGCAGCCTCAAATCCTGCTTCTTGGAGGAGTATGTCAGGAAAATGACTGCACAGTTGGACTGTAACGTCTGTGTGTTTGACTAAAATATCCTCCTTTGTCTCGGATAGTTTCCGCCTGAAGAAAGATTGTCGCCTCGTAATGATATTTGCGCGAATACATTGCATCCTTCCCGATATTGGTTCGACTTTCCGGAATTGAGTGCTTCTAAACGGCGGTCACAGGCAACATGGGTATTCGAGCACACACTAGCTGTTGATCAGCATTCTCCTCCGAGTCGACAGCGTTAGCCCGTGAAATAAGCGCGAGATAAAAGTGTTCCAGAGAGGGAAAAGTGCTCCAGAGAAAAAGCATCGTAAAAAAGGGTTCCTAAGAGTTCGTGATTCGTAATCTTGTTCGTAATCGTTCTGAGTCGTGCTGACTTTTTTGCTGAGTTACATCGAGGGCATAAGCAAAAGGCACTTGCAAGCAAAAAATCTTGTTGACTAATCCGGAGGCAAAAAGAGGATGGAGACTACAGAAATAAGAGACGATGATCGGTGTGCTGGGCCGTGTTCAACTTCAACCCCGAGATGCCCGAAGTAAGTTCAACTGAAATTTGACAACTTCAATTCGAAATCTAAGCCGGTTTCGTGTAAGTTGTGGGATTGCAATGATTTCGTTATTGCAGCCCTACTTTTACATTATCCAGGATATTCAGAAGTCTGTCTCGAACGGACCACACCGACAAATCTCGTTGGAATGTTGTTGAAACATTTCTACATATGAACCAATTTTTGAATGGAAAGTCAGTGAAAGAGACTAATAGCACAAGGCCTGATTCAGCTTGCCAAAGTGAATGTACACAAACTATGTACTAGGCGGGGAAATGTTCCCACAACGTTGGGGTTCATTCTTTCTTCGTCCACTTTTTCCCATCCAAAGTGAATCTAGAGAAGGTAAAAATCATGGTATCCGAAAACGTCGAGAACTGACCTGTACTCCCAGTCGGCCTGATCCTTTCGAGTGATCAGGTCAAGATACACCTGGGCGTGCTGGGGGCCGCTCGTAAAGAAAGCGGAAAGCGGATCGACTACCCCTCCCGTCTCACCAACCAGGCTGGCAAAGTAGAAACTTGGAGACATATTAATGGACATACCGGAATAAAAGGGCTGTAAAGAACCCACCGAGATCCTTCCTTGGAATAAGCCCGAGACAAAATCTCGATCAATCGCCACTTCATCACCTTCTCAATATTCAAACCGAGCCATGCGACGTTATTGACAGGGACCCAAGGCAGAGGGTTTCCGGTCACGATGAAGGTCTTCAGCGCGCCCTTGTGTGTTTCAGACCGGAAACCGTGCAGGGCCTCTTGCGCTGCCGCATAAACACCCACACCAACGTCCGTCTGCTGCTTGAAGTCCTCCACAGAAAGACTGAGTGGGTCTTCGGGAACCGGAGGAGCTACAAAAGCGGCGGCTGAATCCAACACATGGTTAAACCAAGGTCTCCATTTTCAAACAAATAGATACTTGCCATTGAAAATCACGACATTCGGCGGGCCCAATTCCTTATTGACCTGGGCGAACGCTGCTTTAATACTCTCGGGGCTCTGAGCGTTTACAGTGACCGGAAAATATCCATCCTTCTTGACCTGGTCGATTATGGGCTTCCGGGAACCAAGAGCAACCTGATACCCTTTAGCTTTGAGCGCGGCCGCCGTATGTTCGCCAATGTTTTTGCCGGCGCCAATAATGAATGCGATGAGATGCGACATGTTGGTTTAACTTGGGGATTCCTGCCCGTTTAAATAGATACAGTTGAATAGAATCGGAAGCCCGACAGAGATGATGAATCAATCGCGGGACGCTGACTGTGCTTTCCTCAGCTGACTGAGCGCTGGTGCCTAAAGGAGAAAGAATTCGAAAAAGAGTGCAACGAACCTGAAAGCCATAGATAAGTATCACACAATTGTATTGCGCGGAAATTGCCCGTCCTGACTTGCATCATCACCCAAAAAGTTGTTCAACTTGCGAATTGATAAGCGGAACCGGGATAAGAAGGATATGAAGAATCGTGAGATGAACAGGTATAAGAGAAATCAAAAAAAACCATCACTTACGATCCCTACTTTCGTTACCCCGTGAGCTACGTTGTATGAAAGGCCAGATTCGATAGCGATTACAGTACTGTAGTGATCCGACCAAGTCTTCAGATGACGGGTGACAGCCACCTGTGAACTGAACACTTTGGTATCGGAAGGAAGGAAGGATATATTATTGGTATCGGTGACGATGAGATTGCGATTTTTTGGCCAAAAACGCGATATTGGAAACCGGGGACTAGAAAGATCTGGACTAATACGATCGGATGTTCCGTGAGTCCAATATGAGAATTCAGAGAAGTCATCCAGTTACGGTCCTAACTACGCTATCCCAAAACTGCATTATACGAAGGGCATGACGAAGGGTCAGGTTCGATGGTTATTCGATGGCGCGCCTGGTCGTCGACGAGCGACGGCGACGGCGACGACCGAGCCTGAATATCTCTTATTTGAGTCGCCAGAGGTCGTTCCATCGCCGAGAACAAGATAACTTCGAATTATAAAACGGACGCCGAACCCAGCTAATCTCTGCACACCCCAAGGGGTCCAGCTGGAGGGCGATTTTTGCGAAACGGTGACGCTGAAGTCCCGATATTACTGGGGGAGGCAACTAAACATTGCTGGTATGGAAAACGGTATGAAGGACAATGTGGGACAAAAAAAAAAATTCGCCGGTTTTTGGCCGACTGCGGACAGTCATTGCATTATTCATCCCATTCCTCTCACTGAGAGTCAACTCTCCCTTCGAAGTGGGCACAAACCCCGAGATGCCCGAAGAAGTAGGTTCAAGCTGAATTGGACTTGAAATTCGAACCGGTTGCATGTAAATTATGAGACATCGCAGCGATTTCATTGTCCCACTTTGACCGTGAATTATATTCAGAATATCCAGAAGTCTATCTTGAACGCGCCAATCTAGACCAAACCGACAAATCCTGTTAAATTGACACGATAACAGTTTTCCGCGCATGGCTGGTTCAGAAAAATTATGAGTTGGAAGTCAGTGGAAGAAACAAATAGTACAAGGCCTAACAGAACTTGTCGAAACGGATGAATACAACTATTCGACAGCGAAGAATTTTTCCAATATTGAAATATTGAGATTGCTTTGTTACTTCGTCCACTTTTTCCCATCCAAAGTGAATCTGAAGAAAATAAAAATCATGCATCATATGAACACGGAGAGATATTGACCTGTACTCCCAGTCGGCCTGGTCCTTTCGAGTGATTAGGTCAAGATACACCTGAGCGTGTTGGGGACCGCTCGTAAAGAAAGCGGAAAGGGGGTCGACTGCCTCTCCCGTCTCGCCAACCAGACTGGCATAGTAGAAACTAGGCCCGCAGATATTTATGATCAATGGATATAACGGACTAAGGGGACTGTAAAGCACTCACCGAGACCCTTCCTTGGAATAAGCCCGAGACAAAATCTCGATCAACCGCCACTCCATCACCTTCTCGATATTCAACCCAAGCCATGCGAGGTCGTTGACAGGCATCCAAGGTAGAGGGTTTCCGGTCACGATGAAGGTCTTCAGCGCGCCCTTGTGTGTTTCAGACCGGAAACCGCTCAAGGCCTCTTGCGCTGCCGCATAAACACCTAAACCAACGTCCGTCTGCTGCTTGAAGTCCTCCACAGAAAGCGTGAGTGGGTCCTCGGGAACCGGCGGAGCCGCAAAAGCGGCAGCTGAAGCAAGCACAGTGTTAAACCAAGGTGTCTCTCAGCCGCCGAAGCAAACAGCTACTTGCCATTGAAAATCACAACATTCGGCGGCCCAAAGTCCTTGTTGACCAGGGCAAATGCTGCTTTGATGCTCTCGGGGCTCTGTGCATTTACGGCAACCGGAAAATATCCATCCTTCTTGACCTGGTCGATTGCGGGCTTCCGGGAACCAAGAGCAACCTGATATCCTTGTGCTTTGAGCGCGGCCGCCGTGTGTTCGCCAATGTTTTTGCCGGCTCCGATGATGAATGCAATGAGGGGCGACATGTTGGTTTATCTTATGGATTCTTGCCCGTTTAAATGGAATCAGTTGAATCGAATCGGAACCCCGACAGAGATGATGAACCAATCGCGGGACGCTGGACGCTGACTGAGCTGACTGAGCACTGCTGCGGCCGCAGTGCGGCCTGCCTGAAGGAGAAAGAAAAACAATACAATGGAAGTCGTGAACACACCGAATGTACGGTGGGGCGCAGAAATTGCGCGTCCCCAGTTGATTCATCGCAAAGTTGGATTATATACAACTTGTGAATCGATATTGAAAATTGGGACTAAAAGGATTAATACGATGGTCCGTGAGTCCAATATGAGAATTTAGAGGAGTCGTCCAGTTATGGTCCTACTTACGCAATCCCGAAACTGCGTTGTACGAAGGGCATGACGAAGGGTCAGATTCGATAGTGATTCGATGGCAGTCAGTGAGCGACGGCGGCGGCGACAGCCTGGCCTGAAGACCTCAGTACGTCGGCGGACAACCCTTTTAAGAAGCTTCACGGGGCCTATTCCGGCCGTCTCATAAGACAGACGTCGAACCCAGCTAATCTCTGCGAGGGGGTCCTGCTGGAAGTGCGATTCTTGCGAAACCGTGACGCTGAAGTCCCGGAACTGGGGAGGCAACTGGTTCAAGTCAAGCATTTGCTAGTATGGAAAACGACAAGAAGGACAATGTGGGACAAAAGGTTTCGCCGGTTTTCGGCATAACGCCGGAACACTCAGGCTGCAGCTGTTGCCAGTGCTCTCAACTCTCCTCTCCAGATGATGTTGAGTGGCACCCAGCTCGGATCCAGCCTCTGAACTGTAGGCGTTATCCTCCACGTGTTTCGAAGAACGGATCCAAGTAAGTAGAATCGCGTGGATGTCAAGAACGTGCGCAAATTCCAGATTATATTTATCGTCAACCTCAATGGCCTTGGAAAAAAATTACAACAGAAGCCCACTGGTCGCGTCAACCTGTAAGTACGACGATACAATGCACTTGGATCTTCATTTCTAGATTGTTACTCTCCTCGCGATAATTTCGCAATCCCAAAAGGCCATATCAATCTTGCTATTTTTGTGGCATGCATGCGCATGGAGGCGCATGGTCGCGCATGGAACCTTTCAACGTGTCTTCATGAGACTTATTTGGATTCTTCGAAGTCGATCCTTTAAATTCGAGCCATTTTCAATCTCTCGCAGGAGCCCCTTCCTTCTCAATGGCATTTCAGACTGTCTTTCTCGCTGCGTTGGCTTGCGCTGTCGCCGCGCAAACCGCCAACAAAATCGTATTGACGAATGACGATGGTTTGGTGTCATTACTATGCATAATCTTCTTCCGATTCAATCTTGTATATAGGATGGGCTGTCGCTCAAATCCGCGCACAGAACGACGCGCTCAAGGTGATTATCTTCGTAGAAGCTTTATCATTACTAACTCCCCTGCTCTGTCAAAAGGCGGCTGGGTATAATGTCTGTCCTCTGTTCTTTTTGTAAGATTTTTTTTGATTCTTCTACCATCAGGTTGTTCTGTCCTGTCCAGCCATCAACAAGTCTGGCACAGGGTCTTCGACTGCCAATCCAACAACACTTACAAGTCCCTGCGAGTTCAATACGTGTCCGACTGGATCGCCCCCTACTGGCTTCAATGCTAGCGACACCCGGTTGAACTACGTAAACGCCTTTCCAGGTATCCTCTTGTCCGATTTTCAGTACTTTCGTTGAAATTTACTGTATTTCCCAGTGGACGCAGCTCGGTTTGGCATTCAGACCTTGGCCCCAAAGTTTTTCAGTGGCTCTAAGCCCGATTTTGTCGTCAGCGGCCCCAATGTGAGCTTAAATTTTTCACCACCTTGCTAGCGCCATTCACATTTTTCGCATACCCAGGTGGGAAGTAAGATGTGGTTTTGTTTCTTCCTCCCCTTATTAATTTTCGCCCGTTAAGATAACCTGGGGTCCACTGTGTTGATCTCTGGGACAGTGTTCGTGCTTTTCTGCTGAAAAACCAATCAGATCTCAGAGTGTTTTATGTTATAGAGGTGCCGCGTCTGAAGCGGCGTTGGAAGGAATACCCTCCGTCGCGTTTTCAGGTGCAACCGGTGGCCAGGTCTCTTACACGACTCTCATCACCTCGCCCACATCGACGGATAGCACGGCCGCGCTCATTTATTCAGCCCTGAGTGTTCGACTGCTTAACGTCCTCTTGGCCTCGTCCGCCCCCATTCTTCCGAGTGGCATCTCGCTCAACGTCAACTACCCTTCCACATCGACCAGCTGCGCCGATGCGTCTGCTTTCAAGTTCGTCCTGACCCGTATCAACTCAAATTCGGGGGCTACGGATGTGCAGACTTGCGGAACAACCCACTTGCCCACTGAGTCGTCTGTGATTTCGAAGGCCGGATGTTTCGCCACTGTTAGCGTTTTCGATGCCCAAACCAAGGGCGACGTAAATGCGACGACACAAGCAATTGTTCTGGCAAAGCTTACCTCGATACTTAGCTGTTCTACTTAGTTGCCCGTTGTAATTCCTAGTGAGACTGGTGTCGATGTGTCTTCAGGTCCGACTGTGATGAAATCAGCAGTGGCTAATTTCAGACCTCTATTGAATTTGTTCGAATGGAGAAAAAGAAAAATACAATCGGATTGTAATTGGGCGTCCGTACACATGCTTTGAGGTAGATACACAAAGGAAAAAATTAATCCGGTGCGAGTAATGGTAAGCAATGCTAAGGAGAAACGAAATATCACGAGGGCGAGTTTGGCTTGAGCTCTCGTACACAGATGCTACACCGACAGCGATGCTCTTTATTTACAAGATGTAGGTCTGGTGACAAATCGCCCGCGAGAAGAGCCTGCTCGGTGGTGGACGCAGTGGCTGGCGGCGGAGACGTGGGCTCAGGAGAGTCACTACCACAACTAGGCGCATGTTGTAAATCCGGCGGGACGGCAAGTGTCCGCTCTATTGTCGTACAATGCGAAAGCAGTTGGACAATTACGGGTCGCCCGCACGGCTTTTGCACGAATGGCGTCTGGATCCAAAAAAGAGTCAAATCACGTCCCGCACGAGGTACGGTGGTACATACCTCGAGGAGGGCTGCCGGCGTTGGGCGCGACGCCGCGGGCTCGGAGCACAGGCGTAGAAAGTCATGGAACGAGGGTGGGTAGGGAGCAGGGTCACTGAGGGGGCGGCCAGCGCTCGGCTGATTGCTGTGTGTCAGCAAACGGTGGGCTTGCCTCTGCGATCTCCCACAGCGTTGCACCGACGGCCCATACATCGATTTTGAGGGGGTCGTATGAAGCCCTGTGACAGATTACTCAGCATCATAGCAGGAAAGAAAAAGATGGAGAGCATCTTACGAGTCGACTTCCGGCGCCCGCCAGTAAACGAGGCCGACGACGTCGGTGGCCAGCGGGTTCTCGGGTGTAATGCTGACTGCATTAGAAAAATCGGTGAGTTTGAGGACGCCCTTGCTGTCAAGCAGGAGGTTGTCAGAGCGAAAGTCGCGGTGGGCTATGTGGTGCTTTTGCAAAAAGTCTAGCGCTTGCAGCATCTGATGCGGAGTTAGAATGAAAGTAGGAAGAGATTAAGTAGAGCACGCACATCGCTTGCAAAGCGCGCCATGATCTGCGGCTCCCTCAGCCGCAGGCCATGACCCACAAGTCCAATAACATCCGCAAGACTGCGCTCCATAAGCTCCATGCGAATCCACAGCGAATCCTCCACGAGGTCCACATACAGGGCTTGCGGCCCAACCACATGGTCGCACCACAGCCCTCGCAGCAGCATGCACTCCCTCTGCACTTCCATGAGCTTCTGGCTCCCGCCTGGTATCAGCGGAATGAGCTTGATCGCCACACGCACACGGCGGCCCTTTCCCAGCTCGTCCGCATCGCGCGCTGTGAGGAGCGGCGGCAGCCGTAGCTTGTGTATCACCGCGTTGGAAACGAGCGTCGCGACATATACGCTCCCGTTCTCTCCTTCCGCGACCTCCTCGAGGTCGCAATAAAATTCGCGCGGGTCTATATGCTCATCGATGAACTCCTGAAGCGGCGCAACGGCCGCAGCAACCCAACCTATGTAGCGTTGCACAGGCATGTCCTCGCTTGCTCCTGATTCACGCTTTTCGTCTCGCTCAGGCGCCAAGTCCGACATGCTGGTTCCGAATACAGGGTGGTAGCTTTCCGATGACGCTGGACTGAAGATCGGAAATCTCAACATTTGAGGGCGTAGGCCACGTACTGGCAAACAAAGTTTCTCCTCCATATCTGTCTAGAGACTCTTGGTTGCCGGGGTTATAAGGTACACTGACCGGGGCGACAATCTTCATATAATTGGATGGCACAACTACAGAATTGATTTACTATCAGGTACTGAGCTCGAAAAAATGAACGCACTGCCAGCTCTTCCGTTCGGTTTCATGGCCGCCCACCATCTACCTTGTTTGTTGATAATGCGAACAATTTCGCCTTTGCTGAACGACAGCCGGTTTGGATAATCTGAAGAAGCATTGTCTGGATAGGCGTGTCACCATCTCCTGGGTTTTCGCAGACCAGATAGATACATACAGTCATATAAAGCTTGAGCGTCTTCATCTAGAGACGGTATTGGTTGGGGCCGGGCCATTTTCCGTACGACAATTTCGGTCAATGGCCTTGCAGTGGGGGTTTCCGTCCAGAACTCCGTTACATGCTGCCAGAGCATATCTGACATGATTGGGGGGCCTGAAGGTTTTTTCGGCCGCTGACCGCCAAGGACTTTCATCAGAGCCGCAGGTTCAGATAGATTCGAAAACGGAGGTCGACCAGTGTACAGCTGAAGACAATCAGAGCGACGCCGAAAGAAAGAAATGTTATCAAAATAATGAAAATACCTCGAAACAGACACAGCCAAATGCATAGACATCCGTTGCCGGAGTTCGAGCAAACCCACATCCAAAGCGGTCCGGATCCAGTAATTCCGGGGCCATCCAGTAAAGACTCCCTCCTCGATTTGTGCTCATCGTGGAGGTGGCATCGGAGAAAAATGCTTAGCCCGAAGTCAGTCAAGCATGCACTCCAGTCCTCCTTGATCAGAATATTTGCCTGTAGTTAATGATAAATGATAAAATCGGTTGACCGTATCGTCAGAAGGTAAGTACCCCTCGTAAGTCGCCGTGGACAATATTGCGGGAATGAAGGTATCGTAGGCCCTGCGCAATTTCGTAGAGCTTGGTCTGTGTTTTAGGTACGAAGAAATTTCTCGATAGGTATGGAAACTGACCAGCTTATCCAAGTTTGCATTGCCATGAGTATCGAGATAGTTGATAACGGTACCGTGGTCCATCCAAGGGGAAACCATGCAAAGTGAGGAAGGGAAACTATCCCTATCAATTCCTAGGAAGGGCAAGATATGCGGGTGGTGCAAATCCTTCCAGACGAGAGCCTCTCGGCAAAATTTCTACATTCATAAGATAGTGTGGTCCATCTGGACCGAACTACTCACTAAGCGCATACGGCGCAGATCGGAGCCGCGGAGGAAATGGCGCATCCGCTTCAGAGCAACACGCTGGTCGTTATAGGAGGCGCGGTAAATGTCTCCGTACCCACCCCCAAAAGTGGGATGCTCATCCCGTCCATTTACTCCAATAATGAAAAGCGAAGAAGGGAGCTTGTCGCAGGATTCAGATAGCTTGCGAATTATACGCAGAGCCATCCGATTGTGTTCCTGCCCCATCATAAACCCTCTGTCGAGTGCCTGGGATACATTGGTCAAAACTCTTGATTGAATGCTGGAGATAAAAACCTACACCTTGGACGACATCAAGGAAATGCTGAGCCGAATCACCTTCTAGACGTAGCACTGCTTCTTCATCAGATTTGGAGCTGAGGATGGACACAATAAATGTGGCAATCCGCTCCTCGTCTGCGCGCAGGGCGGTTCGAAGTTCGGGGACGCTGGCGAGACCAAGTTTGGATGAAAGCTGAATAGTATCAGGATACCAGTAAGTATACAGAGACCATTTTCTACCTCCAACAATCTCTTTCGACATTCCAAACTTTCAGCGACGGCACAGACAACATTGTCGAAAGCCATTGAAATCATGTAGCTGTCCAACATGTCTCGAAGCACACTGACTTCACTTGGGCTTTGAATTAATCCTAGTGAATTTCTGAAGCCAATCCGCGACAATAACTCACCCCTCACAGGCACCTTTGAGGTACAAAAGTAAGGCCTCGTAGATCAGTATCTTGGCCGACATGTCCGGTGCGTTGTCCAGGGAAGGCTTCGGCGCGCTATTTGTCTTGAAGCACACCCACTCCGAGTTGAGAGTTGGTAGTCATTGAGAGAAGAGAAAGAAGTGTGGGCGTCTATCAGTGATGTCGCTGTCTCCCAACTTGACAAGTCGCTTTGCGATTCCGCGGGCCAAAAGCAGCTTCAGCCTGAACAGACGCGGACACAACGAATGGATAGATGTAGTCAGTCCAAGCAGAAATTGCTACAGCGTCAAAGCAGAGGCAATGGGGGTGAAAGGCGGACACGCTGCCGGAGATCTCCGATCCTGAGCGCGAAGCGTACAAATCCCTAAGGCAAAACCTCAACTTCTTCAGCGCAGACGACCATTCCAGAGTTTGAGGCGGATGCAGAAATGTCGTGCATTAACCGCGCAAACTTAATCTTACCGCGCGCTTTCGAGTCGCTTTACAGCAACGGTCAGCCCGTTCGTCACATGAGACTTTGCAGAAGGAGTGTGCCTAAATGTGCAGTGGGACCGATTTGCAGGGAATGCTCGTCGGCAGTCGACAGTTTGGACCACTGTCTTCGACATTTTATCGCAAAAGTACCAATAGCTATTACAGGTTCTTCGTACATACAAAGATGCATACAACATGGAAGCAGACCTCGCATACTCTTACACGGGAAAACATTCATTCGATTTAAGCAAGGAGTTTGGCAACCTTGGCCTCGAGCGTCTCCGCAGTCTCCGCGGACCCCATCTTCTGCAAAGCCACCTCGACGTACTGTTGTGCTTTCTCGTAAATTCCTTCCCACGAGTCGAGGTCCACTTTTGGGGCCAGCTTTGTCGACATGAACGCCATGGCAAGAAGGGTCGCGACAATTCCGTCCGTCACACCAGCGGGGAGCGACGCTCGCACAGTCTCTACGTCGGATTTGAGTTTGATGACTTTGAGAACTTGGAGAGAAAAGCAGCCGTCAAAGGACTGCAGGCGAGCCAGCGCCTCGAGCGGGTCTGCCGACTTCCGAGAGCGTTCGCGATGGTCTGTAGTCGGTGCCTGCCGCATTTGCTGGGATTGTTGCTGGAACTGAGGTGTAGAAGAACCCGTGGACGGCCGAGGAGCTGCAGAGCCGACCGAGTATACAGTAAAGCCTGCGGGTTGCGCAGCGTCAAATGCAGAGGACTTCGAAACAGTAGGACTCCGAGGAGCAGCGCCAAATTCGTCCGACCGCTTATAAGATGCCGACGACGTCGAAGCGGCCGAAGCAAGCGACCCCCTCCGCGCTGACGGGGACACAGCAGCAGAACGCCGAGGTGCGCCGGAATATTCTTCCTGCCCGCCGAATTGCCCTCGACTCGTAATAGTTAATGGGGTCAGCTGTGGGCGGCGTTGATGGTGCAACAGGTGCGGACGAGGAACTGGCAGACGACCGCAGCGACCGTGCACGGCTGAAGAGAAAACCTTTTAAACCCGAATTGGTAGATTTCGCAACCTGCGGTACCGTAGCCGTGGACGCCACTGATGGCGCAGCGCGAGGTCGAGGAACGCTATATTCCTCCTGTGATGCGCCAAATGTGTTCGTCGGGTCATAGGACTCTACGGTCGGGTCGTACTCTATGGTCGGGTCATAAAGCTCTATGGTCGGGTCATAGGACTCTGTGAAGGACACCGCCTTGGCCGCAGATGCGGGTCCAGTGTGACTCCGCGACCGCATATGACCGAAGGAGGACTCTTTGGAAGCTGAACTGGCACTTCTCATGCTCGTGCGCGTGCCGCGAGGCATATCGCCCGGAGGAGCTGCATTAGTTGCCGAGGAGCTGGCGGAAGCTGTAGAACTGGACCGGATGGCATTCCCCACAGCCGCCATGGTATTGTTCATGACCTGGACAGCAGCACTGCCAAAGCCTGAAGACGATCGACGAGCAGTAGAGCCCTTGAACTGACGTGAAGTAGCCCCGAGGTGGTCAGCTCTTGCCACGAAACTGTGCGGAAGCCCATACGCCGGTCTAGATTGAGGTACCATTAAGAATGCGTCCGGCGCCGCAAGAGGAGCAGCGTGGGACATCCAGAACTGAGTTTGACGGGGCTGCGAGTCGTCAATAGCAACAAACGACGTGTGGGACGACGCGATCGAGTAGGTTTTCCCGAGCCGGATGATGCTCCCCTTGACTGTACGCGCGAGAAGGTCTTGGTCATTGGGATTCGCGAGTATCTTGGCGAGCCCGTGCTTTCCGTCCTCTAGGTCTTGGATGATTTTGCGGGCAGCAAGCGTATGGACGGCCGGCGGTGCACCCGACACTGTTTCGAGGTGGCTAAGGACGACAGGGATAGGAAGTTCAATCTCGGCGCCGTCGAAGGTGGATCCGCGTAAAACGACGATCTCGGGGATTGCTTTGCCTGGAACAATAGTTATGAATTTGGATATACGAAGATAATGGGACACAAACCTTGTAGGATCGCGTATACATTCAAGCGGATGTTGGGGAAGAGGTTCTGGATGTGGAACGGGGCACACTGCACCGGCGGTACAGGAGGAAGAATAACCTCGGGAGGTAGGGGTACCGGTGTGGTCTTCGTTTCGAGGGGATCATCGATACTCTCGTCGAATATATTTAGAGTCCACCCTTTTCTTCTTCTTCTTCTTTTCGTTTGCGTCCTCCATGAGCTCGGAATCGTCGTAATCGGGTGGATTATCCGTCTTCTCCTTCGACATGCTGGCAGCCGACCGTCCCCAGTCGACACTGATATTCGAAATAGGCGGTGTCTTCGCTGCCTTCAGCATCCGCGCGATCTTCCCGGTGAATATCGTCTCCTCCTCCCCAACCATCATGCAAATACCGTTCCCGACTCGCGCCATCCCCTCACACATCGCCGTTGAAGCAGAGTTCCCTATCCCGAGCACGGAAACACGCAGAAATGCGTTCTTCGGTGCTGAGGCCACCGCAGATGTGACCTCGCTCAAAACACCGTCGACGTCCCATGTATCACCGTCTGTGAGCACCAATACGCTCATCGGCCGATCCCGCGTGCGCGCCTTGAAAACGTGCTGCAGCGCGGCACGGATCTCCGTGCCGCCGTAATCCGCCTGCATCCTGTCGATGTGGCGCGTCGCCTCCTCAAGTGTCTGCTGGTTGTACGACTTGCTCCCGTGCGGCCAGAGAGAGGAGGTTCGACTGCCGAAAGACACGATCTGGAAAAGCGAGTCCTGGTGCGGGAGCGCGCGGAGCATGATGACGAGCGCTTTCTGGGCCGCTTTGATGCGCATGCCGCGCATCGAGCCACTGCGGTCAACCATGAACACAAATTCCTGGCGAGAGAGGTCGGGCAGTTTGAATCGCGGGACGAGCGTAAGCCCCATGGCGACGGTGTTCTGAGTGGGATGCAATTCAGCGACGCAGCGCGGAGCGTCGAGGCCGGCGGACTTGATAGTGAGGACAAAGTCTTTGTCCAGCGGGGAGTCGGTGGAAAGGGAGACGCGTGCGTAGTTGGAAAATGGGAACTGCTTGAAATTGGGCAGCTTTGGATCGGGGCCGAGCTCGGTGGAGACTGAGTGTGAGGGGCAACCAATCTTAGAGATAGGTGCAATGGCCTCAACGCTCATTGCGAGGGTCAAGAAGGGAGTCGGAGATGAGGAGGAAATGAAGACGTTGCGCGGGAAGGAAGAGGGGATCGATTGGGGTGCTTGCCCATACCGAGCACCAATATGTACAGGAAGATGGAAGCGGATGGAATCGCTCTCTTCATCTTCGGAGAGTTCTGTGACGTACACCAATTCGATCTGTACCTGCTGGTTGGAAGGGATGTTTCCAACCGCCACTTGAAATACTGGGTAATCGGGTCAGAAAAAAATCAAGTCGACGGGACTCAAATGTGAAATGAGATATACCATCTGGAGTCTGTTGCTCCATCAACGATGCCTGCTGGCCCTGTGCCATTGCGGTCTTGTACGTCTCCCGTGCCTCTGACTTTTTCCTGAACAGCACCAATCACCCTGGTGCCATCTTGCTTGATCATGATGAAGCTACAAACAGAGGCCCGCGCTGGAATGGGGAAAGAGTACTTTGCTTCGATGGGAAATGTTGCATCGTTGCCGTACGTCTGTGTTAGCTTCACCTGGGCAGCGAGCTCTTTGATACTAGCTTCAGCGCGGACGCCTAGGGAGAGGGAGGGATACAACTCGTTGCTGGTAATAGTAATGCAGGCCATAGATTGGAATGGCGTGGTATAAGGGCATGGTTGGACGACACAGATCAGGAAATACAGCTTTCAGACCCTTCATATAGCGACTCTTGCACAGCTTGTCGAAGCACATTTGACGGTCGCGTGAAGGAATTAGACATCCAATGTTCTCATCTATGTCGTTGAATGCTGCGCAAGCAGATCTATTGGTCTGTGTCGACTTGAGTCATTGACGCCTACTGCCGGATGTCCATGGCACTGCGCAGCGAGTCCTCGTCTTGCTCTGGTGCCTGGTTCCATTTTTTGTCTGGACAATGAGCATTGTTTTTTTGTCTCGAGCATGACGGCAAGATCGTATAGAGAAAGAGAAAAAATGGTTCGTTCGAGTCAGTTTGATGACCGGCCGGCGTTTCGATCTTTGTTCCAAACCACTACTTGCGTTTTTCGGGTGCGTATTTGCAGCTTTCCGATTAGCCTACAACCTCAAAGATTCTCCAGTCCGAATTTCGATTTCATGTCTCGTTCAATCGAGGTCTCCGAGTCCCTGGCGCCCTTCCTCAGGTCCAATGAGGAACCAGGCTGGGCGCAGAAAATTCTTGTCAAAGAAGTTTTACAAGACAAGAAAACCGAGCTCTCTGCTGTGGAAAATGAGATTCTCAAACTTGAATCCACGTTACACGTCCTTCGACGCAAACACGCCGACCTTGCTACTGAAATCACCCAATACAGCAGCATCCTCTCTCCCATCCGACGAGTCCCTCCCGAGATCATTGAGGAAATATTCCTCTATTTTGTTCCTTCAATGCATCACCACTCCGTCTCACACCGCTTCTCCCTTACGCAAGTGAAGCTCCCGTGGAAATTAGGCCACATTTGCCACCAGTGGAGGACGGTTTCTCTGTCACTTGGCCGACTGTGGAACTTCCTGGATCTGGGACCGCTTCACGACGCGTATTTCGCACCGCGACTTGTGCTGCATCCCAGGGATGATCATGGGGGGGAATTCGCCGAATCGGCCGCCCTGCAACCACTTTCTGCAGATAACGAGCGAACGATGGGCTTCGAACACGAGTCTTCCCTGCCACCGCCGCGGCCCATACCCAGTGACCACGACCACGTATGATGAAGGAGGAGGTGCAGGGTTTTCAAATTGAAGCCGCTCTGGATTATGTCAAAGGATATCTCCAGCGATCCGGGTTTCGCCCTTTCTCTTTCCGCCTTTGGACCGACGAGTTCGCGGGTCCCACCCTCTTCGCGGTTCTCCTGAAATACTCCGCATTCTGGAAGGAGATGGCGCTGGTCGATCCTTCTCGGGCTCTCCTTAGCCGTCTCTCTCAATTTGACGGCAACCTACAGAGGCTTCGCAAGATTGCATTTGTACGGTACACGAGAGGCTTTTATTTGGTGCCTTGGGACGTCTTAAATGAAGTTGCCCCTAATCTCACCGATCTCACTTTGGTGCAAGTTTCCATAGGCATTGAGAGCCGTCAACACATCCCATGGGCTCAGCTCACACGATATTGCGAAATTGATTGTTCGTGGAGCTATGCCCCTGTGGGTCACCAAGGAAGATTGTCATCATATCGAAAACTCACCAACTTGTGTGTTTTATGCTTGCGTTTGAAGAACTCGGATTTTCGTGAAACCGATACACCTGTGGAACTTCCCAATGTTCGTGCCGCCGCACTGCATTTCTTCGACTCTCGTATTACCAAAATCACCCAGTCCTTCGACATGCCGATGCTGGAGGAATTCAGCATAGAATATTCGCACGTTTGGGTGGACGCTTCCAATGGCCTTGACATCCTGATGCCTCTTTCGTCACCGAGGTTGAAATTCTTTCGAGCCCGCTTACATTCAAATCTCCCTTTCAACGGTCAACACAATCCGGATTGCACTCTCGAAATGTTCCCGGATCTCCGCGAAATATCCATTGATGTGCCCCATACCATATCGGACACGATCGTTTCCCGCCTTATACCATATAACGACCAGCTGCCTCTGTGCCCCAAGCTGGAGATCATTCGCCTCTCGAATAAATCTTTCGCTACGGATCTCTGCAAGTGGCAGACGCTAGCGGACATGCTCCAGGCTCGGTTTCGCGTTCCTGTGGTTCAAGGGATATCTCGGCTTTGCACATTCGAGTTTTCCACAGATGAAGTGGCACATGACGTTAATGTAACGACGGGTTTGAAGGCGCTCAGAAAGCGCAACCAGTGGGATATCAGGGTTGGCGACGAGTGCAGGTTTCCTGCGTGGGATGAGCTACATTTGGACACGTCTGATTTTTGAAAAAAAAAAAAAAAAAAAAACTTTACCCTTTAGATTTGTCCAGCAATAGCTATATCTTAGCTCACATTTAAAAAACGATGTGTATGTTCTACTTGTGTGTATTGTTCTTTCGGTACTTTTGAATTTAGTGGATGCTGCCTCGGAAAATAACAAGGACACACTCATGGACGATACCACTCCGCCACCACCACCAGAGGAGCAGACCCCTCCCCCGCCACCTCCGGCGTCCCATACGGGCTCCCCGACCGATTTCCTCAAAGGCGTAGTCGGAAAACGCGTAATTGTGCGGTTGACCTCCGGTGTGGACTACCGCGGTGCGTGCACGATATCACTCTGTTCCATCTCTTTTCCTAATGACATGCGCGCTGGATATCAAGGTGTCCTGTCGTGTCTGGATGGCTATATGAACATTGCGCTGGAGCAGACGGAGGAGCATGTGAATGGCGTCGTGACGAATCGATATGGGGACGCGTTTATTCGAGGAAATAATGGTGCGTCTGCTTTTCTCGTCACTCGCTTGCGACCTGCTAACCTCCGATACTAGTTCTATATATCTCTGCTGCGGAGACAATATAATCCGAGCCTACCTGCTAGTCGTCCTTGTTTTGGTGTATTATCAGCAAATCTTTCAGAACGAATTGCGGTGTCGAGCACCCGGAGAGTTGCCACTGCGTCGACCGCGACCGCGTCCACGATTTCATTGACGCGACTCACAAGTCATCAAAGTTCAAACGATGGTGCATTAACGTCGGTCATTACAATACTCAAAGTCCAGATATTGTCCAGGAAACATCGGGCATCACACCAACGCACAAAGTACCGCCAAAAGCACGACACCGTACGCTCCTCCAGCAATGAGTCGTTCAGCGCCGCTCGGTTTGCCGGTTTGAGACGCGTCTGGTCCTGTCGCAGATGCGGACCTGGATGCGGAGTCGGAGGGGGACCCAGATGCACTTCCAGACGGACCCGAGCTCGGAGCGGACGAAGTGGTATTAGACTCAACGGCGTTGGCCGCGTTGGCCTTGAATGCTGCGTCGGTCTGGGTCGCGCTCGGATTTACGGACAAGACGGCGCCTTTGTTGCACAAACCGCCGGCTTGGTCGAAGAACCTGAATGCAATGCATCATGTGAGGCGGAAAAGGAGAGGGTGGACAGACTCACCAGATGGGCTGCGTGTCATTCACGAGGAGCCTAACAGTCGGAAGACCTGGCGCGTCGACAGCGAGGCTGTCATCGACCTGCACCATGCTAAGCGTCGTGCCAAAAATTAGCCAGCCAAACTAGCACTTACGGTTTGCACGCCCGAATTGAACCCACCGTCCTTCGGCGTGCATGGGTTTTCGAACGTCGACTCTACATTGTTTCTGTCAGTTTCCGCAAATATTTGAGGGAGTCCTGGGCGACGTACGGACGGCACTGTGGCTCCCGCTCCTGAATTCAAACACAATAAAGTCTCCGATGGCGGGGACGATGGACGAGGGGTCGAAGCCAAGGCCCTTTTTCCTGCAACGTCGCGATGCATGTGTTAACGGCGCGTGGTCCAAGCGTGCCAATGAATACTAACCCGGTATTCTCGTCTTTTCCGACGCCAACAGTGAAGTCCGAAGAACCCAATACAAAAGGAAGGAATAACGCAGAAAGGTGTAAGACCTTCATTGCTGGCTGGCTGGGTATGGGGCTAAAGAAAGGGAAACTCTTGGCATCTTGGCGTCGCGAAAGGCATCGGTGTTTTCACGCCAAACGGCCCTTCATTCCAAACAGCCCCATACAGAGAATCTTCACCATAAGTAACGCGTCCTGCTCGCCCCCACGTCGTCGACGCGTTCTTTCTGGTAGCTTTTGCTCCCTCCGACTTCTCTCTCTTGTAGTGTCCGGGACTTCGTGTGCTTCGTAATGTGGATAGTTCAGAGTCAATTTTTGACTTGACTCAATCCGCGTCAGAATCGGTCCTGGTGGACCGTATATGAGCCTGCGGCCTGCACTACGACTCCAATTCAAGAAAAATCTTCGTACAATGGCCTACGAAAGCTGGTCGAAGGAGGATCTGATCGCCAGACTTACCTTACTTGAAGTCGAGAAGGAGCCCCAGCCCACCCCTCGAATTGCGATTACTCCGCCCCCACCTAACCCGCGGCGTCTCTGGAGAACATTCGATTTCTCGTCCTACCCTCGTCGCAAAATTGCCCTGAAGTTCTGCTATTCCGGATGGGCCTATAACGGGCTTGCGATCCAGGCAGACATCACGCCGCTACCCACTGTTGAGGGCGTGATATTTGACGCCTTGGCGAAGGCCAGGCTGATTGACCCCGATGCTGGGCTCGAAGGATGCGGTTGGGAGAGATGCGGACGTACAGATAGAGGCGTCAGTGCTGGTGGCCAAGTGATTTCACTGTGGGTGCGCAGTGCTTTGAATAACGCGTCGATCCCCGCGGATCCATCTCCAGACGCGTCTTTCACGGAAAATGCACCTCCAGAACCAAGCCCAGAAGATCTCTCTGGGGAACCTGTGGACTCGGACGCATTTCCTGCACTGGACGACGGGGACTTTGGCTCGCTAGACGGCATGGACTTTCCCTTGCCCACCACGAAAGCCCCTCGTAAATCTGAGCTTAGCTACACGCTAATCCTAAACCGCATCCTCCCACCCACAATCCGCATCCTCGCCTGGTCCCCCGTCGCTCCCGAATTCTCGGCGCGCTTCAACTGCAAGTCGCGCCACTACAAATACTTTTTCTCCCCAGACAATCTCGATATAAGCCGCATGCGCGAGGCAGCCGCTTTGCTTGTCGGCCTGCACGATTTCCGCAACTTTTGCAAGCTTGATCCAGCGAAACAGCTCACGACGTACATACGACGGGTCATGCGTGCGGACATCAGTCCCGTTGTGGCGGGTGTGGACGCAGGGATGCACGTCCTCGACCTCGAGGGCTCGGCGTTCCTCTACCACCAAGTCCGCCACATCATGGCCGTTCTCTTCCTTGTCGGCTCAGGCCTCGAGCCGCCCTCCGTCGTCACCTCCCTGCTCAACGTCGCGCCCGGTGCCGAGGGCGACGACGCGCTCCCTGTAGTCGACACGCGGCCGGAGTACCAGATGGCCGACGCCCTCCCGCTCATGCTCTACGCATGCCACTTCGGCGAGAACGAACTGAAGTGGGAGGCCGACGAGGATGCGGCGGATGAGGACGCCGACGGGCTGTTCTTCCAGCTGCACGCGATCCGCGCGCGCTCGGAGCTCTACGCAACGCTCAACGCCGAGTTCCTGCGTGCGGCAGCGGCGCACCACTCCCCTCCGCCCGCGCGCCTGCCCATCACTGCGACGGGGTTCGTGCCCGATGGGAGGACGCCGATGAACGTCCCCCTCGGCGGGGCGGAGTTTCGCCGGACGGCCAAGTATGTTGGGTTGCTGGAGCGGAAGAGAGGGGGGAGCATTTTGAGGTGGTGAATGAGAGGTGGCGCCTGGGCAAGGGGGCGAGACGGGATGAAAGAAGGAGGGCGGAGGCGGGGGGAGGATGACGGGGATGAATAATAGATCGAAAGATATTTCATTTGATGCTGATATTCTCCATCCTCCCATCATGAGCCGAGGCTTAGTAGGAGGTCAGGAATTTCCCCCATGTCTGGATCCTCGAGTGCCAGCGCAACCAAATCGCAACAGAGCAGCCTAAAAAGGCCGCGAAACTACTTCATGACCGAAAAATTACATGGTCGCTTAAATGAAGCTCCAAACAAAGAACTTAGGATGACCCAAACGAGGAAAGTGGGCGTCCCGCGTGCTTGGAAGGCCATGGATTCTAGTTTTACGGCTTTGGAAGCAGCAAATATACAATCATTCTCAACAGATGACAAGGCGGAGCCACAAGGACTTCCGCCGTACACAGGAAACGCAAATACAAGATCAAGCAAGGTAACCAAGAACCTGGGCCTGGAGCTCGTCCACCCCCATCGTGCTTCCGACCGTCTGCAAGGCATCCTGGACATACGCACGCGCCTTATCGTACATCGCCTCCCAGGAGTCGCGCTCAACGTCTGGCCCGAGCTTGGTGCACAAAAACGCCATTGCGATAATCGTCGCAAAGACTTCTTCCGAAACATTGAGTGCAGCGCGTGCCTCGTCGGCGGGTACATTGAGCTGCACAGTGGACAGGACTCCCTGCGCGAAACAGCCGTCGAAGGACTGCAGACGCGCAAGCATCTCTAACGGGTCCATCGGAGGCGCGGGAGGAGGCGGCCGGATCGCCTCATGGCCAGGGGGTTGCTCAAGCCGCTCGCCTCGCGATATAGAGAGTGCCCTGATGCCCGTGAAGCCAACGGCAGTGTCTTCACTCCAGCTCGCTGCGATCAGCTTAGCTTTGCCCATGTAATCCCTGGGCCTGGACCTCGCGACGATTCTTTCAGCGACCTGTTCATCGTCCGGCAGAGCGGCGATGCTTTCAGCAATCTCTTCATCATTCGTCAGAGCCCTGCCCGGGACCCCACCAACCGCGAGTGCCCGGGATTTCTGGAGCCTCCCGGTGATTGAGTCTAAGGAGGGGATATTGCGAAAGCCCTTCTCGGTCGAGGGGGCCGTTGTTCTCCCGCCGGTCCCTAGCTGCCCGGCTGCCTGTGTATCTGGGATGCCCGCGACATACAAGGAATCGCGCCGCGTGCCAGACTCATCCACGGCAACGAACGAAGTCTGAGACGAAGAAATGGAGTACGTCTTCGCGAGGTGCACGATGGATGCTTTGACCGTCCGGGCAAGTAAATCGGCGTCTGAGACGGAGAGAGCAATAGCGTGCTGTCCATCTTCAATATCCTGGATTATCTTGCGGGCTGCAAGCGCGTGGATCGCCGGGGGTGAGTCCGGAGCATAGGGCAGACTGCTCAGGGTTACAGGGACGGAAAGCCGGAGCTCTGATCCGTCCTCGGTCAATCCGGTGAGGGCCACAGCTTTAGGTACAGCTTTGCCTGCGAATCGAGGTCAGCTTTGGTCAGATATTAAATGCAAGGTGGCAATATACCTTGTAAAATCGCGTACACATTGAGCCGATTTCCAGGACTGAGCGTTCGGATTTTGAAAGGAGACTGCTGCACCTGAAAGGGAGGGGACAGTACAACTGCGGGAGGTGGAGGAGGGGGCTCGGTAACGACCTGCATAGGATCCACCGTCTCCTCGAATATGCTGAGAGTAGTCTTCTCCTTCTCCGTTCCTTTTCCCTTTCCCTTCGTCTCATCCTCGTCTCGCTCGTCATCAGAGATGATCACGAACCCATCGTCTTTGTCCTCCTCGACGGCCAAAACACCCCAATCCACCGCGATGTCGGTGATCAACGGCGTACGCGCAGCCTTCAGCATCCTTGCGATCTTGCCAGTAAAACTCGTCTCCTGCTCCCCAACCATCATGCACGTCCCATTGCCAACCCTCGCAATGCCCTCGCACATCGCGGTAGAAGCCGAATTTCCAATTCCGAGGACAGAGACGCGAAGGTACGCCTGCGCAGCGCAGCTAGTTATGGCGCCCTTGACCTCTGCAAGGACACCATCAACGTCCCACGCGGCTCCGTCGGTCAGAAGGAACACGCTGGTGGGTCTGTCGGTTTGACGCCCGGCGAAACAATGTGCGAGGGCCTCGCGAATTTTTGTGCCCCCGTAGTCCGCCTGCATGCTGTCCACGTGGTGTGTCGCGTCGTCGAGCGTCGCTTGATTATATGGCCGGCTTCCGTCGTCCCACAACAACGTGCACCTATTGCCGAAGGATGCAATTTGGAAGAGAGTGCCTTTCGCGGGGAGAGACCGAAGCATCACGATGAGCGCTTTTTTTGGCTGCTGTGATTCGCTCGCCTCTCATCGACCCGCTGCGGTCCATGAGGAAAACGAACTCTTGACGAGAGCGATCGGGGAGCTGGAACCGGGGGACAAGACTGAGTGTAAGGGCAGTGGTATTGTGAATGGGATGGGACTCTGCGACACAGCGCGGGGCGTCGAGTCCGGCGGACTTCATAGTCAAAACAAAGTCCTTGTCGAGAGAAGACTGGGACGAGAGGGAGACATAGGCATAATTTGAGAAGGGGAGTTCTTTGGCGTTGGGCAATACAGGATTTGGCCCGAGCTCTGTCGAAACGGTGTGAGATGGACAGCCAATTTTGGCGATTGGCGCGACCGCCTCTACGTCGACGAAAATCTCCAAGAAAGCACTTCCTGTCTGTTCTACCTTAGCATCTGGGGGTTGGCCGTAGCGGGCACCGATATGCACAGGGAGATGGAATCGGATAGAATCATTCTCCTCGTCTTCTGCCAACTCAGTCGCGTAAATCAGCTCGATCTGAACTTTCTCCTGGGGCTGAATATGGCCCATTGAAACCCTGAACACTAGCAAGCGAGTCAATGATATGCACAGAAAGAAATTCCACAGAATGACCACCTACCATCCGGTGTCTGCTCTTCCATCAACGCAGCCTGCTTTCTTTGTGTTACGGCTGATTCGTAGATTTCTCTGGCCTCTCCCTTCTCTTCAACATGGCCAACCACCCTCGTTTCGTCCTGCTTGATCATGACGAAACTGCAGACCGCTGCCCTTGCTGGTATTGGGAACGAGTAGATCGCCTCAAGAGCTGCATCTGTGTCATTAGAATAGGTCTGTGTTATCTTCACCTGCGCAGCAAGCTCTTTGAGACTGGCGACTGCTTTAACATGAAACAAAGGGAAGGAGATGATGCGGTTGTCGACGGAATAGCACAAACCCCATGGATTGTGCGACATGGTGGTTAATCGGAGTCAATCTCGACAGTCGTTACTTATAGCGTTTTGAAAAGCCCGTGAGCTCGAACGAGACTGTGCAAAGCAGTGTTGGTGGGTAACCGACCAGTCATTTTTGAGAGTAGGTGGTTAGACTTGTCATCAGGCCACACGAGCGACTTCACAGGACCTGACCTTGTCGTCGTCTAGCCTAAGCTAACCGACGCTAATGTACATGCCAACCAAGCGGCAATTGCAACGTCGCTGTTGTGAGTGAGACCTGGATGACTGGCCATTCGACTAGTCATTGACCAGTCACCGACCCTCACAACACTGATGCAAAGGCTGTAACTATTCGATGAATCGGTTGCCCTATTAACGAGTGTCGTCCTATGCTGCACTGTCGTTGACGTGCAAGATTGAGAGTGGGTAGCCATTCACCAATCACTGAACGCGAACGATGGGTGTGGTGGAAGCTCGTTCAGGAAGGCGGGAAACGGTGATTCGACAAAACAAGCACACACAGTTGTTTTGCTCTTTCCTTATGCTTGCCTTCCGCCCTTGTTCTGCCCCCACCTCGCTGCTGTTCCAACTTTCAGGATGCCTTGATCAAAGCTCCGGGACCTAAAGCCGTAAGCTGTATGTCAAAATTGGTGCTGTGTGTCGCCATCTCTTCAACTTGTCTCCAGCCGCGTCTGCAATGAAGAGGTTCACGGAATCTTTGGTGCCGCTCGTTATATCGAAAACTCGCGACTTTGCGTGTTTTATGCATCCAATTATCCTCTCATTTCCGTGCAATGGACTCCCCGTATTACTTCCCAATCTTCGTGCGGCTTCACTGCACTTGGTTGAATCTCGGATCGCCGTCGACATTACACAGTTGGTTAACATGCCGCTGCTGGAGGATTTTCAGTATAGAGCATTCCGCCTCTCCCATTCTTTGGAAAAGTTGTGGTCTAGAAAGCCTGGTTCCTCGTTCCTCGCCGAGGTTGGAATTCCTTCGAGCCCGAGCATTCTTAGCTTTCCCATTCAAGTTCAAAGGTCAGGGCGACTTGGGTTGCGCCCTCGAATTGTTTCCTGATTTCAGAAAACTAACCATCGATGCGCGGAACCTCGTCTTAAACACCGCAATCTCCCGCCTCATCCCAGAAAACGACCACCTACCCTTGGTCCGCTCATTGGAGGTCATCCGACTTTCGAATAAGTCTATCCACAACAGCTGCCAGTGGATTACCCTCCTCGACATGCTTTGCGCTCGATTTCAGCCTGCGATTCAAGGTGTTTCTCGACTTTGCACGTTTGAATTCTTCACGGGCGACTTGTCCAATGACAGGAATGTTACCTCGGGCTTGAGGCGCTTAAAAAGCGCAACCGGTGGGACATTTGGGTCAACGGCGAGTGCAGGTTTCCTGCATGGGATGAAATGCATTGGTAGGATGACAGCCTGATATGCCGTTGGGCATTTCCATATGTGCTCACCGCGCTGTTCAGTAAACTATGCTGAACCTCACCGTTGACGACCTCTGTCTTCACCTCCATTGCACCGCTCTGCATCCACTCTTGCGACATGTTTAAGGTGGTTCTGGGGTTCGAGGTTCCGTCCAATCTCGACGGCGACTTCACGGTCGAGCAGGTGCGGTGCTAGGCAAGTTCTTCCACTTTTTCCTGTGGTTTTTCTCATAGGAAACTATACTTTCAAGAGAGGGACTGCGTAAAGTCGGTGATATTGACCCTGAGCATAACTTGGTTGAGGAACCTCCTGTATTGCCAGTATTAATCCACTCCACTATCCAGGCTTATCCGTCAAGTTCTTTGCGCAAATTTTAGTACTAGTACAAGCTAGAGTCACGGTCTTTTTTCCCTATTTTTTGTCAAGTCAAATTTCAACTTACCCTAGAAAAGAAGTTGAAAAAAAATGCTCGTCATGCCGCTACACCGAGCCGTGGACCCAAACGGTGGTCCCCGACTTGTCACTTCACAACCCGTAAACCACCAGGGAACTACATGCTACGACACGAACGACATCCCGAGCATTTGGCATATTGAATTCAAAAAATTCAAAAGGCATCAACAGAGTTATGTGCCTTGTGTGTGATGGGGTTTCGAATCCAAAGTTCACATCTAAATTTTTCTGGACGCAACTTGAATGCGAAGTCGATTTGCCAAAACAAAGCCTCAAACCAGTCGAACGCAATTGCTCCCAACCGTCCAGCCAGACCACACCCGCGGAAACATTACGCCGTAATAGATGCTACACTCGCAACCTCTTCGAACATTGCTTACATGTCGTGGGCGCTGGAGATTGAGAGCATTAGCAAAAGATGGGATGAAAAACCGGAAGACATTATCAGAGTTGTGTGCATTGTTTCCGAAATAAAACCTACCAGCATTACTTGGATTTGTATCTGGAGGGAAATTGGCAGAACCCAAGCGAGTCACATTCGTCGTGCTTGAGCCTCTACAATTCGCTGTGTCTTGGCGACATGCGAATCCATATATCCAGGCAATTGTACAGAAGTGTTACACGGCAGCTGCGGCCTCCGGTTTGCGGTTATCTGAACTCCACGCGTCCAATGCCTCAGCCATCTCTGGGTCAGTAGCTTCCTCTTTGTAATAAATATCCCCATCCCATTCCACCCATTCATTCGCCAGACAGCCGCTCTCAGCACGCAAGATGCCGACGGCAACATTTACCACCTGCGGCCGCGACTGCCGTTCGAAAAATACGGACGCGCCGCACGTTCCGCAGAAGCTTCTCCGCACCGTCTCAGAGCTGTGGTGAACTCGCAGACCGGGCAGCGCTTCGAGTAGACTTGCACTCATGACCTTGGCTTCCTCGTCCTGGCTCGTGTAGTCGAACGGCGATTTGTCGCGTACAACGATATTTTCGGGCATCACGTAGGTGTTGACCGAAAGACATTGGCCCGATCCGAGCCGGCAGTAGTCGCAAAAACAGAAGAGTCCGAGATACTTGGTCCCGCCCTTCCTCAGCCACCGTTCCAGGTCCGGTCTATTCTGCAGGCTCGGCGGCTTGATCGAGAACTGAACAGAGCCGCAGCGACAAGACGCTTCCAAAACATCGTTTTTCACTGCTTTGCTGCTCGCGGCAGCGGCCAGGGCGTTTAGCTCCTCGTCGCGCATCTCCCCGCATCCAATCACGTCGGCATAGAACGGGACCGTCCGCCCACCCAGCCGCCGCAACGGCCGCGCGAGCCCGCCGTCTACCGTATCCGCCACAAACGCATGCGACGTGACCTTCACCACTTGTGCGCGCGGCGGGTCCGGCTCGACGATGCCCGCCTGGGCATACCACTTCTGCTGCTGCATATTGTGCTCGAAGGTACGCGTGCCGCAGGTGGTGCAGAAGTAGCGTGCGATGGTGCCGCCGGTACGCATATACCGCGTGCAGGCCTCCAGGCTTGCGGTGCTGGGGGCACCGACGAGATCTACGAAGGTCCCGCCGAGCACGCCTGTCGTCTGTCGGCATGGATTGCAGTGGCAGAATTCAGATTCGATGGGGAGCGTGCTTGAGGCGAGAAGACTGGCGGGTTCGTTTATAGCATTGCACCAGCAGTGCAAACGAGAGACTTGGGTGGACATGTTGAGCAGATTTGGAGCCGTTCTGAATTATTTACTTAATTTAAGGTGGATCGAATGCGTGGTAATTATGACGTTCGCGCGCCGAGCGAATTCGTTCTCCCAGCTTGGTGAAGGCAGGCGTACAGAGGAGTTTTACCAAGTCGAAGCCGTGTCTTGAAAGCAGCATAGTCAAGATGCGCGGAGTGTGGTGGACAGAAGCAAAAGAGGTGGGCACGGATCACAGACGCGACTTCACTCGCGGGCATTGCTACAACATCAAGCAGGGTTATATATTCTTAAGACACACACAGGCAGCAGCAGGATACGAGGGCTCGAGTAAAGTATGGGTTGGTAGGTACGGGCGAAAATAAGAGGAGCTTGTAAGTATGTACAGCGGTATAAAAATGACGCGGATGCGCGTGAAGCGAGTAGAGTCACAGTTGAGAGCGAACGAGGGGACGGGGGCGATGCATAAAGATCGCCGAGACGAGACGAGACGGGAGCCAGCAGCAAGCAGAAGGACCGATAGTTTACTCGTCGAAGCAGAAAGACGCCTACTCGTCGTCGTCGTCCTCCTCGCCACCGCTTGCGGGGGCACTTTTCTTGCCGCCGCCCTGTTTGTCGTCAGTCGTTGTCTGATGAACGGAGAGCTTGGACAAACCTCATACGCGATCTTTTCGTCCTCTGCGCGCGTCTTGTCCTTGGCGGCCTGGTCAATGTAGGGCTTCTTCTCCTCATCGTCGAGCTCCTTCCACTTGGCGCCGAGCAACTTGCCGACCTCGCCTGCGCACAAAGTTAACTCGAAGACGATGAAGAAGAGGAAGAAGACAACATACCGAAGCCAGCGTCGGGGTTCTCGGCCTTGATTCTCTCGCGCCAGTCCTGGCTGAAGAACATGTACGCGGACAACGCGCGCTTGGGTGCGTTGGGGTCCTTCTTGCCTCTGGCGGCCTTGGCGGGCTTTTCAGCCTTCTCGGCGGCCTTGCGCTGTGAAAATGTTAGTCACAGGTCATGAAGAAAGCCGGGTGAAGAAAAGGGAGGAGAAACGAGAATGAAAACGAATCAGGATATATGCGCGTCCAACGGTTAGAAAAGCATCAACGCCTTAGGGCCGACGTCCATGCAAGACTAACTCGCGCAGAGGGCACGAAAAAAGAGAGGGTGATCGGGGTAACATATCGGTACGTCGCTCACCATGTGAGCGTGAGCTAGCAAAAAGTGCCCCATATGCTCGCAAGCTCAGAGCAGGCACGCCATGATGTGGTATGAACATGAAAGGGAGGTCAAGAGGACCGCAAGGAGAACGAATTTGGAGGCAGGATATATGCGCGTTTATCGTGCTGCAGAAGCTTCTACACCTCATGGCTGACGCCCAGGCGCAAACAACCAGCGCAGAAATGCACGAGAACGAGAAACAAAAATAATAAAAAATAGAATAATAAAATAAAATAAAAATCGAGAAGCGTGATGTGGCAGATGGCAGACGCCCCCGACGCAGGATATATGCGCGTCTATCGTGTAAAAACAGCTTCTGCACTTCAGGACTGACGCCCAGGCACGACTGGCTAGCGCAGAACGCATGTAAATGAAGAGCAGGAGATTGATCGAGAGCGACCTTGAGTGCCTGGCGACAACTCGACATGTGCGCTTCGAGCGCTTAAGAAAGCGTCGACGTGTGCGGGCCGACGTCTCGAGACGACAGGCTAGCACAGCAAACGCGCAGGATGCATCAAACAAGTGCAGGAGAGCGATCGAGGTATATGTGACCTGAAGCTGCACCACCGCTCCACAGCGAAAACATCCGAGAAGCGTGACGTGGCAGACGATGTCAACGACGTCCCCAGATATCGAGCATAAAGCAGCGACACCGTGGGGTGGTGATAGCGCGAGCGTGATCACCAGCGATCAACAACGCCGTACCACCTGATGCGCCCCGCGTTATAGGCTACCCTCGCGACGAGGGCATCGAGGACGACCCAGGAGGTCATTGGATACGCGACAAGAAAGGTTCGAGACGGGAGAAAGAAAAGAAGAAGAATTTTGTGGTATGGGGAGACTCACTTTCGGTTTGGCTTCCTTGGGCATATCTGGGGACGAAACGCGAAGGTTAGACTCATTCGAGGGATACAAGGACAATATGGGGCCCAGAGAAGACGGAAAGCGAGGGTGGAGAGCCTGGGGACTCGAGGTACCCCAAGGGCTCGACGCGTCTTGACCAAATAAGTCACGCGCTCGCCGTAGTAGACGGCGTCGTCCACGACGGCCACGACGCATATCGCGCAACTTTTTGGACGCCAGAAGTCTTAGAACGAACCAAAGAACTCACTAGATCAGAGAGGAAGGAGGAAGGATGAAGGAGAGATTTGTTGGACGATTAATGATTTGGCAGGGAGGCCTTTGCAGTACGCGCGAAAAAATGGGTGGTGCAGAGAGAGGGCGAGTTTGGCTGGGGGCACTGCCACACGCCCTAAGAGTAAACCAACTTCGGACTTTGAAAAGCGACGTGATGGGGGTCACCTGCCGGCGCACAGACCATCGCAGCCGAGACCCGCAAATTGCCGGCCGAGTTTCAAATTGCCCACGATGCCGTCCGGCAATCGCAGAAAACGAACTCCGCTTTCTCTGGCCGGTTGATATCCTTCACTTTCAGTCATGAGAAAAAAAGCGGATGCCGAAGAATCGTACGGTGAGTTAGCAAAATAAATTCAAGTTGCGCATGACAAGCTGAACCAGTTGCACAGTATCTTGCTGGACAGCCTGGACTAGACTTGGTTGGAAGTAAGTCAAGTTACCAAGTCTAGGGTTGGATTTCCTTTCTTTCCTTTGTTCTGGACTGAAGAACATAGTTTCAGATTTTTCCATACACCCAGTTACTCAAAAGCCCGAGTTTGGAGTAAGTAACAGCGCCTTTTACAGAATGAAAAGAAAGATTGTTTCAGCAGAACCTGAACTTACGTCGCGTGATTGGCGTGCTGGAAAAAACGCGGCTGCTCCTCACACTCATATGGAACTACCTCGGAGTCGGCGTAGGAGTTGAACAGCTGTGCTATCCAGGCCCAACACTGGTTCAACAAGCGTTGAGACCCCACGTCGCCTTACCCAAAACTCGCTGAGTCCGCCCACTTCTCCTATTCCCAAATGGCGCTCGACATTTCCGCGGCTGTGGGTTGCCCGGCGGTGTTGAGGGAATTTCCGTTCGGGACCCTTTCTTTCCTGGATTTTTTAACTCGGAGGCGAGGCTGAACACAAGTTATCGATGGGGAGGTGAGTGTAAAGGTACGCCACGCCCTCTTAATCATAATCTGTATCGACTCCCCTGGACTGTCTACATCCAAGGAGAAAATATGAAAAAATGCCTCTGGATGTTCAATAGGGGAATTCACGGTAGGGCCTATTTTCCTGGTTGTGAATAAATATATTCATTTGATGGGATGATTATTTTCACAAACGAAGATATTCCACAAACGAGATTTAATCTCATTTGTAAATATATTCATGTGAATCGTGCCTGTTTGCCGAAAACAATAAAAATATATTCAGTGGGACACAAACGGGGTGATCATGCATATATTCCACAAACGAAGACTTTATTCGTCCGATCACATGAATATATTTATTCACAAACAGGAAAATAGGCCCTACCGTGAATTCCCCCAAATGTGCTGTCCAAGGCTTGTTGTTCTGTTTCCAATCGATATCCTAGGTTGGTACAGCGGGAAAAAAGCAACTCAACGCGTATACTAGATGCCAACATTGGGTGTCGAGTCACGCACTGCAAAGGTTGCAGAATCGATGCGGCTCCACTCAACGTTGTCCAGCGGACCAGGGTATCTTTATTCACGCTGGATTGTTCACCAGAATATTCTGGATCGAAGTTCAACTATTTCGTTCAACTTCAAGTTGGACAAACCCAAATTACAATCATTCTTATTGCATTGGCATAGTGCCGACGCTGTGGGGTTCTGGGAGATCTTGAAGGCTGTTCCGCGTCGTCACGGCATGCGGCTTGACACAAATTGCGAAGCTCTCTGTCAGAAAAAGGAGGTGCTCAGCACCCCGCCAAAAAACTCAGTGGACCGCGATGATTTGGGCCGCGAGAATTTCCAGCGTTCTCCACTCTTCACCCACAGGTCGCAAAGAGTTTGGAGGGTTAGCAGAGCAGATTATTCAATGCCGGTAACATGGGAGGTTATGATCGCGACTTCGTGCATTAACGCCGTCGAAGGCACGCTCTTGGGGCGTTGGGTGGAATCACGCTGCGCAACCGGGTCCCCGAACGAAACACATGACTCCACTGATGTCCTCCAGCTTTTCACTACATCTCCTGCGAATGCTCTCATGACCCGAAGCAGTATGTAGGAAATATCGGAATAGGGAAGCATGTGGCGAACACCACCTGTTGTCCACGATGGCTGATAGTTCCGCGGCTGCGCCTCATTGGGGACGTTGGGAGCATTTTTTCCGGAGTCAGCCTTTTTTGCCTTACTCCATGAAAGAAACTCTAGAATCGCCGCCAGAAATGTTATTTTGGGAACCCCGGCCCACTCCACACAAGCCACATAACTCTGTTGATGTCTTCTAATATTTTCATCATCAATTGCTTGGGGTGTTGTAAATGTCGTAGCATGTAGCTCCTAAGGCCAATTCCACGTTGCGAAGAACGCCGACGTGGATGCGCGGTTCGATACAGCAGCACCTTAAGCATTTTTTTCCCCGGTAGGGTGCCATCTTGATATGAGGTGCTTGTCTGAAGGTCGAATTGTCTTTTGGCAGCTTTTTGAACCACCGATCGGCCTCTTTTTACCCCTAAATATGAAAAGGCCAATCAGCCTTTTCATGCAAATTTCTTGTGAGTGGTTCTGCATCATACAAAGATACTCTACATTACAGTGCGCTGTGGTTTTGCATGCCGCTTGACACAAAATGTGAAGCCCCCTGTCAGAAAAAGGAGGTGCCCTGCACCCCACCAACAACTTTGACCGCGATGGTTTGGGCCGCGAATACTCAGCGTTCTCCACTCTTCATCTACATGTCGCAGAGTGCTGGAGGGATGGCAGAGCAGATCAATGCTGGTGACATGGGAGGTTGTCAACAGAGTTAGGCACTGCGTGTGGGTTACGGGTTGATGTTCAATATTAGGGAGCGATACGTATACATCTTCTTTGTTTCTTTTTGGGGGAGGGTACCGAGAACAAATTGTAATGGTCCACCAGTTCACTCGTTGCACGCGGCGCAACCAGTTCCCAAAACAAAGCACACAACTCCGTTGATGTCCTCCTATTTTTCGCCTCGTTTTTGGCCAATGCTCTCAATCTCTGCCGCTGTGCTGCAGCATGTAGGCGATGCTCGATCGCGATCATCGTACACAGCAGCATTTGTGGCAAACACCACCTGTTTCGGGCATGAAGTTGGCTATCTCCGCGGTTGTGAGCATTTTCTTCCTTTTCTCGATTTTTTTATTTACCTTCGGGACTTTCATTTCACAGATCGTTGTCCAAGTTGTGTGGAAAAGAAGTCAATGTGAAGTTTTGTTTCAGAACTTCTCAACCCACACAGAGTATATAACTCCAGTGATGTCCGGGATGTCCTTAATAATAAATGTCGCAAGAGTGTAGTACCTCTCGTAGTTCGGCCTTGTGATTCGGCCAGGTTGGGGCGCAACTTGGGGCCTCATCATACATGTCGGGAAGAACCTGAGGAATAACAGACTCTCAGGCTCATTCCAGCAACATGAGAGGTTATCAATAGACTCGGAGTCAAGTGCTGCATGGGGCTTACAGGTTGATGTTCATGGTGTGGAGACAATTACTCTCAGCTCGACGGACACGCCCATTGAGTAGGAAGTACGGAAAAATTAAACCTTCTTGACCGTGAACTTGACGACGCGGAACAACAAATTCTAGAACCACCTCAAACATCCCACACAAGAGTGGATGCTGAGGTGTACCTGTCCGAGATGAGATTGGGGCCATGGATGGTTATCTCTGTGACATGCGGAGAACGCGATCCAGATCGCCTCGACCGCAAAAGGGGAAAATCCCTGGAATGACAGCGTCTGGGAATACACAGTCAAAGAAAAACACACCTTAGTCCCGAACGCTGAGATACGGATTCTGGAGCTCGGATCCCCCGGATTTCGAACAGCGGTAGCAGCGGCAATGGGGAATCTAAAGAAGCTAGCTGTCTGCGCTCTCCTGGTGAATCAAATATTAACTTGATTGTATATGCTGCGTGCATTTCTTGGTGAAAAAAATTACCCGTAGTCACTAAGAGCGGGCGTTTTTTGTCACAGGTTTCTGAAGTGCGAATATTGTATCGCAGCTCTTGTTCAGCCAAAAACAAACGGCATTTAAGCTAGTTTTCAGATCCCCGAGGATCCCCGCAACATCAACTTTGGCGGTCATCATCCCATCACGGGCTAGTCCGCAGACTGAACCAATCTGAACCAATTCATTCATCATCCCATCGAAGACACCACGGTCCCGCACAGACTCACAGGCTGTTTGACATGCATATAAAACGGTCGACAGAGGGCTTGAATCTGATTCACCACTATGTCTCGTAATCCCTGGGGCTTGTGGTATTCTGTCGACAACCGCATCATCTCCCTGCCTTTGCTGCATGTCAAAGCAGTCGCCACTCTCAAGGAGCTTGCTGCTCAGGTGAATATAACACAAACCTATATCAATGACGCAGATTCCCCTCTTGAGGCGATCTACTCGTTCCCAATTCCAGCACGGGCGGCGGTCTGTAGTTTCGTCATGATCAAGCAGGACGAAACGAGGGTGATTGGCCATGTTCAAGAGAAGGGAGAGGCGAGGGAGATCTACGAGTCGGCTGTGGGGCAGGGAAGGCAGGCTGCGTTGATGGAACAGCAGACTCCGGATGGTAGGTGTTATCATGTAGAATTTCTCTCTGTGTATATTATTGACTCGTTGATAGTGTTCAGGATCTCAGTGGGCAATATTCAGCCCCAGGAGAAAGTTCAGATCGAATTGATATACGCGACTGAGTTGGCAGAAGACGAGGAGAATGATTCTATCCGATTCCATCTCCCAGTGCATATCGGTGCCCGCTACGGCCAACCCCCAGATGCTACGGTAGAACAGACAGGAAGTGCTTTCTTGGAGATTTTCGTCGACGTGGAGGCGGTCGCACCCATTGCGAAAATTGGCTGCCTGTCTCACACCGTTTCGACAGAGCTTGGGCCTAATCCTGCTCTGCTCAACGCCAAAGAACTCCCCTTCTCAAATTATGCCCGGGTCTCATTGTCCTCTGAATCAGCTCTCGACAAAGACTTTGTTTTGACTGTAAAATCCGCTGGCCTCGATGCCCCGCGCTGTGTCGCAGAGCTCCATCCTATTCACAATACCACTGGTCTAATACTCACCCTCGTCCCGCGTTTCAAACTCCCAGATCTCGCCCGCCAGGAGTTTGTATTTCTCGTCGACCGCAGCGGGTCGATGAAGGGACCACGTGTCGCAGCAGCTAAGAAGGCGCTTGTCGTGATGCTCCGGTCGCTCCCTGCGAAAGGTACCTTCTTCCAAATTGCGTCTTTCGGCAGTAACAGTACGTTGTTGTGGAAACGACGGAAGCCGGCCGTACAATCAAGCGACACTGGAAGATGCGACGCAACATGTTGACGGCATGCAGGCAGACTACGGGGGCACGAAGATCCGCGAAGCACTCGCGCATTGTTTCGCGGCACGCCAAACCGACAGACCCACAAGCGTTTTCGTCCTAACGGATGGAGCGGCGTGGGATATCGACGGTGTCCTTGCCGAGGTCAAAACCGCCGTTGCCAATTGCGCTGCACAGGCGTACCTCCGTGTCTCTGTCCTTGGAATTGGAAACTCGGCTTCTACCGCGATGTGCGAGGGCATTGCTCGCGTTGGGAATGGAACGTGTATGATGGTTGGTGAGCAAGAGACGAGTTTCACGGGCAAGATCGCGAGGATGCTGAAGGCTGCGCGCACGCCGTTGATCACCGACATCGCGGTGGACTGGGGTGTTTCGGCCGTCGAGGAAGACGAAGACGACGCGTTCGTGATCATCTCTGATGACGAGCGAGACGAGGATGAGACAAAGGGGAAGGGAAAAGGGAAGGAGAAGGAGAAGAATACTCTCAGCATATTCGATGAGACGGTGGATCCTATGCAGGTCCTCACCGAGCCCCCTCCTCCACCTCCCGCGGTTGTACTGTCCCCTCCCCCTCAGGTGCAGCAGTCTCCTTTCAAAATCCGAACGCTCAACCCTGGAAACCGGCTCAATGTGTACGCGATTTTGCAAGGTATATATTGCCATCTTGCATATGATATTTGACCAAAACTGACCTTGATTCGTAGGCAAAGCTGTGCCTAAGGCTGTGACTCTCACCGGATTGACCAAGGATGAATCAGAGCTCAAGCTCTCCGTGCCTGTAACCTTGAGCAATCTGCCCAATGCTCCTGACACTCCCCCAGCTATCCACGCGCTTGCAGCGCGTAAAATCATCCAAGATATCGAAGACGGACAACATGCTATTGCTACCTCCGCCCCCCGACGACGCGGATTTACTTGTCCGGACGGTTAAAGCATCCATCGTGCGCCTGGCGAAGATGTACTCTATCTCCTCGTCGCAGACCTCGTTCGTCGTCGTGGACGAATCTGCCACGCAGGTCGATTCCCAGCAAGTCTTCAGCGTCCCAGAAGGCCGGGGGGTACAGCGCCATTCGAAGCGGATGCTCGTGCCTCCGATACGGCGCCAAGCGTTCCTCATGACATCCGCGCTCGGTCCTCGAACTCGTTCTCGCAGAAGCGTGGCAGTAGCAGCAGATCTGTCTCCTGCTGATGTTGCGGTCCTCACCGAGGACAGTACGCGTGACCCAAACGCTCCCCTCAGCAGTACGACATGGTCACGCCTTACAAAAGCCAACAAGTCCATGGACAAACTTCGTGGCGTTGGGCTCGCCTCGCATCCCGTCAATCTGCAACCTGGTGGCGGACGCAACACGCGTCCGCCTCCACTCCCCGTCGCTCATTCCACGCCTTCGGAAAAGGATTGGATCGCGCCTGAATCGTGGACAGCGGCGAGTGTGGCTGGGGTTGACGTGGATGGGGTTGATGACGACAAGGTCTGTTGTAGTTTTTTGTCGCCAAGACAGGTCACTCGCTGATCGCTTAAAGCAGGATCTCAGCCCTGCTATCCTTAGCAAATTAAGAACTCGGCCCTCATCCAGTTCAGCTCGTGGCACGGGCACGGGAGGGCTCAAGCGGAAGAGCATGAATGAGGACGCTGAGGCGGATAAAATTCGCATGCTGGAGACGCGTATGGCCCTCTTTGAGCAGGGCAGCACCGCAGCGGCTGTGACGCAAACGGGGAATAAACACTCGTCTTTGCATACAGAATCGCCGATGGATCCTCTAGAGGCCCTCGCGCGCTTGCAGTCGTTCGATGGTTGTTTTGCACTGAGAGTGTTATCTACCGTGCAGCTCAATGTCGAGCCAGAACACTCGCGCGCCGTGCTCGGTGTTTCGGAAGAGGTTTTTGCCACGATTATCGCAATGGCGTTCTTGTGCACCAAGCTTGGGCCTGAAGTCGAGCGGGAATCTTGGGAGGCGATGTACGATAAAGCACGGGCATATGTCGAGGATGCGTTGCAGGCGGTTGGAAGCACGGTAGGCGTGGACGAGCTTCAAGCTCAGGCCGTCAGTTATCTTGCTTGAATTTGCGATCTGGGCAGAATAGTGTAACTTTATTGTACAAAAGATTTGTGCGGCTACTATGTTGCTACGATGAGTCCTTTTTTTACTCCCGTTTTGTTAACCGTTGAGAACATTTTTCATGGCCTCCCATACATCTTGAATTCAAAGATAGATATCTAGCACGGCTAGATACAATCTTTTCTGTAGGTTCCTATGCGAATTTTCATGCTAGTTCCAACCAGCTGCCGCAATCCGAGGGCGGGGGCTCGGAGTGAGAATACTCCTACGAGTCTGAAGTAATCGAGCTGGGCGTGCCGAACGCAAAACCCGATACGAGGACTCCGGAAGAGACAGGCGAGTAGCGTTATGGACCTTGAGAGTGTGAAGTTGTGGGAGTAACTGTGGGGAATCCGCCAGTGCGGAGAACAAGTCTCCTAGAAACTCGTTTCCTTTTGGCATTCTCTCCCCCAACTCGAAATCCGTGAGCCAAGGCACGACTCGGAGTCGGAGCCATTCCACTAGTTAGACCCTGATAGAACGGTACTTGTCATCACTGAGGGTTAACATGCGGAGTACTGACGAGGAACGTTCCAAGAAGCGCGTTAAAACGATGCTGGAGTCGTTGAACGGAGGGAAGCTGAGCGTTTGCTCGACTGGCAGTGAGAGGTGATCAAGAATGACTTTAAAGGCATTCTCGTCAAGCCTCAGCGTAAGGAGGCGGGGAAGAACCAAAATTTCCGTAGTTTCTTCATCGGCGCAGGTGGAAACGGTTTTCAGAGTGCATTCCACAAGGTTGAGACAATTGCACAGAATCCCCACAACCTGAGCAAGGCGGATAGGGGAATAATCTCTGTCGTCGCTGGGAAAGTTGGTGAGAGTCAGTGTTTCCGAGCAAGGGAAAGGCCTGATGCCCGATAGGGAGCCAATTTCATCCAACACCTGTATTACAAGGTTTTTAAGCTGTTTAGTGTATCGCCCAAGAACTCGAGAGACGCCGAAGTTCAGGCCATCGAGGAGACCGATGGACAGAGGGTAATCTCGTGCACAATGGAGCCAAATTGCAAGGATCTTCACTGCAGGAAGGCGGCCCACAGGGCCGGTGTGGCTAGTGCTATTCCCGACCATGTATTGCACACATTCATGAGAAGCATAGGGGCAGCGAGGGCCCGAGGTTTCGGTGAGGAAGGGATGCATTGGTGAAAGATTTCGGAAGATAATTCGAGTGGCAAACGGGATACTGGACTCGCACGGATGGCATTGAGATGCTGCCGAGTAGCACTTCGGCGGTTCTCCAGCTGCTTTAGGATCTCTTTGTGCTCACGAATGTCGGAAGAGAGCTTGCGAATGAGCGTCCGAAGCTCTGTGACCGACATGGTGGTGGAAGTTGAGCAAGGGTTGAAAATAGGGCTCCTTCCTTTTCTGGTGCCAAAATGATCTGCGCTCTCGTCCTTTTTGCATTAATATATTGTTTTCGCATCGTGTTCGCGCCAGGTTTGGATTCCTAGCTTCATAAGTGCTCTGCTTGGTCTATAGCTCTTGCATGACTTCACAACCGATACAACGGAGCAGAGATTAAAGAAGTTAACGGGTTTACGCTACTGTCTTTTGTTCCCAACAATGAGAGCAACGGCCACTGGCTCATAGACTTGTCAAAATTCTCTCAAAACGGTCGTCGACAGAGGGCTTGATTCTGATTCACCACTATGTCTCGTAATCCCTGGGGCTTGTACTATTCTCTTGAAAATCGTGTCCTTTCGCTGCCTTTGCTGCACGTCAAAGCAGTCGCCATTCTCAAAGAGCTTGCTGCGCAGGTGAAGATAACGCAGACCTACTCTAATGACACAGATGCAGCTCTTGAGGCGATCTACTCGTTCCCAATACCGGCAAGGGCAGCGGTCTGCAGTTTCTTCATGATCAAACAGGACGAAACGAGAGTGATTGGCCATGTTCAAGAGAAGGGAGAGGCGAGAGAAATCTACGAGTCGGCCGTGACACAGGGAAAGCAGGCTGCGTTGATGGAACAGCAGACACCGGATGGTTGGTGTTATCATGTAGAATTTCTCTCTGTGTATATCATTGACTCGTTGATAGTGTTCAGGATCTCAGTGGGCAATATTCAGCCCCAGGAGAAAGTTCACATCGAGCTGATTTACGCGACTGAGTTGGCAGAAGACGAGGAGAATGATTCTGTCCGATTCCATCTCCCAGTGCATATCGGTGCCCGCTACGGCCAACCCCCAGATGCTACGGTAGAACAGACAGGAAGTGCTTTCTTGGAGATTTTCGTCGACGTGGAGGCGGTCGCACCCATTGCGAAAATCGGCTGCCCGTCTCACACCGTTTCGACAGAGCTTGGGCCTAATCCTGCTCTGCTCAACGCCAAAGAACTCCCCTTCTCAAATTACGCCCGCGTCTCATTGTCCTCCGAATTAGCTCTCGACAAGGACTTTGTCTTGACTGTAAAATCCGCTGGCCTCGACGCCCCTCGCTGCGTCGCAGAGCTTCATCCCATCCACAATACCACCGCTCTGACACTCACCTTCGTCCCGCGGTTTCAGCTTCCCGACGTCTCTCGTCAGGAGTTCGTTTTCCTCATTGACCGCAGCGGGTCGATGAAAGGACCGCGCATCGCAGCAGCCAAGAAGGCGCTCGTCGTGATGCTCCGCTCGCTCCCAGCGAAGGGCACTTCCTTCCAAATTGCGTCCTTCGGTAGCAGATGCACGTCCTTGTGGAACGATAGGAGCCGGGCGTACAATCAAGCGACGCTCGAGGACGCGACGCAGCATGTAGATGGCATGAATGCGGACTACGGAGGGACAGAGATTCGTAACGCGTTGCGGAGGTGCTTCGAAACCCGCAAAACAGACCGTCCGACGAGCGTTTTCGTCCTGACGGACGGAGCGGCGTGGGATGTCGACGGCGTGTTGACAAAGGTCAAAGGCGCGGTTGCGCGCGCGCCTGCACAGGCGTACCTTCGCGTCTTTGTGCTCGGAATCGGAAACTCGGCCTCCACTGCGATGTGCGAGGGTATTGCGAGGGTTGGGAATGGGACCTGCATGATGGTCAGTGAACAGGAGACGACTTTCACCGGCAAGATCGCGAGGATGTTAAAGGCTGCGCGCACACCATCGATCACCAACATCGCGGCAGATTGGGGTGTTTCGGCCGTCGAGGAAGACGAAGATGACGCGTTCGTGATCGTCTCTGATAACGAGAGAGATGAGAATGAGACGAAGAAGAAAGGGAAAGAGAAGGAGAAGGAGAAAGTTGCCCTTGAGACATTCAACGAGACTGGATCCCACACGACTCGTTCCCGAGTCTCTTCCGCCACCTCCAGAAGTTGTACTATCCCCTCCCCCCTCAGGTGCAGCAGTCTCCTTTCAAAATCCGAACGCTCAGCCCTGGAAATCGGCTCAATGTATACGCGATTTTGCAAGGTACGAATAATATCGGCAGCTTAGATCGCGACGAAAGCTGAGCTCGATTCGCAGGCAAAACCATACCCAAAGCTGTAACCCTTACCGGATTGACCGAGGACGGATCAGAGCTCAAGCTCTCCGTGCCTGTAACCTTGAGCAATCTACCCAACGCTCCGGACTCGCCCCCAGCGATCCATGCGCTTGCGGCGCGCAAAATCATCCAAGATATCGAAGACGGACAACATGCCATTACTACCTCCATCCCGGATGACGCAGATCTACTCGCCCGGACGGTTAAGGCATTCATCGTCCGCCTCGCGAAGACATACTCCATCTCCTCGTCGCAGACCTCGTTCGTTGCCGTCGACGAGTCTGAGCATACGCTCCGGCCCGCGGCTCAAGCAGTAGTTGTCCATCAGAACGCTCGGGCAGCCCAGATCGAGGCCAAGCGCGCGAAGCTCGGGCAGATGCGTGCTAGTCGACAGATGAGGAGCTTGAGAGTGACTGGCTCGGAGGCGATAATGTCACTGTCCCGGCTCGAGGTGGACGACCGCCAGGCGAGGATAGAGGTTATACAGTCCGAGCTCTCGAGGAAGCGCGGGCAGCTCCAAGAGTCCACTTCTATTCAGCAGAGCCGGGACACCAGCCCGACTGCAGTCGCCGACGCCCCGGGAGCGATAGATGACTGGCTGATGTCGTCCCGGCTGTCCGCCGACGACGCTGGGTTTGGACCAAGCAGTGTGTCAGCTGCATCCCCTCCCGACCTCCAGGCGAAGATAGAGGCTATACAGTCCCAGGTCTTGGCGGAGCGCATGCAGTTCCAACATAGTCGACGGAGCCGGAGCACAAGCCCGACTACACGCTCAGCCTTCCACTCCCTATCCTATTTCGAGTCCCCATCTCAGCTCTCGGTGGAGAACGTTGGACTAAGGAGTCTGGGTTCTGCGCCTGTTTCTGATTCGACTTCACACTCCGAGTCGATCTCGAAGCGCGTGTCAGTTCCATCGCCTCCGATGGACCCTTTAGAGGCGGTCGCGCGCCTGCAATCTTTCGACGGCTGCTTTGCGCAAGGAGTCCTATCTATCGTGCAGCTGAATATATCTCTCGACGAGGCACGCGCCGCACTCGGTGTCCCGGAAGAGGTGTTCGCGACGATTATCGCCATGGCGTTCTTGTGCACTAAACTCGGGCCTGAAGTCGAGCGGGATTCCTGGGAAGCGATATACGACAAGGCGCGCGCGTATGTCGAGGACGCGTTGAAGGATGTTGGGAAGATGGTGGGGGTGGACAAGCTTCAGGCTCAGGCCATCGGGTACCTTGCTGGATCTTGATTTTGCATCGACATTCGGGATTTACTGCAGTCAAATTTTGTCTAGGATAATTAAGTTGCGGTACTGATATCAAGAAAGAGTACGACGCGCCGCCGGCTATGCCGCGTACTGACGCGGCTTTGGCAATCTTGTCATCGTTCTTCACGCCAGGCGGCAAAAAGGCAATTACCAAAGTGGGGACTTAGCGCGTCCATAAATCGTTCCCTGCTTCTATCTTGCTGTCTTCATGTCTCGAGCCGTGAAACTCGCGGGCAAATTTGTCGCGTACACATCTGCAGCAGGTGCAGTCGGCTTCGGTGGCTTCCTCCTCTTCACCCGTAAATCGCATTTCGTCCCATTCACCCTCACAAGCGACCCGATCTTCACCTCAAGCCACTTCAAAAAGTTCAATCCCAATGGGAACGATCCTCTCCTCTACGACCTCTGCATCCGCCGCGTACCGTTGAGCCAGATCAAACCAGAACTGCTCAAGGAAGACGGGAAGCTGGTGGAGGCGTTCTGCGCAGGCGTTTGGGGTGGATATGGTACGTGGTATCGTTTACCTTGTTATGCATTAATTTTTACGGGCACGTGAAGGCTACGAGATCCAGCGACGCTACATGGAGCGTAGATATCGTGGTCCTGAAACCGTGAACCAGCTGTGGGACACGCGCGAGCTGGCAGAGTCAACATATCCCGTGGGAACGCAGATAACCGACCATTTTGAGGTCATCGAGCGCACACCGACGAGCATCAGTCTGCGATGCGGCGACTCGGTGAGCAAGAGCGAGGTGAGGGCGTCGGACGGGGTGTTCAAGACGAGCGCGGTGGTGAAGGAGGACGAGGGCGTGGCGGAGTTTGGGCTGAAGTGCGTGTTTTTCCAGGGAGAGGGCAAAAGCGAGGGCCCCATGCCTGCGCCAGTCCAGTATGCACATCGACTGTACACCAAGCTGTTGATGGAGACTGCGGTGAGGAGGGTTCTGAAATGAATATTGTTGACCCGGAGATGCACTTCGCCGACGCCTACAGAACACTTGCCGACGCCGACAGAACACTTACCGACGCGGATTCAATGCTCTTGCTTCTGCGCATGGGACTTACTGCGACGGTCAACGCCCAATCCGGGCCCGTTAAAAGCTACACTTCACACTGGTCTTCCGCTGGTCTTATAATATGGCTGTAGCTCTCCCCGCACCATTTTCCGAGATACCTCGCGAACCACTGCTCTTTGGCCCATCTCCCATACATCTCCTCGATCGTATGACGGCCGATCTGGGTGGAAACGTCAAGATCTGGGCAAAACGCGAAGACTGTAACTCGGCCCTTGCGTTTGGCGGCAACAAGACACGCAAACTCGAATACCTCCTCGCCGAGGCCCTCGCGCAATCTTGCGACACTTTGGTATCAATCGGTGGCGTTCAGAGCAATCACACCCGCCAGGTTGCTGCCGTCGCCGCCAAGTACGGGCTCAAGGTGCGTCCGCCAGTCGTATTCCCCCACCTGCAACTTTTAGCTCTACATCGTTCCAGGCCAAACTCGTTCAAGAGCACTGGGTGGATTGGCAGGACGTTGTCTATGACAAGGTCGCTAATCTCCAGCTGTCGCGTCTCATGGGCGCCGAACCACGGCTGGAGTCCGCGACCTTCGGTATCGCGCACAAGCCAACCGCGGCGTCGCTCACCGCGGAGGTCACCGCCGCCGGCGGGAAGCCGTACTACATCCCCGCCGGTGCGAGTGACCACCCTCTCGGCGGGCTCGGGTTCGCGCGCTGGGCATTCGAGGTCGCGGCGCAGGAAGCGCAGCTCGGCGACGTGTTCTTCGACACCGTCATCGTGTGTGCCGTCACGGGCTCCACGCAGGCGGGCATGATCGCGGGGTTCAAGCTCCTCGAAAAGAGGGGCGGAAAGCCGCGCAAGGTCATCGGGATCGACGCGTCCGCGAAGCCGGCGGAAACGCGCGCGCAGGTGCTCCGGATCGCGCGCTTCACCGCCGCGCGGATCGGGCTCAGCGAAGACGATGTTACCGACGCGGACGTCGTGCTCGACGAGCGGTACCACGCGGGGTGCTATGGTATTCCGGACAAGCAGACGGTGGCGGCGATCAAGTACGGTGCGTCGATGGACGCGTTCATTACGGACCCGGTGTATGAGGGGAAGAGTCTGGCTGGGATGATTGACATGATTAAGAAGGGAGAGATTGCGGGCGGGAATGTGCTTTATGCTCATCTCGGGGGCCAGTTGGCGTTGAATGCTTATTCGGGTATGGAAGCGGTCGTGGGCGCATGATTTTGTTTATTTTGTATTTCTTCCGCAGGGGACTGTACGACTTACCACATTTTAGAGAAATATGAATTGTGTCATCCTTGTAATCTTTTCTGTGGTACGTGGGTATAGAAAATGCAGTGAAACGTTTTGCAGTGGACATTTTCATTTTTTGAAGAGCTGTTTGACTTTTGTGAGGGAAAAAATGATTCGAAGTTCTGGACGACGGATTGCAAAACGCAGGTTCACTCTTTTTCAAAAAAGAATTTACAGCCCTGGTTCGTCGACCAGATAGAAGTGAAAGACCGGAACCGATGCGGCTGTCGAACGGCGGCGTAACTTCATGGTCGCTCTTTTCGCGCCTGGAAGGCTCGAATCCATTTTTCGGTGGTATAAGCTTGGCTTGGTTATGGCCAATGGGCAGCTAGGCGAGCTGGGCCGTTACGATTTTGATCTGGGAGACCTCTCAGTCGATGACTTGCTCATTGGGGAGAAAGATTTGTCGTGAATGAGGCCTTGGACGAGTTCAGCCGGAGGTACGGGCATGCGTCGCGGAAGCGGCGGCACCACCAGCACGCTATGCACTCTGGACAGAAGCCACTTGCTCCCTTTAAGATAGCTCCTCCGGTCTTTCGGCCCAAACTGTGCCTTTCACAGCCTCGTGTCCTTCCTGGCCACGCGGGAGGAAGGTCCTTCCACAAGCGGAACCTACGAGGAGCTGGAGGGCGCCCCACAGCAAATGGAGGCCGCAAGGACAAGGACAACTCCATCGCGCGTCAACCGTTGAGGCGCGCCCCAACCTCGAGACCGCGGTTCCGAAAGCTGCAGATCACCCATGGCGATTAGAATCCGAACTTGAACGGCCTCTTCGTCGAGCGCTTGATTGCAGTGGAGCTGAAAGATTGGCATTCTACTTGGTTATCCTAGGAGAAAGAGGAGATTGAAAGCACGGTGAAGGATCGACTAGTATAGAAAAAAATGAACAGTCGGTTGGTATTAGCGAGAGCCAGCTCTGCTGATATCCATGTCCGGTTCCGAAAGGAATATACATTAGCGTCCGCTCTGTATTTTTCAACCAGGCCTGAAGCCACCAGCAAAAAAACAAGAACTTCTATCTTTGCACATTTAGCCAGAATCACCGATGCGTCAAGAATTTGCTCTCTCAAGTTTAGATGCCAGAGGTCTCAAACAGAGGACCGCCCTCTAAATGTCGGACCAAGAAAGTTCTTGTGTCGTTAAAATTGCTGTTGAGACACAAAAAGAGTACGCCGAACCGGCCACACAGATTCTGTACATACTTATCACAGAAAATCAAGAGTAAATCTGGTAAGCCGCGAATCGACATGTGGCGAATTCGGCGTACTCTATCAAAACTCGGTGATATTGGGACCAGATGATCAGAGTTTTGTACCTTGTTCGGAGCGTTTGCTGGATGTTGCCCCGAGCTTGTAGTAGTTGTACACTCGAATTCACGACCTTGACGGGTCGAAGTCAAGTCGAAGTTGTGAGCAGGCTGCCAGTGTGTCACGCGCACGAGACCATTACGGCACGCGATACCTTGTCACGCTGGTTGCTCTTTCTTCGACGCGTCCACCACCATGCCCGGCCCGTGCAATTCCAGGAAGAAACGCAAAAGCGGAAACAAACGGTCCAAACCGCGTCTTTCTCTCGAAAGCACGTCCTCGTCCAGTACCGATTCACAATACCTGCAAACACCACCCTCAATTTCACCTGTAAACACTCCAAAAGTCGCGAATGAAGACGTCCGTGTCTTTGAGGAGGAAGAATCGTACGCCAGTGAGGTGGAAGGACTTCCTCAGAAGCCTTTCATCCATGACCCTGGAAATGGACATCGTGTACGCGACATGCGCGCGTTCTTGTCCTCTTTCTTCGCCCAGCCGCCGGCGTTGGAGGATCCTTTATGTGCAGAATTCTCCCAGGATGAGGTCCTGCAGATGCTTTGCACCGTTCTGCCGGAAGAGACTGCGCTCGTACGTTTCCTCTTTGTTTGTTTTATGGTATTTTTTGACGCGACCATATTCGCAGATCCTCTGGTACAACAAAAGCAGGTCTACGAGCCGCATATGTCCAGCTTGTCAGAGATTATACCGCCTCGGGGACGTCCTCCCAGATCACAGCGACTTTTCCGAAGATGACGCGCCGCGCCGCGCCTCTTCGCGTCCACCGCCACAGCTAGAGCGCGAGCAGGAGATAAGCGGGCTCTGTGCGTTCCCTACCCCCTCTATTCTTACATCCCGCTGACCACTGCGCATACACATAGGTTCCGCAGTGTGCTTCATCCTCGCGTCCTACAACTACCCCGCAGCCATAAAATCAGCGTGGGGGCATACCGCCGACGAGATGGACGACGAGGCGTGGGGGCTGCTCAACAGCGGCGGGGAGGGCAACGCGAGCTCGGGCGTCAGTGTCGGCCTAGGCATGCTCGTGCGCATGACGCGTTTGCACGATCTTGGGCTTGCGCAACTCTGCTTGCCAGATGTCGACTTCGACGGGGAGGAGGACGTTTCCTGGGGGCACGAGCCGGTACTTGCCCGAGCATGAGATATTATTTTCATTTATTCAGAATCTTTAACGCTTTGTTATAATTATCCAGCCCCCGCTTCAAGACCAATCTTTCTCCCCAGCGACCAATTTCCTCACGGGAAGATTGCCCATGCCTATATGGAACCTCTCAACGGCCGAGCGTGCCCAGTTGGCCATTGACAGAAATCAATTCCAGCCTATAATCCTTAAAATAAATTCAAGCTCGACAAAGGCGAAAATGGCGATCTTGAGGTTGCGACGCAGTGCAACAGCCACCGTGACATCGAGTCCTGTAGCAAGCGTCCTCGCGGCCTCGATTTGCGCTATCGTGGTCCCTAGTCCCTCATACGCATCGTGGAATTGACAGAGATTCCGCTCGCTTTTCTCCCGCAGGGACGGAAAGTCGGCGAGCAGTGTTTGGTGCCTGCTGGACGCGTAATCTGGGGCGACGGAAGAGAGTATCTACTATACAAAGCGGGCAGGCGAAATCCATCAAGCTTGCATACTATGCTAGCGGCTTCGGCGACAGTAGTCCTTACCTCCTTGCACACCCCCTCTGAACTCCTCCAAAGCGCCAAGGATATCGAGCTCCGGCGGCGGTGCGGTACCATTCGAGTTACTTGAGCTGTAAATCTTCGGTTATGATGGGTGTGTTACTGCGTGGCGCAGCGGGAGCAGAGCAGGTATTTGCAGCATGCGTCATGAACGCACGTCGCTGCGCCCAAGAAGTGTTGCGAGTTCAGGTCCTCAATGATGCCGAATCGGGGGGAGGACAGGGCCGTAGCGGCTTCCGCCTGGGAGGACGACCGCCCGATGAGGAGTACAATGTCGCCGCCCTGGTGTATGATACGACATTAACCTGATGCTGCAGCGCGATCCTTTTTTTTTTTTGCGAAGCAAAGTTGGTGATCAGGAAAGAGGAAGAGAGAGATGGAAAGAAGTGTGGACGGGGGATCCGGATTTTGGATTTGGTTCGATTGTCTGGTAATATTCCGCTACCGTTGAGAACGAGGTAAAGTGAGTTGTACAAAATTTTGAAATTATAACTTGGAGGCAACTACCATTTTCTGAGTCTTCAAACCTCATTTTTCGGCCCTCGTGGTACGACAACTCAAGCCCACTAGCCCACGGTTCATTATATCTAACTATTGTACAATCATTACTATTTCGTTGTATTCTAACGTCTATGTAGCCCCGTAGCGTCGATATCATGATCTCATTGTTGCGTCGTAACAATGTATTTGCTGTTTTCTCGGATCCTCGTCCCGTATACCTTGAAAGCGAACGGGATAGGCGCGAGAAGGCAGGCAATGCCTGCGAAGAGAGAGGTTGCACCCTGCACAGTGAGGGCGTGGTACCTGTAGGGTAATTAGAGGAAGAAACATGCCAGGGAAAGGGAATGTGTACATTTGGAGCGTGAATAATGGAAACACGCTTCCGACCTGCGAGGAAAACAGTTAGATCTATTCAAGTGTATATCTAGGAGACTATTACTTACCAAGGCTCGGCTAGCCAGCCCTGCGGCGAGGGCACTCGCTGCTGTCATCTGATAGCAGTCTATCAGGTATGGGACCTAAATGCAAATTAAACATCGAACAAGGAAACAAGTCGAAGGGAGAAACTTACAAATCCGGTAAAAATCAACATCATACTGGACGAGAAGAGGAATTCCGCTATGCATGGTACGATCCAGTGCACATGGGGGAATGGCGCCGTCCAGGCAAACAGGAAAAGAGATCTGCAGAAAGAGTTTCAGCAATTGTGATGGGAAAGGAAGAATTGAACCATTCACATGGGAGAAACAATTGCGCCTAAATACGTTAAGCTTAGTCGCGCTTCGGGCGGAGTGGGTATGCCTTTAGCCGCGGAAGCTTTGGCACTCTTGACGTAGAGTTGCTCTATTGAACTGTGAGAATCGACAGCAAGGTCTTCCAACCAACTTACGGCCAGATGTCGCAAGCATGGCATAGGCGGCGACGAAACCCAGACCCAGCGCAATGTATGTCAGCCCATAGGACGTGGTCTTGAACCCCCGGATTTCGAGATAGACAACAGTGAACGCCTCGAAAAATCCGTACAATATTCCGTAGAGGACGCTTAGGTAAAGCGAAATCAACATGACCACCGGTTCTGGTGTAATTTTCTCGTCAACAAGGAAATGTAATATATTTTTCTCTCGCACGTACCAGTGAAGAGATAAATCATGGGTCGAGCAAGTGCGACTTTGAACACAGCCATTATCTTGCCGAGTTTCAGAGGCGGCGGCGCGTTTCCCTCTTTCGCGGTCCTCCACTTGAGCAAGGTTGGGCCGTGTGTTTCGGGGATGAACGCCACAAGGATGCTGAGGACTGTGCTGAAGATTGCCATTACTCGGAAATTCCATCTGAGGAAGGTCAGAAATGCCAAGGACCGCAACGGAATAATTACCGCCAGCCAGCATCATGTTGAATAAAGGCAGAAATCAACGGTCCAAGAGCCGGGCCACCAAAAGCCATGATGGCATCTAGAATGGGCAATGAGCTTGGGGGCGACCGGGTTTAACGCAGGACATACATGCGATGGAATATACGCCTCGGCTGATCGGAGTGGTGTAGTCGCCTATCGAAGCAGGTACGTTGTTCATGGATGCAGATCCAAAAAATCCCACAAAGAATCGGAAGATGAGGAGACCTGCGGCATTAGGGGCAAAGGCTGCGCCGAAACTGAACGCTGAACCGGACGGAATCTTCAGACAAGAGCTTGAAAAAAGTGGGGGTTGTACATACCGCTGTACAGCAGACCACTGAAACGGTATACGACCTGCCTCCCGTATAATTCGGACGCGGGTCCAAATAAAAGCGGACCTGCTGCGAAACCAAGGCTAATACAAACAGGTTGGTTCAGTTATTTTAGAGCAGTATTTTAGAACCTACACAGTAAAGGTGACTCCGAGAAGAGCGACTGAAAGCAAATCAGTTCGCGTGCTTGAACAACAATCGAGGTTATTACTTACCTTCCTCAGAAATGTTGTAACGTTGCATTAATGTAGGAAGACTCGCAACCTATTTGGTGTGAGAAAACGCACCGACAAATAACGAAGGCGACACTCACATAAGACGTGCTCGAATAAGTCAGAGTCAACACCCAGACACATAGTATCAAGGTGACCACAGCTTTACGAACTGTACTCCAGTTTCTTGGATCTGATATCCGTCATTAAAGATGTTAGAGACAGATAAAAAATTAACGAACTCTCAGGATCATCGGCAGCGAGTGTAAACGGTCCATGCGGAGTGCTCGGCCTTTTCTCGTCTACCTTGGAACCGAGCTGCGCTTCCAAGTCGAGATCCCCGGCCAAGTCTATCGTCTCAGAGCTTATCGATCTGGAATCTTGGGCGTTGGGCTCATCTGAAGTTTTCGTTGCCATCGTAAGGAAAGTGGACTGCTTGACAGTCTCTGAACTTTTTTGGTCTTTATACTTCTTCTGATTGTGTCGATCAGCCCGAGGGATGCCCGAGGTTCTCAATCATTGGCCGGACTGAGTCAGCTTTGCCGGCGCAACATAGACGGTAAGCAGAAGGCATAATGAGGACTCCGATTCTGGTATAGTCTGTCCTCAAGGTGTAGGCAATCGTTGCTGATTGTAGTATGAGGCGGACTCGTAAATGTCCAAGTTCAACTCTTGCTAAGTAATTTGGAACAGTTGGACCCGAATATCGACGCCAGACCGGTGGCCAGCCGAATAGTACTCAATGGGACGATTCAGCAAACTGTTTCCGGCTGGTGGGTCATGGCTGTCAAGACAAACGCTTCGGTCAAGCTCTCGGGGTGAAAGATGGTCCACTGATGACGTGAGAATGTTCAACATGATGCGATCAACTTTGGTTCGAAATTCCGAACAAAAGACTACTACTCTTACATGGGACGCTAGCGCGTGGACCGAGGAACGAGAAGGAACTGATATTGAAAAATTGACTGACCAGTGACTCAATTTCAGCATCCTCACGGTAAACCGTTCCACAACTCCAACAACTTTTCAAAATCTGGCGTACCCAACCCCGAAATTGGGTCCCACCTGAAAAAAGAAAAGCAAGTTAGAAATGATACAGCGTTCGTTACGGGACGCTAAATCCTACCCCTCAACGGCCTCGAAGCCATCTGTTCCACACCCCGGATTATTTCCGCTCACGATATCGTGGAACGCAGCCCTGAAGGCATCCGAGTATATGGCAGGGTTTATGAACCCGACTGGCGACTTTCCAGCAGCGAGGCGCGCGTCGTTTATCAGTGTTATCATGGCACCGATGACAGGCGGTGCGGCGGAGGTGCCGGCCACGGCTAAGGTGCGACCTTCAGCGACAACTGTGCAGTTCACCCCATTCACTGAGAAGTCCTAGACACGCTGGCAAGTAAGCCACATCTTTGATAGAAGAGATCAAAGACCCACCGGAAATCCCCGCGCTCTCTGCGAGTCATTGTAACGATCAGCGCCGTAGGGCGGTTTGTGGAACTTGTAGAATTCCCCCACGGCCTTCTTCTGATATTCTGGGAGGGCAAAGATGTTGCTAAACCCACCGCTCGTAAGAGATGCTGCGCTCTCGGGTTCGAACACCGATGAGCCGGGGTTGATCTGCGTCGCGCCCACGCCAGTGACAAAGGGGCAATTGGCTGGGAACTGAGCTTGAGACCCAACACGTATAAATACCAAAATCTTGGGGTGATCAGCAAAAAACCAGGACGTACGGCTGAAAAGAGGCGCGTCCACGCTTTGTGTACCGTTTGGGAAAAGACAAAGATCGTCGATTCCATTGGTACCAGCGACGCCAGAGTCCCCGGAGGCAAAGAGGAAAGTGGTCCCCATCAATCCCAGTTTTCCGTACTCGTTGCACTGGCGGATTTGATAAAACGGCGTCATGTCGGCTTTCAAAGAACAGCTAAGATCGAGATAAGTCCAAAACAGGTGACACACCTTCGTTAGACCCGTAACTAACCGAGACGACATTACTCCGTTTCTTGTTGCCGCAGTCTTCTTGTCCTTGGTAGCCCCCTGGAGCCGGGTCTGGATATGTACCATCAATGGAGGGGTCGTCTCCACCATCCTCAGTGCAGTAACTCCCATCCAGTGCATCCAGGAAATTGTTGAAGCCCGAAAACATAGTACCCTGTACGATGTCTCCAACTTGGTACAGTCGCACAGACTGTTCGGGTCCAACCAAAGTCATGGTATAGGCGATATCGAAATTGGACTCGATATTGACATCGAAATCCATCTCTTCAGTCTGCACCACGCCACCGTCGATACTAATAAGCTCAGGTCTCTCCCCAACAAGACTGGGGCTGAAGTTTGCGAAGAAGAGGTCAAGATCAGAACCAATGTAAGCCTGGGGCGTGTACTCGACAACCGCGAGGGAGTTTCGGGAGGCGGCACGGATAGTTGGCTTCGCGGGGATGTTGTAAAGCGCACGGTAGCAGGGTGGGGTCATCCGCAAGTCGCAGTTGGATAGATCTTCGGCTTCGGTTTTAAAGAGATCTGCGACATTCGCCGCCTTGAAATTACGTGTTGAGAGTGCGGGACGCGTATCGCGTTTAAACGGGGGATGCCCATCGAAGTGGAGAGTGGGAGTAATTATGTCGATGTGGGCCTGGACATGCTGAGGGACAGAGTAAGAGGAACATCCTGAGCAGACAGATGAGCAAAATTATTGAACAGTAATAAAATATATCTACCTAGACGCGTGTCACCATGAACATGCTGGTAAACATGGTACTCGGTTCTCAGAATCTAGCTCAGATATATGAATTAAAGCGTAGTTAAAAGCGAAGAAACTCACTTTCTCGGCCTCCGCGACCGTGAAATTCTTCACCTGAACCCAATTCTCTCCCTCTGAAAGCTTAATCCTGCCCCTCTCGACTCCAGCTTCCTCCAGCCATTCAATTACAACATTCGCCGACTCTTCCGAGGGCCGAAAGTAGGTCTTGACTTCCTCCGGCGTCCAATGTTTGCCATAGTTCTCTGAATCAGGATGAGAAACGTCCAACAGGTGATCGTGGAGTTTATCGATGTTGGACTGCTTCAGGCCGATCTTGAGAGGGAGGATTGCGGTAGGGATTGCGGGCCGGTGGACTCGAAACCAGCCACGGGCAATATTGGCGCGTCGCTCATGAACGGAGAAGGAGGGACTGGCTGAGACTAGACTGAGGCCGGTGACAAGGGCGAAAGCGACACTGAACATGGCGGTAGACGGCCCAGCAGATCTAGAGTTGGGGTATGGTTCTTTTATTTAGGTGAGTGCTCCCGAGGATCCAAGTATTCTCATTGAAGGTTTGATCATCGAAGTTGAGGTCGGCTGAGCTGTCTTCGCGGCAGAACGGCACAGCATAGAATACCGGCTGTACCTTACTGCGTAGCACGGGAACAACAATCTGCATCGTCGTCGCACAATCATCGCACAGAACAACCACCCACAGTACGTGTACTGTCGTTTCCGTACACACTCCAAGTCTGATTCGTCCTTTTTGTTCTAGAACGGTAGCAGGAACGACAGGGCGGGGGCGGAGGTTGTGCGTTGAGCTGTGGAACGGAACAGCAGGTTGACGAGCTATCTTTTGAGACTGTTACTCAATCCTCGGGATTAGTACGTACGTACATGGACGCGGCCTAATCTGAGCGTGTAACCTGTTCAGAAAAAGCCTTTCAAAAAGGGGGGCGATACTGCAATACAATCGTCGCGCCGGTCGCGGCCGTCAACGTATACTTAGCCACATCGTACAATAAAGGGAAACCATACCACGAGAGTCCTTGATAGCTTTGAAAGCAAAACGTGTTTGAACCGGGGGTGACCGGAGACTCGGGCCGTTTCAACCGCGTGCGATTAATTTCCTTTTTCGGCCCTAGATGTTCAGTTATTTAGCCCAGATTGGCCTGTGGCGGTGCTTGCACACCTCCTTTGATTTCGACCCCGATGGTCCTGCATCTTGTGGATGTGGGTAGGCGGCTATGTGACTGTACTCTCTACATTAGCTGTCTCTCTGGCGCTGCTATTCAATGGGTCTTGGCAACTGCCGGTCATGCTTCTTACACCGCATTCTTGAAAGGCGTCAAATTTCTATATAAAGTGGGGTCTGCATAAACGCCGTTCTTATCCTTCCATTATGTCTCAACCATGGGGCTTGCACTACTCACTTGAGAACCGTACCATCTCATTACCTTTGGTTCATGTTCATGTCGCCGCCAATATCAAAGAACTTGCCGCAGAGGTGAAGTTGACGCACACCTACTCGAATGAAACGGAGGTGCCTCTTGAAGCCACTTATTCGTTCCCAAATCCCGCTCGTGCATCAGTCTGTAGCTTTGTCATGATCAAGCAGGACGGAACGAGGGTAGTGGGGCATGTCCAAGAGAAAGGAGAAGCGAGAGAGATCTACGAGACGGTCATACTAGAGGAAAACCAGGCCGCTTTGATGGAACAGCAAACGCCCGATGGTAAGATGCCTTTTGTGTCGATTTTCTTTGCACAATATTGATCTCCTTCTACCAGTGTTCCAGCTCGCCGTGGGGAATGTTCATCCGCATGAAAAGATTAAGATCGAGCTCGTATACGCGACTGAATTGACTGAAGACGAAGGGAACGATTCTATTCGATTTCATCTCCCACTGCAAGTCGGCTCTCGCTATGGCCAGGCACCATGGTCGCTTTCTCCACAGAACGATCTTTCGTGGTATTTGACAGCACCTTTTCCGAGGCACTCTCCTTTTTTGGAAATTTTTGTCACCGTGGAGGCAGTCGCGCCAATTGCCGGAATTAGCTGTCCCTCTCACATCATCTCAACAGAGTTTGGGCCCGATCCTGCGCTGCCTACCGCTCGAGAAATTCCCTTCTCTAATTATGCCCGCGTCTCCTTGGCTTCCGAAGCACCCCTGGACAGGGACTTTGTGCTGACCGTGAAATCCGCCGGACTCGACGCCCCACGCTGCATTGCAGAGCTCCATCCCTATCTACCCTACGACCGCCCTTAAGCTCACTCTCGTGCCGCGTTTCAAACTCCCCAATCTCGCCCGCCAGGAGTTTGTGTTCCTCGTCGACCGTAGCGGGTCGATGAAGGGACCACGTATTGCGGCAGCGAAAAATGCGCTCGTCGTAATGCTCCGATCGCTCCCAGCGAAAGGCACTCTCTTCCAGATTGCGTCTTTCGGCACCCCTTGCACAACGTTGTGGGACGACGGAAGCCGGCCGTACAATCAAGCGACGCTCGAGGACGCGACGCAGCATGTGGATGGCATGAATGCGGACTATGGAGGGACAGAGATTCGTAGCGCGCTTCAGAGGTGCTTCGAAACCCGCAAAACAGACCGTCCGACGAGTGTTTTTGTCCTGACAGACGGAGCGGCGTGGGATGTCGACGGCGTGTTGACGGAGGTCAAAGGCGCGGTTGCGCGGGCACCTGCACAGGCCTACCTTCGCGTGTTTGTGCTCGGAATCGGGAACTCGGCTTCTACTGCCATGTGCGAGGGCATCGCGAGGGTTGGCAACGGGACGTGCACGATGGTCAGAGACCACGAAACGAGCTTCACCGGCAAGATCGCGCGGCTGTTGAAAGCTGCATGCACGCCGGTGATCACCAATATCGCGGTGGACTGGGGTGTTGCGACAGAGGTGTCTGCTACTGACGGTGAAGACGATGCATTTGTGGTAGTCTCCGAGGATGAGGGAAATGGGAATGTAACCAGACTGCTTAAAGGCAAGGCGAAGGACAAGACGATCATCAACATATTCGATGAGGCCGTGGATCCGTTGCACATAGACACCTATCCCATTCCGCCTCCTTCTGAAGTTGTTTTGCCATCTTTTCCTCAAGTCGAGCAGTCTCCATTCAAAATACAAACTCTCAGTCCAGGTAATCGGCTCAATGTGTACGCGATCCTGCAAGGTACTCCATCCACACCTTAACTTTTGAGTACAGCTGACGTCGATCCACAGGCAGAGTCTTACCGAAAACTATGGCCCTTACCGGATTAACTGAGGACGGATCCGAGTTCAGGCTCTCAGTTCCTGTAACACTCAGCAATTTGCCAAATACTCCAGACTCTCCACCGGCGATACATGCGCTTGCTGCGCGTAAAATAATCCAGGATCTCGAAGATGGACGGCATGCTCTGACCATCTCCAACCCAGACGATACGGATCTGCTCGCGAGGACTGTCAAGGCATCCATTGAGCGGCTCGCAAAGACTCACTCCGTTTCCTCATCGCAAACCTCGTTCGTCGCCGTCCACGAGTCTAGTGCATGGAGGTCCGATTCCGCCCTCCCTGCCCGGGCCGCGAAACGTGTGTACCGCTTGTAGCATTTTGTACAAACTGACATTCTTTTTCAGGACGAGGCGCTGGTGTGAACAACAGGCCAGCTCAACCGGATTCCCCCATCAATCGACCGACATCGCAGTGGCTTCCTTCGACGCCGCCTAGTTCTAGCTACCTCCCTGTTACGTTTACTCATGATACCTCCGATTGCAAAGGACCAACGCAATATCTTCGCCGCCAGTGCTTCAACTGTCTCACGACGGAACCCCCTTCGTGGCGTCGTTCGACTCTCAATCCTGGCAAAATCGTATGCAACAAGTGCGGTTTATACGAACGGACCCATCTTCGCCCGAGGCCACTCCGCTTTGACGAACTCCGCAGTCGAAAAGTTTCCAAACGAATTTCAGAACGCCCTGATACCATTCCCGTTGCGGATCCAGACCCCCTTGAAGCGCTTGCTAGACTGCAGTCATTCAACGGATGTTTTGCCGCGGGCGTGTTATCCGTCGTCCAGCTCAATGTCGACGTCAACCATGCGCGCGCCGCCCCTCTGGGACGATTGGGAGATCTTTGCAACCGTCATTGGGATGGCTTTCCTGTCGACCAAGCTTGGACCTACCATTGAGCGGGACTCTTGGGAGGTGATGTATAACAAGGCGCGCGCTTTCGTGGAAAGTAGACTGCCGGATGTTGGGGTGGATGAGCTCGGAGCTACAGCAATTTATATGCTTGCGTGATTCGTGTCTTCGCCGATTGTCGTTTCTTGTAGTGTCCCAATGTATGTAACTGTAACCGGTATCCGTGAATGTTTATGCTCTCCTTGTACATCATAGATATCCGCCGACAAAGTAAGATCGTCTACAAATTATACAGAATGCTAAATCACTCAGTCTCAGTCTACTGAAGCGAGAGTGGGGTATTGGAGATCCATCGGCTAAAGAGATCCAACGCCGCCTCTGGTTGGTCGAAGGGGACCATATGTCTAAAAAAAGGCGCACCACTGTGAGCAATCATCGATGCGAAAGAGAAGCACGCACCCAGCCTCAAAGACCGTAACAAATGTGACGTTCCCGGCACTAAATCCTTTACCACCTGCGCTGCGCACTGTTCCAGCGAGCTTGCCGCTCCCTGCGGTGATCCACGGGATGGTCTTCGCCGCAACGTACTCGCTCTGGAACGAAGAGTCGAGCACCTCGAGCCAACGTTCGTTGCCCATATAATTGCACACCATGTCTACATACGCGTCAGTAACGTCTCAAGAACTGTGAGTGGGTGGGAAGAATCACCAGCGTTGCCAGCGTAGATGAGCAGCCGGACGCCGCCGTTAACGAGCTCGGTGAGGAGCTCTGCGCTGTTGTGCGCGCCGTCGCCCTGGAACAGGAACGCCTGGTTGACCTCCATATTGCAGCTCGCGAACGTCCGGGTTGGGTCCACGCCGAGCGCGACCTTAACCTTGGGGTCATTCATCCAGGTGTCGATGTAACTCATCTCCTTGTAGCAGAGGTCGCCGTCCTTGGAGCGGTCGCATTTCCGGCGCACGTCGTAAGGGTTGAGCCCGGTCTCTGCAGCAAGGTCAGCGAAGGATTAGAGATAAGTATCGGCGAGGGTACGTACGCATGAGGGGTCCCATGAGCTGCGAGTTGCAGTAGAGAATGGCGGGGACACAGGTGAGCCGCGAGTTGTAGGAGTAGCACGACTTCATCATGCGTTGGCAAGTAGGAATCTTTGCCCGCAGCGCGGCACACTCGGCGCCTTCGGGATCGCTGTAAACTGGGTACGGACCTTCGCATGCATAATCGGCAATGGAACCCATCTGGACGAGGCTGTATATTGATTTAGATTGCCTGCTGAAATAATAGGACAGAGTACGCACGGGTCAGTCAGTCCGTTTCCAATCATCACGGACTCGAGGTTGATCTTCTTGAGGCTGGGAGTTGGCGCAAGGTCTAGCTGCTTGTTGCCGGCCCAGATTGCACTAGCAATGTTGGGGAGCTACGAGGACTCAGATTAGCAGCCGCGGAAGACTAAATAACGTACATAGGTGCCCGCGTAGCTCTCTCCACTAATGTGAACGGGCTGCTTGGAGTATTCTGGGAAGCGCGAAAGGAAGAGCTCGAGGAATGCGTAGACATCCTTGCCGGCGACGGGACTGGTGTTGACGGTGGTGCCGTCGTCAGCATAGGAAAACCCAACATTGACAGGTTGGTCGAGGAACTGCGAGAGGCTGAGTCAAGCCGGGGCAATTACACAATAGCAGCTCACGATCATGTTCGCGCTTGAAGTCCAGCTGTGTTTGTTGAAGGTGGTATTCTGGCCTTCATTGGCAATAGAACATGGGCCGAGTTCGAACAGAAGTCCAGTCGAGGAGCTGCAGCCTGTACGTGGTCAGTACTCAAGCCTGCGCTTCTTTGCAGATCTGAGTATTTACCCGGACCACCATTGAGCCAGAGAACGAGAGGGTCTGTTGAAGGGGGAATTCCGGGATTCGAAGAACCTGAGCGTCTTCTTCAGTTACAACACAAAACATTGGGCGCTGCTTATACCAGAAGAAGAGATGCTTGTCGTCCGCGATATCGAGATATCCGGAATACTGCTTCACCGAAGTGTCGCACAGCTCAGGCTCAGTAACCCTGAGCTGGTGCTCGTTAAAGGATGGAATTGAGACAAGTTCGTCTGCAACATGTTAGGGCGCCGCGGCCTTGGAATGGAAATCTTGAACCTACACAGCAGCTCATTCTGCTTGATGAACTCCTTGCCGTCGTGGTACCATTTCTCCAGGTTCTTCTTCCCCTTCAGAATGGCCTTCTTCGCGTCGTCTAACCATTCGTTTACGACGTGGTGAGCATCCCCTGATGACAAGCCTGGAACACGACTGATGTCGCCGAGTTTCAGAACAATCTGCTCCCCAGTTGGAGAGGCGAAGGATGTAGATAAAGAGAGTAAAGGAAGGAGAATAGACACGGCCTTCATGGTGGTTGAAGGTCAAGACGATCCGGATATGGTCACGCCTATATTTGCACGCGTCATAGAAACGCGTCCGCAGCAGCCAATCATAAATTTCATTCAACTACTTGCCATAATTTCTGAATCTGTCTGCCTACTTCAATCTCATACTTCATATAATATCGTACAATGGCGAGGTCGTTTGATTCCAAAACTCAGGCGAGTATCGAAACGGCCTTTGTTTCAAGCTCATCCACGGAGACCTGGATTTCGCCGTCCACAAACGCACGCGCCTTATCGTACATGGCTTCCCAAGAGTCGCGCTCAACGTCACTCCCCAGCTTGTTGGCCATGAAAGCCATAGCAATAATCGTCGCAAAGACTTCGTCGGAAATGCCATCCAGAAGCTCTGCACGCGCCTGGGCGACGTCCATGGTGAGTTGAATGACGGATAGAACGGCGAGTGAGAAGCAGCCGTCGAAAGATTGGTGGCGTGCGAGGCTCTCGAGGGCGGCCTGACCCTGAGGGTTCGGAGGGACAACAGGCCCTTCATCGTCTTCTTCGTCGTCTACTTCGCAAAAATCGAGGAATTTCTCTACCGCTGCTCTCTTTCTCTTCTTGGTCGTGGGAGCCGCCAGAGGGGCTGCTGCCTTTCTGGATTTTGTTCTCATCGCGGTTACTGGGGTGGCTGCAGTCTTCCGGGCTGCCGAGGTGGCCAGCTGCATTCGGGGGGCCTTGCCTGACCCCACTCTTGCGCTCCCCCTACCTCCTCCTCTACCCCTATATCCGGACGGATGGGCACGAGCTGAAAATCGAGAGATCAGCGATACACATCGCAAGAAAAAGGGAAATACTCACAGGCGCGCCGTGCAACGACGATAGTATTCCCCATCATTGGGATTTGTACGACGTCGGGGTGACGAATCCTCGTGCTGGTAGGAGACTCGTCGACGGCAACGAACGAGGTCGCGCTGGAAGATATCGAGAATGTTTTCCCGAGGCGGACGATAGAAGCCTTGACAGTGCGGGCCAGAAGATCGGGATCCTCGATGGTGATGGCGTGCTGCCCGTCTTCCAAGTCCTGGATTATCGTGCGCGCAGCTAGAGCGTGGACGGCGGGAGGAGATTCCGGCGCATTGGGAAGGTTGCTGAGCGTGACGGGAACAGGAAGCCGGATCTCAGAACCATCGTCAGTCCGCCCGATAAGCGTCACTGTCTCTGGAATGGTTTTTCCTATAGATTAAGGATTCATCTCAAGTCCAGTACCGCAGCGGGAGGGAAAAAATATTTACCTTGCAAAATGGCATAGACATTCAGCCGATTGCCAGGGCTGAGCGTTCGGATCATGAAGGGAGACTGCTGCACCTGGGGAGGAGGAGCGAGGACAACTGGAGGAGGGGCTGGAACGGGCTCGGTATCGAGTTGGATCGGATCCACGGATTGGTCGAATATATCGAGGGTCTTTTGCTTCTCTTTCCCTTTGTCTTTCCCCTTTCCTACTGCTTCCCCGGCCCCTTCACTATCAACCATCACAAATTCATGGTCTTCATCGACACCTTCAGTAGCATCGACCGCGATGAGCTGAGGTTCGTCGACCGGCACACCCCAATCCATACTGATATCGGATATCAACGGCGCGCGAGCGGCCTTGAGCATTCTCGCAATCTTGCCGGTGAAACTCCTCTCTTGGTCTCCAACCATCATGCACGTTCCGTTCCCAACTCTCGCAATACCCTCGCACATGGCCGTAGACGCCGAGTTCCCGATCCCGAGCACAAAAACGCGAAGGTACGCCTGTGCAGGCGCAGCTGCAATCGCTCCTTTCACTTCCGTAAACACTCCCTCGAGATCCCACGCTTCACCGTCCGTTAAGACGAACACACTCGTCGGGCGGTCGGTCTTGCGGCCCTCAAAGCATGTCTGCAGTGCTCTGCGGATCTCCGTCCCACCGTAATTCGCCGTCATCTTGTCGACGTGCTGGGTGGCAGTCTCGAGTGTAGCTTGGTTATACGGTCTGCTCCCGTCGTCCCACAACATCGTACAGCTATTGCCGAAGGAGGCAATCTGGAAGAGGGAATCCTTGGCAGGGAGAGAGCGGAGCATAACCACAAGTGCCGCAATGGCCGCTCCGATGCGCGCGCCGCTCATAGACCCGCTGCGGTCGATAAGGAAGATGAACTCCTGCTTCGCCAGATCAGGAAGCTTGAAGCGCGGAACGAGGGTGAGCGCCAGCGCGACGGTAGGATGGATGGGATGCAGCTCTGCAATGCATCGTGGTGCGTCGAGGCCCGCAGACTTCACGGTAAGAACAAAGTCCTTGTCGAGGGCCGATTCGGATGAGAGGGAGATACGCGCATAATTTGAGAAGGGGAGCTCTTGAGCGTTGGGCAGCGCAGGATCAGGCCCGAGCTCCGTCGAAACAGGATGCGAAGGAGAGCTAATTTTCGAAATCGGCGCGATTGTTTCAATGTTGGCGGAGATTTCTAGAAAGGGCGTATTTAGGGACGTGAAATAGTAATTGTGGCTTGGAAAATCCGCGATCGAGTAGGGCTCCTGACCATAACGAGCGCCAATGTGCATTGGGAGGAGAAGTCGTATGGAATCGTTTTCTTCGTCCTCCGACAGGACGGTCGCATAGATGAGCTCGATTTTCACTTGCTCTTTCGGCGGGATATTCCCTACAGCCAATTGAAACACTAAATATAGTTTTTATTAATATTTTGTCTTTTTCGGGGCAACACGCTTGTCTCGCGTCAACTTACCATCGGGAGTTTGTTGCTCCATTAGGGCAGCCTGCTTTCCCTCTGCAATCGCTTCTTCATACGTTTCCCTTGCCTCCACTGTTTCCTTAACCTTTCCAACGACCCTAGTCCCATCCTGCTTTATCATCACAAAGCTACAGACAGCAGCCTTTGCGGGAATCGGGAACGCATAAATCGCCTCGATGTCGACATTCGCATCATTTCCGTACGTGTGCGTGAGCTTCACCTGCGCGGCGAGCTCTTTGATACTGGCCGCGACGCAGACATTTAGAAGAGGGAGGGACACCAAGTCGCTGTCCTGTGGATAATAGTACAAGCCCCAAGGATGATAGTATGAAGCAAGTCGTCTCGCTTGTTTTGTTCGCGCCATCGTCACACTACCGGATGTTGAAGTGGAATGGCTCCCATTTTATAGAACTTGAACCGTCGGGACCGAAGCCTGACAGGGAGTGAGAAACAGGAGAAAATGACTCTGAGGGTGACGACGAGACTCCGCCATCAAAACTAGCCACAGGCGCAAACAACTCAACGCCAGCGGCCGAAAAAGGAAATTCTTGCCCCCTGTGGAAGCCAGTGACCATAACCATGAAGCAGTTCGGGACGTTTTCGCAAGATATACGAGGGCAGCATTCGCTACCCAGGGCGTTCGTGCTCTACGAAGCCTAAGCTTCTCGCTGGAGTCAATGCAGATGCCAAATGCAATGTTACCATCAACGGACTGGTGAGTCACTAGCTATGTAAAGCCACATGCTGTAGATGTTTATCATCTTAGTGGAAGTCGTGAGAGAGAAATTCATTTCTGTTTCCTTGTGCGGTTACAGGTGCCCGATATCTCCCAGGCTTCGATAATTTCGACAATTCCCCATGGAAACCAAAATACCCCATAAACTGGAGGAAGGGCCAGGACATTCTGGTGAGAACATCTTAGTATTTAAGGAAGTATCCAAACTTGGTCCCATCTACCGTTTCCCGTGTATACGGAGGATGAGCGGTCTTGAATTGGTGGAATGCGGACTGTGTTACGTATACAAGGCATGAAACGAGGTCACTTTACAGATGATACAACATGGTATATCCATGAACATCCAGCCTACTGAAGTGAGAGTGGGGTATTAGAGATCCAGCGGCTGAACAGGTCCAACGCCGCCTCTGGTTGATCAAAAGGGACCATGTGTCTAAGGGTGATGAGCAATCTTGAACAAAAAGAGAAAACAAATAACATACCCAGCCTCAAAGACAGTGACGAATGTGATGTTTCCGGCGGTGAATCCTTGACCGCCTGCACTACGAACCGTTCCAGCGATTTTGCCGTCACCAGTGGTAATCCACGGGACCGGCTTCGCCGCGGCGAACTCGCCCTGGAAGGAGGAATCTAATGCCTCAAGCCAACGCTCGTTGCCCATGTAGTCGCACACCATGTCTGAATGACCGTCAGTGAACCACTGGAAGCAGTTGCATGTGAAAATTACCAGCGTTTCCTGCGTAGATGAGTAGCCGGATTCCGTCATCGACGAGCTCGCTCAGTAGTTTGGCGCTGTTGTGCGCGGCGTCACCCTGCAGGAAAAACGCCCCATTGACCTTCATATTTGCACCCACGAACGTCCGGGTCGGATCGACGCCGAGCGCGACTTTGACATGGGGATCGTTCATCCAGGTGTCGATGTAGCTCGTCTCCTTATAACAGAGGTCGCCGTCCTTCGAGCGGTCACATTTCCTGCGGACATCGTACGGATTGAGGCCCGTCCCTACAGTAAGGTTAGCGGAGGAGACATGATGTCCGACCGAGGTACCAACGCGCGAGTTGCCTTGAGACCTGCGAGGTGCAATAAAGGAGCGCGGACACGCATGCGAGGCGCGAGTTGTAGGTGTAGCACGCTTTGATCATGCGTTGGCACGTCGGTACCATTGAACGTAGCGCGGTGCATTCGGGGCCCTCGGGATCGCTCAAAACCGGGTACGGCCCGTGGCAGGCATAGTCGGCAACAGAAACCATTTGGAAGTAGCTGTGGATGTTGTTGGTTGGTTTTTAAACATGAAGGAGGCACCGCACGGGTCAGTATGCCCATTCCCAATGATAATGGACTCGAGGTTGAGCTTCTTGAGACTCGGCCGCCGGGGCACGCGCCCCTTCGCTGGCCCCTGGTCAAGTTGCTTGTTGCCGGTCCAAATGGCCCTCGCGATGTTGGGAAGCTACAAGAGTCAAAAAAAAGAAGAGCTGAGAAGTATAAAGTGACACACATATGTTCCCGCGTAGCTCTCGCCACTAATGTGCAGAGGCTGCTTGGAGTATTTTGGGAAACGCGAAAGGAAGAGCTCGAGGAAAGCATAGACATCCCTTCCCGCGACAGGACTCGTGTCAACAGTAGTTCTGCCGTCGGCGTACGAAAAGCCAACGTTAACAGGTTGGTCGAGGAACTGCACGCCCGTTAGAAGTATCTCGGTCGCAGGATCCCGGCTTACAATCATATTAGCGTTGGAGATCCAGCTGTGTGGGTTGAAGGTGGTATTCTTGCCTTCATTGGCAATAGAACACGGACCGAGTTCGAAGAGGAGTCCAAACGTGGAGCTGGCGCCTGTACATGCTCAGGACAAAATTATGCTCGAAGATCCGAATTCAATTACCAGGACCACCATTAAGCCAGAGAACGAGGGGATCTGTCGAAGGTGAATTGCGGGATTCAAAGAACCTGACATCTAGCTCGGTTATGCAGGAGGGAAAGAGCAAATATTGATGCACCAGAAGAAAAGATGCTTGTCGTGCGCGATATCAAGATACCCAGATATCTGTTTTACCGAAGGGTCACACAGCTGAGGCTCGGTGACCCTGAGCTGGTGCTCGTTGAACGACGGAAGAGAGACAAGTTCGTCTGCAAAATGTTAGTTCGGCCTTAATTGGGATCTCCAACCTACAGAGAAGCTCATTCTGCTTGATATACTGCTTTCCATCGTGGTACCATTTCTCCAGATTTTTCTTTCCCTTCAAAATCGCTCTTTTTGCGTCGTCCAACCACTCGTCTAGTACGACGTAATAGGCATCCTTTGATGGCAAGCCTGGAACGCGATTCGGCGTGCTGTCCACTTCAAAGACGATCTGGTCCCCAGTTGGAAAGGCAAAGGATGCAGCCAAGGAGAAAAAAGGAACCAGAATTAAAAGACCCTTCATGGTTGCAAGACGGAACCTGGGTCCCACAGATCTAGACGCGTCCGCAGCTATCAATCAGAAATTGGACCCACGGTTTCGGCCCGTTGCGAGTTGCAAAAGAGCGAGCTGTTATTGATGCCAATCTGAGTTTGCTCACTTAAAGATGTAGTTCAGCTTGAGATGAAGGCCTAATGAAGGCAGCCAGCTAGCTTGAACCTTTATTGTGGTGTACTACACCATCATGATGTGAAGCACATTCAAGAAAACAATTTCACGGCCAAAATTCAGGTTACAAGCCTCAAGTTCAGGTGTCAACTTCAACTGCTGAAGAAAATGAGTGGGTAACAGCCAGTCATGTGTTGAGTGCTCAGAATGATGATGAATGAGTACCTAGATTTTTTTCTCCAACTTGAAGGACTTTCAATACTAGACTACTATCACCTACCTTGTAGTTTTTCAAGCCTGTTCACACTGGAGATTTTTGAGAGATGCACAGGACCAACATAGCACTCCCACCGCACAGAATGCATATGCACTCACTAATACTGCCCCTTAGTGCTCTGTAGATTGCATAATGCTCAAAAAAATCTCCAGAATGAACGGACTTGAAAAACCACAAATTGGGTAAGAGACAAGTCGGTGTATGTAGGTTGAGAGCAAGGGGAAGGGGTGAAAGCCCCATGGAGAAAATCTCGAAGTGACTGCGGAAGACGAAGAGAAACCATACGATTGTCTATTTGTGGAAATAGCCCCGCATGACGTAACACACTGCTTTCAGGCGCCTCACTAAATCCTACACTCTCCTTTCCTCTTACCCTCATCCACCATGGCAGACCAACAACCAGGAGATGTATTCTTCCTCCTTCCAGAGTCTGTAGACTTGCAACTGAACCGATATCTAGGCCGTACCTGCTGCCCAGCGAAGCAGCTGGTCCTCATTTCTCAAATCGTGCATATGATCCAGTTTATTTAATGCTCAGAATCTTACCTTTATCTCTCTAGAATTGCTTCGATGTCTGGCGATCTGTCATCAATGACTGTGAGTTCTTGCATGCGTTACGGTGTTTCAAGCATTGTATTCGATCGCCTATGTCCTTGGGAAACGCAGCAGCTGGATGGGCGTTGGGACGCGGTTTGTCGAATTGGACATTCAAGTCGAGTTAGGGGCGAAGTTGCACTCGATTGTGGTGCCACGCAAGGCGACGGCGTTCCATCATGCTCGTGCTCGAGTTCGAGTTTCGTGCTATTTGGGCGCTGCAGCAGCGGATGGGGGATGTATGATGATCCAACACTTTCCCCGAGGCACTGGCCGCGCGGGCGGTGGGGCATGATGCTCATGCTCTAGGTCGATTTATTTTCTCTACGAGACCGAAATGCCGAGCATGCATCGCGTGGGTCGCAAACTTGAATGCTTGAAACACCCTATCGATTTGTTTAATATCTCAGCTGACTTTGCATTTAGGCCCCGCCTTTCATCCTTTCGCCTACCTCCCCTTACAGAGTATCCAGGTGCGCACTTCGTGGTCATGTATCATTTTCTGTCCTAACGTGAACGCCGTGCAGCTTATTGGTGCGAACGACCAGAGCTTTTTGCCGCAATCGCGGATGCCAAAACGCCCGAACAACGCGCGCTCGCTGTCCTCCAATGGTTTATCGTGAGTTGTATCGCTCCATCCAATATCAGATCTGACCTTTCCATAGAGCACCTTGAAAGGACAGTATACAACTCGCAACGAAAGCGCGGGGTCTGAGAAAAAGTGCGCCGTGCTTTGATTCGGTACGGCTCAATGCTAATGAAATTTACTAGACCCCTCAATCCCGCTCTGGGAGAGTGAGTGTTCCGCCCCTTCTTTGGTGCCCACTAACTTGAATCCAAGGTTGTTCTATGGTTACTGGCCCGATAAGAACGGCCGCGGCAAGACCACCCTCCTCACCGAGCAGGTGTCGCACCACCCGCCGATCACCGCCTACGTGATCGAAAACGAATCGAAGGGCCTCAAGCTCGTCGGCCACAACGCGCAGAAGACGAGCTTCAGCACGCCGTCCATCATCGTGAAGCAGATCGGCCATGCAGTGCTCACCGTGAAGCTGCCGTCGGGCGGGGAGGAGAAATACCTCCTCACGTTGCCGCGGTTGCGGATCGACGGCCTGTGGTACGGCGCGCCGTACATCGAGCTGAGCGAGGTGCGTCGTTCCCCTTCATCCTTTCTGAAACTGATCAAAATAACAGAACTCGTACATTATCGGCGGCGGCTTCGTCGGCGTGGTCGAGTACAAGGGCAAGGGCTACTTCTCGGGCAAGTCGCACTCGTTCAAGGCGACGCTCACGCCGCAGCCGGGCCACGGCGGCTCAGCGACCAAAGAGATCGTCGTCGAGGGGACTTGGCACCAGAACAGCAAGTTTACCGCGGGCGGGCATGGGCCGTTCCATGATGTGTCGGCCCCGAAGGAGGAGGTGACCGCTATGGGTGGGGAGGCGTCGGGTGAGATGGGCCCGATGGAGACGCGGAAGCTGTGGGAGCTCGTTGCGAAGGGGATTCGGGAGGGCGACTTTGAGCTCGCGAGTAAGGAGAAGTCACGCATTGAGGTGCGTTTTTCCTTCTTCCGAGGCAGCCCAATGTTTGACTCTCATTCTTTTACCTCTAGAACGAGATGAGGCAGCGGAGAAAGGACGAGGCCGCGAGCGGCGTCCCATGGGCGTTGAAGCACTTCACCCCGCTTGCGAGTGATCCCGTTTGTGAGTACCTACCCCCATCTTTCGTTCCGCTATCGATCAACCGCTAACAAACTACCATTGTGTAGACGAGGAGCTGGGCAAGCACGCGAAGATCACGCCCGCGACGGAGGATACCTACGTCTTCCAGGAGAACTGGCCCGAGACTTTGCAGGCCAAGAAGAAATAAGACTTCCTGCGAAGTCGGATGCGGAATAATGCATGGACGGTGGATTCAATATACGTACATAGTGTAGATTACCCCAAGTGCAAGAGTAAGACGAACCGTACTGGTTAATTAATGTATAGGAAACACGGATAGAATGAGGTACGGCCTGCAGCAGCTTGCAGAGGCCAGTGCCGGCGCATCGTCGACAATTCATTGTCGACTTACTGCGGTCCTGGACGCTCATGCCTGAGCGGAGCACCGCCACCGACCAATCACGGCCAAAGACTGAACGCCCAAAGCCAAAAATAGAAATTTATCGTGACACCTCGAGCAAAAGGCAGTTCAGTCTTGCTAGCTACGCGGTTTCTACTGTAACCGTTCAAGTTATGAATTTTTATTATACCGAGGCGAAGGCCGCTTAAAGTTTAAACTAGGCTTCGGACATTCAAAAAACTCGTTCACACTACTTACCCGCGGGGCCGTGAACGAGTTCCGAAAGACAATGTATCTGATCCTTGATTTCTTGAAAGACGAAATACAATATGAAGTACATGATTAGGAAGCGACTGGGAGGCGTGCGTAGTTCACCAATCGTTCTGAATAAGTAGCTTCCTTGATGGTTCCCTTCACCTCAGAGCAACTCCCTTCAAACTCCTTGTAAGCCCCGACGATGTCGAGTTCCGTCTGTTTGCTATTCGTGCTTGAGTTTGTCGGTGCCAGCGCACGGCGGCAGCAGAGCAAGTACTTGGCGCATGCGCCGTGGGCTCGCGCCGTTGCATCCAACAGCATGGCGTATTGTTAGTTGACTCTGTCAATGACTCGGAACTCGGAGGGGATGACAGGGCGCCGCCTATCGTCGGACTCGTCGGACTCGTCCACGGGGAAACGCTCGACGAGCGTCACGATATCGAGGAATGCGGTCAATCCGGTGTATGCAATGTCATTTAACGGTTTCAGCAGCGCAACGGTCGCTGGATCCTGTCCGTAACGTTGTCAGTAAAGGAAAGACATAGAAAGTAAAGGCCCCGCATACAAGGGGTCTCTCTCTTGGATCTGTTACGAGTGGCTTGTACGGTGGAAAGAAAACTCCGGAGAGCATTTGACATTGTCGTAGCGACTCGTAGAAGCCAGAAAGGGGCTGGTGTACTTCTTTGCCCAATCGTCAAGCTAGCGTCTCGCAAAATTCTCTTCGCAGATTCGGACTTTATACGTGACAAGAACCAAAATGTGAAGCTGGATGAGTATATATTTTTCTGGAATTTGGCACTGAAGATGCAAACGGCCGTTCTGCAAGTAGATGCATCCGCGGTGACGGGGAAACTCTGCAGAACGAGAGTGGCGAAGGGGCTGAAATCACGCAAGTATAGAGACCGCTCTGGCCTCGAGCTCGTCCACATCCACGGAATTTCCAGTACCTAACAATCTCTGTCCCACAAAAGCGCGGGCCTTGTTGTGCATAGCCTCCCAGGAATCATGCTCGATAGTGGCTCCCAATTTGGTACGTAAAAATGCCATCCCCAGCAGTGTCGGGAACACCTCCGAAACATCCATGAATGCGGCACGCGCCTCCATGACATCAACATTGAGCCGGACGATGGATAGAACCTCTAGCGAGAAATAACCGTCAAAACGCTGCAGCCTTGCGAGCGCCTCCAGCGGATCCATGTCTGCGACGGTAACGCGAACCTCCGTTTGACGACCTTGCTCATTCCGCTTATTGCGGCGGATCTCGTGAAAAAAGAGCGGTCTCGGACGGGAGTATTTCCTTTCGAATAATGCACATTGAATGCATACGATCTTGCCAGGTCGGAGAGCGGAACGACGCCAGGAAGGAGAATAGAAGGTACGGGCGACAGCAGAAGCGTCTAGTGTCTTGCAGTTGTAGCAGTGTCGGCGAAGACGCTGCTTGTCTTTGAAGGAAGCATCAACGAGGTTCGCAGACGAGAGCCGGCGCTGAGCCGTTCGTGTGGCCGCAGGTAAACGTTGGACTGTATTTTTCGGCCGCCGTCCTAGAAGAATATCAGATACGTCTGGGTTCGGGAGTAGCGAGGTAGGACCTACGATACGCCTTTACAGCTACTACAGGCGCACCCGCCTGTTTTCTGTCCACTGGCATGCGAACGGGTACAGGGTAACTCTGACCAGTAGACTCGTCGACGGTGACGAACGAGGTCTCTGATGAAGAGATGAAGTACATCTTTGCGAGGCGTACGATAGATGCCTTGATAGCCCTCACGAGCAGATCCGTATCGTCTGGGTTTTCGGGGGTGATGAGAGCGTGTAGATCGTGTATTATCTTTTTTGCAGCGAGCGTATGTATTACTGGGGAGTCCGCGGCATGACTGAGGACAACAGGAACTGAGAGCTTGAACTCGGATCCGTCCTCGGCCACTCCTGTAAGGGTTACAGTTTTCGGGACGGTTTTGCCTGTCAACGAAGTCAGTCGGGCCCAGAATGAGGATTGTGGATACGGATACCTTGCAAAATCGCGTACACAGTGAGCCGATTGCCTGGATTGAGAGTTTTTATTTTGAAGGGAGACTGCTGGATTTGCGCAGGAGGGAAGAAGGCATCTTCAGGGTGAAGAGAGACAGGCTGGGCGTTTTCGAAAGCTACGTCGTCCTTCGTAACACTGTCGGAAGGTTTTAGATCACCGCTTGATAAACCCCAGTCCAACGCGACATTAGCTAGCGACGGCGCGCACGCAGCTTTCAGCATCCTCGCAATTTTGCTGGTAAAGTTCGTCTCCCGCTGCTCGACCATCGTGTAGGTCCCATTGCCAGCCCTCGTGATTCCCTTGCACATTGCAGTGGACGCTGAATGTCCGATGCCGAGCACGAAGACGCGAAGGTACGCCAGGGCGGGCGCCCACGCAACCGCACCCCTCACTTCCGCGAGCACACCATCGAGATCGCTCGCCCTGCCGTCCGTCATAACGAACACGTTCGTCGGCCGATCTACTCTACGTGTCACGAAGCACGCCTGCAGCGCGTTGCGGACATCCGTCCCTCCGTAATCCGCTTGCATGCTGTCCACATACTGTGTCGCTACATCGAGCGTCGCTTGCTTGTAGTGCTTGCTGCCGCCGTTCCACAACATCATGCAGGCGCTGCCGAAGGACGCGATTTGGAAGAGCGAGCCTTTGGCCGGAAGCGAGCGCAGCATCACAACGAGCGCCTTTCGCGCCGCTGCAATGCGCGAGCCTGCCATCGACGCGCTGCGATCGACGAGAAATATAAATTCCTGCCGGGCGAGATCGGGGAGTTTGAAACGAGGCACGAGGGTGAATTTGAGGGCGGTAGTTGGGTGGATGGGATGGAGCTCCGCGACGCAACGTGGGGCGTCGAGTCCGGCGGATTTCACAGCCAGCACAAAGTCCTTGTCCAGGGGTGCTTCAGAAGTGAGAGAGATGCGAGCGTAATTCACGAAGGGTATTTCCTGCGCGTGAGGAAGCGCAGGGTCGAGCCCCAGCTCTGTCAACACGATATGAGAGGGACAGGTGATGCTGGCGATTGGCGCGACTGCTTCCACGGTGACAAAAATTTCCAGAAAGGGAGTCTGTCTCTGAAAAGGTGCAGAGAAGTACCGAGAATGATCGTTCTGAGGGGCAAATGACAATGGTAATTGGCCGTAGACGGAGCCGAGGTGCGCTGGAAGATGAAATCGAATAGAGTCGTTCTCTTCGTCTTCAGTCAACTCAATCGCGTATACGAGCTCAATCTGAACCTTCTCGTGTGGCTGGACATTCCCCACGACGAGCTGACGCACTGGCAAGGCGATCAGATGCGAAGGAATTCATAGGAAAAGATGACCGACCATCAGGCGTTTGCTGTCCCATCAACGCGGCTTGCGTTCCTTGCATAGCCATTTCCCTCGCCTCTCCTTTCTCTTGGACATGGAAGACCACCCTAGTTCCATCCTGTTTGATGATAAGAAAGCTGCAGACCGATGAACGGGCGGAAATCGGGAACGAATAGGCGGCTTTACGAGAAACAGCTGTATCGTTCAAGTAGGTGTGCGTCAGCTTTACCTCCGCAACGAGTTCTTTGATATTGGCGGCCACATGAACGTGAAGCAAAGAGAATGAGACGGCACGGCTCCCGAAGGAATAGTACAGTCCATATGACTGGGACATCGTGAGGTAGGGCTAGGAAGGGCTCTCCATCTCAGATAGAGCGTTTTGGCGCTTTGGAATAGTGTGACTCAGTGAGAAGCAGTAAAATCCGGCAGTTGTCAACTTGTCAGAAATCACTGATAGTGCGGCATCAGTGTATCACAGGGATTGCAGTCATACTTAGTACGACGTCGTTGAAGAAGGAACGCCACCGTCACGGACTCACGGGAGAAGAGCTACTAGCCAATCAAAGCCAAGCAACTCAACGTCTAGCGTCTAAAAAAGGAAGTTTTTCTATTTATCACAGCTCAGCGGTCTTTGGGTCATGGAAGAATAAAGGACCGGTGTATGTTCACACAGTGCAACTGTTAAAAGTATTAGTAATGTTCTGTAACTCTTCCCGAGCAACTACAAATTAGAGCACAGACGCTGCGATACTAGTCTCTGAGTGGCAATTCACCAAGTTGAGTGAAACCTCCCAACGGTCCTTTGAGCAACCGCAAATACGAACCTCTATGAACGTTGGAACCGGGCCGAGATTCCGGCTACCCATCAGTTTGGTTGTACCAAACAACGCTTAGCCGCAAATTATTCGCCACCGTACGAATCGGATTTCGTCGCTTCAACACCTGACATGTCCCATTCAGCGGCGGAGTTGCAAATCCTTGGAGTTGCCGTACGATTCTGTCGATAAGCAACACAATCCCGCGGGATTCGCGCTTAACAGCTGCAGCGGCCTTACTCTTTCCCCGTTTGTCTTTCGAAAATGCGCCTAACTGCGCTCGTGCGACCATTCATCACCTCACTTGACCCTCCCGCAGCGTGTAGTGGAACGATAATTAAAAACTTTTGGAACTCGTAATACGATAAACGTGTTCTCAACTTCTCTCACCGCAAGATCCCCAATTCTTCTCTGATGTTTGGCGGACCTATCGGATCGCTATGGTGACCTTCTGAGGACAGCTGTCAAATAATGAGCGGAAGTTAACTCTTTTCATTCTCTCCCCGATCTGCAGACAGTAATGAGCGACTTGAATTCCGCGCTCAATTTTGTAGGTCTCCTCACGGCTCGAAAGTCCCATACTGACGACGGACCCAAGATAATTGTAGGAGCCTCTGTATCGGGTCTGGCGTCGGCTATTGCGCTTAGGAGCGCCGGACACAATGTACTAGTCCTGGAGAAAGACCCTCAGCTGGGGGGAATTGGTTCGGTGAGTGTCAGCTTGACGTCTTTGAGTTTTCCTCGCTGAAACTGTCCCAACAAGATCCCGAATGGATCTTCCTGTGCTCAGTATGTGTCAAATACACGTTTGCGCAACACGTTTTTCACTTGCCATGACTTCAGGATACCCCCCAACGCGTGTAAAATTCTAGTTGATTGGGGTCTAGAGGAGGAAATCAAGGCCAAATCCGCGTCCATAGCGGGCTTCTCGCTGTATAGTTGTGAGTCTCTGGCGTTTCTGTTTCGACATATGTATATGACGAAGCAAACTTAGATCCTGGAGGACAGGTGCCCAGTCCAGATCACCTAGGTCAGTCGCGCGCTTTTTTCTTTCTTTTTTTCTTTCAATTGAGGCTTCAACGTCACAGGGATAAACCGCTACGATCCGGAGATGTTAACCGAGGCCCGGGGTGGCTATATGCAGCTTGCGGTCAGTGGCCAAATGATTTACCTGTGCCTCCCGAATAACGTATTTATAGCATCGAGACCTCATTCGCATCCTGCATGATCGCGCGCTCAAACCCTACGATCTTGATCAACCTAACGGCGAACCTTCCGGCTCTCGAATATCTGTTATCTTCGGGGCCGAGGTGGTCAACGTAGACTGCGACGCTTGCTCAGTGACCTTGCGGTCTGGAGAAATCCATACAGCGGATGCTATCATTGGCGCGGACGGCGCGAACGGGCCGGTGCGTCGGGCTTTGATGGAAGAGGAGGACACATCTCCAGAGAGCGACGTACCTACGGGAATGGCGGCTTATAGGTGCAATTATCTCTCCACCATACTTACGGGAGTATCAACTGAATTCACGCAGCGCCATTGTCCCGAATGCCCTTGCACTTGATGGCATTGACTGGTTTACCTGGGTAAGCGTCGTTTCTCTCCCACAAACGATTCTTCGACTTTAATTTTCATTTTTTCTCTCGTAGTCCACCTTATGGTTGGGTCCAAACCGAGGCAGGCAAATATCCCCGCACAGTATATGTGGTACTTACTTTGTTTTTCTATCACCCTAGGCCTTCGAACGTTTCCTGTGGTGAGTCAAAATCAGTCATTGTTGAAAAGTACAATTGATCAAGTCGTGATATAGGGAAAGGAAAACGATGTTTCATTAATGATGTACACAACCGACAGCTCTCATGATGGGACTTGGACGGAGGAGGCGGAGATAAAATTCACGGATGTTCTTGGTGATTGTGATCAACAGTGAGTGGATGACATTCTAGCAAACATATTTCGTGTTCACCTCCTCCGCAGCATCCAGAAAATGGTAGCACTCGCCGGACCGGCGACCTGTGTTCAAATCAAAGAACCCGGCGACCTCGAATGCTGGGTTTCTGAAAGCGGGAGAGTTTTAATCCTGGGCGACGCAGCCCATCCATTGCCTGTAGGGACTTCAGTTACCTCACCGCTCATATCTCACCGTTCAAAAAGCCTGGCTCATTACATTCTTATTCGATATCCCTCGAAGACGGCTTGTTCATAGGGAAAATATTCTCGCACACTCGGAATACTGATCGTGTTCCCGAGTTTCTGCGGGCATTTCAAGAGCACCGGCACGTGTCATACGAACATGGAACATGTCCCACCCCTGGCTAATCAATGCTCTTGACAGGGAACCACGTTGCACTCGCATCCGACAGATAGAAAAAGAATATATCTTTTATATCACGCTGCCTGAAGGCGAGATGCAAGCGGCTCGTGATGCCTCGTTGCGCGAGCGCCATGCGGCCGGCGAGAATGCGCTCGGTGGCGATCTGCAGCAGATGGCAGAAGACCTCCGGATGGTGTAATGGCCATTTTCCCTTCCTTCTATCCAAGACCAGAAAACTCACAATCTGCATCAATTTAGGTTCGGTTACGACGCCGCTGACGATGCGGATGAATGGTGGGTGACCTGGGGTCGTTACCATAGATCATCGGTGTCTTCACCAGGCACGCCTCCCCAAAATAATCTGTTCAATATGGCATTCTCAAGTTTCACGAGTCAGGTTGAGGTTACCGATGCAAGCGAGGAGGAGGGAGATATTTTAGCCACAAAGTTAGCGCAGATAAACGTATATTCGTAGACGCTGCGAACCATAGACAGCAAGGGGGTGGATGGCTCGATATTGGCCCAAGAACTTTGAAATAGTGCTTGTCTTTCTTACGTTTGCTTGCAAGAGCAGGTTCGCAGGTAAAAATAGACTACCGAAACAAACGATGGCGTAGTCGACTCTAACGGTAGTTGACGGCGTAGCAGTAGTTTACGGTCCATCTGAGTACACGATCACGTGGATTTCCAGGATTCGATGAAGCGCGTTCACATCGCGTCGGGCTTCATTTTAATGACATACGGTTCAAATTTGCGGCGAAAATTGTTGATTTATTTGAAGAGATACAAGGATTAAAATGAACAAAACAAAGAAACAAAGAGAGAGAAAAAACAAAACAACTTTTAACGGGCATTTGGCTTCCGCGTGCAAGTGGTGGGTCAAGCCAAATGCGCACGTACTAAGCCGGAGCCCACGGCAAGGGAGCACGAGGATGGAGCAGAACTCTCACCCTTCCCCCGGGATGAAATCACCTACTTGGTCTTACCCGGCAAGTACTTTTTGAAGTCTTGAGGCGTTTGGAACCTTCCGTTCTTGAAGAATGTTTGAGCTTGAATTGAAGAGTCCGGAAGCTTGATGTCTCAAATCATCTTGGGACATATCTTGAGCCTTGATATCTTGGGGTCTTGAGGCTTTTAGGTACCTTGAAGTCTTGAACGGTCTGAAAGCATCAAAAGCGCGTTTTGAATCTTCAACGCCGTCAGGATGTGTTAAGTTGGAATCTTGAGGGCATGAAGAATCTTGGAGTAATTAGGCGTCCTGAAGCGGGGAGTTCCAAGCGAGTTCAAGCTTCAAGCTGAATATGTCTTGAGGCGCGTCTTAAAGTTGTGAAGCTTGAAGTGAGGGTTGTTGTGCTTGGTCACAAAACGCGTTGACTCTTTAGCGGTCTTCGAATATTGGGGTATCTCCAATCTCTTGAGGTGGTGATCTGAAGTCTTGAGCAGTGTCCCATTGAGGTCTTACGACCTTGCGGCCATGGCCGCTCTTGAATTTGAAGAGTCTTGAGGCGTGTCTTGAAGCTTAAGCTGAAGTCCTGATGGATCTTGAGTTTAAAGTTCTCCAGTGTCTTGAAGTTTGAAGTCTTGGGATGATTCTGACAGCCTGCAGCTGCAGTCTTGAATTTTGAAGCATCCTAACTTTTGAGCAGTGCCCCACCACTGAGGCCTGAGGTCTTGCGGCCTTGAGGTCAAGACCGTTCTTGAGTGTTGAAGGGTGAGAAAACTGGAGGCTTGAACCCTTGAAGCGTCTTGAAGCACATCTTGAATTTAGATGTTTAGTATTTGAAGTCTTGAACTTGAGATCTACCGAAGACCCGAATCCAGCGGCGACGTGAGCTGTTCCCGACGCCAAAGTCTTGAAGATCGTCTTGAGCCGGAAATCTCACCGCGCGTCTTGAACTATCGAGGTCTTGAGACGTTACAGCTTGAGTATCCCACTGAGATCTTGAGGGCTTGAGACGCACGAACCATCATGGAGATCGTTGAAGCACGTTGGAGTAGAGGACGCACTCTACTCATCGCGGGAAAGACAGAACGCATGTGAACGTCAACGTCGGCGCGAGAGAGAGCAACACAATATACCTCCCAGAACCTAGCGGCGCGAAGCTGGCGAGAAGGAGGGAGACAGTGTTGACGCGTTGGAGAGCGGTGGGTCAGGTTTTAGAGAGTGGAGGAAACGATTCTGCATACAGCAAGCAAAACAGCGAGGTTCAACGTCAGCGTTGGCGTTAAAAAGGCAACACGGCGTACCTTCGAGCGCTGGGCGAGTAAAGAGGGCGGTACCGGACGCATTGTCGGAACCTTGAGGTGTATCTTGAGTCTTGAAACGCCTTAGGTGTTGGTCTTGAGTGACTTCAACCTTCGCTGCTTGAAGATTGAACGTTGCTGCTTGAGAAGCGAGAAAGATAGAACGTCTGGCCGCTTATATTACATCAGCATCCAATAAAGTGGAGTAGGCTTCACTATAAAGCCAACATAGGTTGGATTTCAACAAGCCATAAGTTGAATAAGGTCTTTCAATCTATTTTAGGTGCACTTTAGGTCGATTTATTTTCAACCTATCGCTGTATTACAACGTACCTCTAGGAAGCGGCGCGAGCCTGGAGCGGGAAAGAAGAGCGAAAAGATAGAGTTGCAAAGAGCGAGAGAAGAGAAGGGTGGGAGACTTTCACTGACTCCAGATGATGGAGTCAAGTGGCAAGAGGGTGAGGGATAACCCGGAAAGTGGCTGGCCTTTTATACCAGCCCCGGCGGGGGCTTTGAAATTAACTGCTTAACTTTTTTTCCTTGAAATTTATTCAATTAAATTGGCACGCAGGCGACGTTGTGAGGCTCCCAAAAAACCTGTTTTGCCGTCGTTTTTGCGCGGAAGAAAAACTCTTTTGAAAAGCGCAAAAAAAACGCGCCACAAAAATCGAAACCCAACGACAGAACCTTGAAATAGCGCAGGACGTTAAATGGAGGAGAATAGAATCGAAAGTCTGAGAGCGAGGAGGAGGTGGCGCCGAGACGCGGTCGCGTCTGGTCACATGACCGCGGTTCTTCTTGCTCTCGAACCACCATCCTCACTGTGCTCGACCTAATGCAGACTATATCTACTTCTGGAAGTATGTGAGCCGGATTCGAGCCAACATAACAGAGATTGTCTTACCCTGTTTTAGACACCTTTTTTGGCCGTAAGCAGCTCATACTTCGCCAAGGAGCTTCACGAATTAGACCACCTGACGTCCCATTCTCCATCCTTTGTCTCTTTTTATACCCCCTTTCAGAGCCCGGCTCTATGACAGAGCTCAGGTTTCGGACAATGTCAAATACAGGGAAATTGGCCAACTGTGCGTTCTGTACCCTGCAATTTTATCCAGTCTCCCGTCCACGCTGTCATCTGGATTCTTCGATATCACGTTACCTTCTGAACAGGCCCAAAATCCGGCGTTCACTGCTCAGGCTTTCCTCAGGATGACGGTACTACGACTGGTTCCGAGCGTCGCCAACTTTGATGAGCAATGCCGAAATCCTCGTCCCAGGAACACCACACCTAAATAAAAAAGCCATGACCATCACTCTGCGTGTATTATTCCACTCTACCGGGTAAACTACGGCGTCCACTGCCATGTTCGCTGTTGCTTTCGCCCTTGTCACCGGCCTCAGTCTAGTCTCGGCCAGTCCCTCCTTCTCCGTTCATGAACAACGCGCCAATATTGCCCACGGCTGGGCTCGGGTTCACCGGCCTGCAACCCCTTCTGCCATCCTCCCTCTTAAGATCGGTCTGAAGCAGTCCAACATCGACAAACTCCATGATCACCTGTTGGACGTTTCCCATCCCGATTCAGAGAACTATGGCAAGCATTGGACGCCGGAGGAAGTCAAGGCTTACTTTCGACCTTCGGACGAGTCGGTGGATGTTGTAAGGGAATGGCTGGTGGAAGCTGGAGTCGATAGGGGCAGGATTGAGCTTTCAAAAGGAGAGCATTGGGTGCAGGTGAAGGATTTCACGGTCGCAGAGGCCGAAAGGGTGAGTTTTTCCCGTTACTTGCCGCACTTTGATTTCATATATTCGGGTCAGATTCTGAACACTGAGTATCATGTTTACCAGCATGCTCATGGTGACACGCGTCTAGGTGGACATACTTAATTACCGTTCAATAATTTTGCTCATGTCTGCTCAGGGTGTTCCTCCTACTCTGTCCCTCCGCACGTCCAGCCCCACATCGAGCTAATTACTCCCACTCTCCACTTCAATGGACGTCCTCCGTCTAAACGCAGCTACTCTGTCGGACACTTCTCTACAACCAATTTCAAGGCGGCTAACATCGGACTCCAACCTGATCTCCTTAAACCCGACGCCAATGATTTATCCAACTGCGACGTACGAATCACTCCGCCCTGCTACCGTGCGCTTTACAACATCCCCGCGGAGCCAACTTATCCGTGCCGCCTCCCAAAACTCCTTCGCGATTGTCGAGTACACGCCACAGGCGTACATTGGCTCCGACCTCGACCTTTTCTTCGCAAACTTCAGCCCAAGTCTTGTTGGGATCCGACCTGAGCTGATAAGTATTGACGGCGGCGTGGTGCAGACAGAAGAGATGGATTTCGGAGTGAACATCGAGTCAAACTTCGATATTGGCTATGCGATGACTTTGGTCGGCCCTGGACAGCCTTTGCGACTGTATCAGGTTGAGGACATACCTGAAGGCTCTGCGCAGCTCCTATCCCCGTTTAACGATCTGCTTGACGCACTGGACGGGAGCTACTGCACCGAAGATGGCGGTGACGATCCCTCCGTCGATGGGACTTATCCAGATCCTGCTCCTGGTGGCTATACCGGACTTAAAGATTGCGGTAATAAGCAACGGAGCAATGTCATCTCTGTTAGCTATGCATCAAACGAAGGCATGTCTCATGTCTATTGTTTTGAATTTTCGTACGCAGCTTAGCTCTCTTCAAAGCCGACCTGACGCCGTTCTACGAAATTCGTCAATGTAACGAGTACGGTAAACTGGGCTTGATGGGAACGACGTTCATTTTTGCATCCGGGGATTCTGGCGTATCGGGCAATGACGAGCTCTGCGTGTTCCCCAACGGAACACAAAGCGTGGGCGCGCCTCTTTTCAATCGTACGTCCTTCTTTCTCCAGCTTTCTTACCTACGATTTGAGACTTACCTGTAATGCAGCTCTCTTCCCAGCCAACTGTCCCTACGTCACCGGTGTCGGCGCAACACAGGTGAATCCCGGCTCGACGGTATTTGATCCCGAAAGCGCTGCATCCCTCACCGGCGGCGGGTTCAGCAACATCTTTGCGCTGCCAGACTACCAAAAGAAGGTTGTGGAGGAGTTCTACAAGTTCCATGCGCCGCCTTACGGTTCTGACCGGTACAATAACTCGCAGAGAGCGCGGGGTATTCCAGTAGGCCTTCCTCTGTTCATCCGCCGTCTGTATCGTGCTCATACTGTTGCCCCCGAATTTAGGACTTCTCAGTCAACGGGGTCAACTGCACGGTTGTCGCCGAAGGCCGCGCCATCGCAGTAGCCGGAACCTCCGCCGCCCCTCCCGTCATCGGCGCTATGATAACGCTGATTAACGACGCGCGCCTCGCTGCGGGCAAGTCGCCAGTCGGGTTCATAAATCCCGCCATATACTCGGACGCCTTTAAGGGTGCATTCCGCGATATCGTGAGCGGTAATAATCCAGGATGTGGGACGGATGGGTTCGAGAGCGTTGAGGGGTGGGACCCCGTGTCTGGCTTGGGCACACCGAATTTCGAAAAGTTGTTGGAATTGTGGACAGCCTTGCCGTGAATTTGAATCGATGAAATACATTGTTTCCTAAATTCATTCATGACTCTCGAAGGATTGGTGTGGAGACGGTGAACAACAGCATCCAGAAAGAAAGAAAAAAAGGAAAAATTCTTAGGTTTCGTTGAAGATGTGCGTCCGGACATGTCGGGCCGGCCCGAAGATTGACGTTGAGAGTACAGCTTTGCATCTTGCCTTCACCTTGCAGCCACGTAGCCTCAGCCCAGTACGTTTTCTGGCCCACCTGTGCTCCGTCTTAATCTTCCAATGACATTCTTCGAAGCTCGAATCAATGGGGTCACATACGGAATCCTTGGGACCGCTCCTTAGATGTAATGATCCACCAAGCCCTTTTCAGAAAATTCTGGTTGAAGAAATCTTGCGAGACAAGCAAGCCGAGCTATCTGCTCTGGGAGATGAGATCTCCCGGCTTGAGTCCGCTCTTCAGACTCTTCGCAGTAACCACGCCGAGCTAGCGGCAGAAATGACTCGGTATACCCGTATCCTCTCTCCCATCCGACATCTTCCACCCGAAATTGTCGGGGAGATATTCCTTTGTTTTTCACCTTCGATGAATTTCCACATGGACTTGGAAACCGAAACCCGAGTGAAACTCCCGTGGAAATTGGCGCACATCTGCCGCTTATGGAGGACAATTTCCTTTTCACTCGGCCAGTTGTGGGCGGTACTGGACCTCGGGTATCCGTGGGGCCGCCCACAATACAGCGCGCCACGGCTGGTACTAGGCACAGATGACGATGACGATGAGAAGGCATTCACAGAATTGCCAGCGCCCCCACAAGCCAGCCCGCGCTTAGCCTATCACAACTCGGAGGATGCAGATGGATACGAGATTCAAGCTGCTCTGGATCTCATTGAGGGATGTGTCGGGCTGTCTGGTAGTAGCCCTCTTTCTCTGCGCCTATGGATGCGCCCTTTTGCGGTTTTTCCCGTCCTCAAGGCTCTCCTGAAATCTTCAGCACGCTGGCAGGAGATTGTCCTGGTCGATCCCCCTCGTGAACTACTTAATGGTCTATCTAAATTCGACGGAAACCTACAGGGACTGCAAAAGATTGCAGTCGCAGGTTTCTGCGAGGCAGCGCCGGTCTTTCACTATGCCCCGAATCTCACCGATCTCACCTTTCTGCGAATCATCTTTTCTTTTTCGAATGGAAGCGATATCCCATGGTCTCGGCTTACACGATATTGCGAAATCGATTGCTACTGGGCCGGAACCGACAGATTGGCGTCGTATCGACGACTCACGAACTTACTCGTGTTATGTTTGCGAGTAGACGACGATTTCTCGCAATCGCGAGTGGACGCCGTAATACTTCCTAATCTACGGGCTGCGTCATTCCATCTCAGTCGGTCTACTCCCATAAAAGTGGTGCAATACTTCGAGATGCCGATGCTAGAGGCTTTCAGCATCGAGCATTCCGACGCTGGCCAGTTTCAAGTCGGCCTCCCGAGTTTTTCGCCGCGTTTAAAAATTCTTCGAGCCCGGATACATTACCCTCCCGTGATTGCGGGCAACCTGGAGTGCACTCTGGAGATGTTTCCGGATCTCACAGAGCTCAGCATCGATGTTCCGTACCTCATAACGAACGCGTCCGTTTCCCGACTCGTCCCATACAATGACCGGCCTCCACTGGCTTCCAAATTGGAGATACTCCGACTTTCGAACAGGTCTTTCCGCCACAATAGCTGCGAGTGGAGAACACTTGCGGACATGCTGCAGGCTCGTTTTCGGCCCACGATGCCCGGCATATCTCGCCTTCAAACTTTTGAGTTTCCCGTGGACAAATGGGCCAATGATGGCAATGTAACGACGGCATTGCAGACGCTCAGGGCGCAGAACCGTTGGAATATCAAGGTGGGCGGCGAGTGCATGTTCCCCGCCTGGGATGATCTGTATTTGACGACGGTTTAATTTATCGTCTTCGTACTCAACTTGCATTGCTTTGTGAATTATTTTGGCGCTTCACATTGATATCCAAACTCCAGGATCTTCAAGACTATCCATTTCTACTCCACGACAATGGGTCCCGGACGTACACGCATCACCTTGCGTGCAGGGTCCTCCCATGCTTTGGGCAGGACGGGTGTCTCATACCTAACTCGAGTTCTTCCCTGGTGGCGCTACGAAGAAATGGGAATTTGAGCCCCGAGACGCCTGAAGTGAATGCGCTATGTATCGATATCGTGAACAGAACTGGGAATCACGGTGAAGGTCCCAAATGGCGGAATGGAGTTGAAAAGATAAAAATTGGTGATGCCGTTTCCCACGCCCCTATCTCGCGGCGGTTTAACCAAGGTTTTTCAACATTCGAGTACGTTCAATGAAAGATACGGCGGCATTAACGACGCTGAGAAAACAGAACCACTGGGCCATCAAGCAGATGGTTTGAATCGTCATTTCTGGATTCACCGTGATTCATGACCGAATGAACTACCTTAGTGTGATGTCCGGGGCCGTTCATTGACTCGTCACCTGCGGCAACGTGCTCGCCACCTTGTTGCTTCTTCGCAGGCAGACTGGTGACAAGTCTAGGCCATTCATGCGACACAACTATCAGAAACATATGAAATTATACAGAAAAGAAAGGGAAGCAGTCGTTTATGTCTTCCATTCACTCCCAATAATATATGCCTTGGTTCGGAATATCGTTCAAACTAGTGAATGTCAACCTTCACGTCAATTGCACAAAAAATTAGAGACTCACTTGACTTCGATGCAATCACCCACCCGGCGCACCCAAAAATACATCGACTGGTCATGCGCTTCATACCTCTGGATAACTTCCCCGAGTTTCCGGTACCCCGTCTCGTGGAATGGAATGACTATCCCCCGCTTTTGGGCCCTCTCCGTCTCCTTTGGCCCGAAGCGCACAATCACGCTCCGGCGCCGATCGAACAATACCGCTGTCTGCCACAAGCGTTCATCGAGGTGCTCAGGCTCCCCAGCCCAGAGTATTCGGCACATGAAGCGGTCCGTACCATACTGGTTCACGGCACACTCGCCCAAGGACGGGTTTCCAAACTCGATAGCCTCTTGCGCGTTCGCGAATCCAAAATCGGCAACCCAGTGGGTGTACGTGCGCACGGGAATATAGAGCGTGCCCGGTGGTAAAGACGACGGTGCGTAGAGTATCTGAATCGAAGTCTGACAGACCAGTTTGTGCTGCGGCCAATATCTTCGCGCGCAGTCCGGGCCACAATAGAACTGCAAAAAATTATTTAAACCGATAACGAGGAGATTCAACCACGCACTACTGCTTTGCATCTAAAACCAAAAAGTAAAGTTAGCAAAGCGATATCTATTGACGGCAATACTTACATGCGGCAGATGGCTCTCTCTGTCTCTTGTCTGCATCTTACGCACAACAAATATTTCTTCGGTGTCAATCCGGTCTCTATTTCTTCTACGGCTCTGCGTTTTGTGAGATTTTGTCCATAATAAAATAACATAGATGATACTGACGTGAACCGTGGGCGTAGGCACGGAACAAAGAAGCTGATACGAGTTTCCTTTCTGGCCGCTTGCGATATCTTCGACTGCTGGTCGTCTGCCCACTTTTGGTTGATGAGATCTGCGTTGAAAGAGAGGAGACGGGCCATCATGAGGAGGTGCTCTGGCGGTGTCTGCTGCGCCGCCAAGATGTGGCTCTCAAGTTGAACCCGCACATCGTCGGCCGATGTCCCCGGTGGACTGAGTTCTTGTAGACGGGACTCGAGATGGACCATGAAATCCGAGCCTCCCTGCGTATCAAAAGGTTAGCTGGCCGTAGTTTGTCTCGCATTCCTTCCTTACCGCTGGTCGACCTTGGGTATAAGAATACCGAACTACTACAAGAGGGGCTTTGGGAGTTTGGAGCGCAGGGGGCCAAATAAGGGCCGCCTGCGAAATTGTGTCAGGCAGCTCAAAACCAAGAGGATGGTAATTACCACCTTGGTATCCTCCGGATCTGTTCTCTTGGTGGTCTAAGAGCTTGTTGAGGATCTGCGGCGCTAGATTAGACTGGGTACACACTCGAAGCAAATTGAACTGACCCCCGACCCCGGTGCTGGCCACGGTAGACGTTTAACGTCGAGTATTTCCATAATCAATATAATGTCGTTGAAAAAGTACACTTGAAACGGTATCCAGACCCCAGCTTTGTGAGATGGTTAGCATCATGGAATAAATAAATGTGCACCACCGTCCCGGACCTTCTGTGATATCGAGACCGGCTTGGCTCATGATTTTCTTGACGCCTATCCAGTTTCCGAGGACACCCTGGGGCGGAGTCATAAAATACTTCTCCGCAATGTCGCGCTGAGTGAAAGCCATGAGGTGGAATTGGGTTACGACGTATCTGGTTGCAAATTTCATCAGCCAAACGGATAATAGAAATAGTGCAAGTATCCATTACGAGCTCATGCGCTCCCACTTTTCTTGTGCATTTTCCATCTGCGTCCACGGGTCGCGCACATTCGTGTGTGGTATCTTCCAGACTGGCCAAGATTCAAGACTCGATATGTCGAAATTAGGTCTTTTAGAATACGGGATCAGGGGAAATAGATATTCGAATCTGTGTGGCACGATTAGTTTTTGAAGCAGCCGGTATGGAAGACAGCTTTCACCTTTGAATGTCCCATAACGCCACTCGTAAATTCTCGATGGCAACATCATACTGTCTCTGTTGTTCCCTGGATTGTTTGATTCTAGGGTCAATCTCGTTTACATGTCCGATGGCCATGATCCAGGACATGGCCTCGCTTGTGTTAAGAGAAGAGAAGGCGCCCTTGTCGAGGTCCGGGTCGGCCACTCGCCATAGAGAAGCGTAAAACGCCAATTTTTCCGTCGGGGTTGGCTTTTGAAGTGGCATGGGTGGTGGTGGTAGTAGTGAAAGTTTAGACGATTTGGTGCCACTGATCCACAAAAGAAAGAGGGCGCGACGCAACGAGCTGAATTAGGACAAAGAACAATGCAAAGCACAAAGCCGAATCCACCAGGGAGGCTCCACGTCGAAACCTCATCTTTAACCCAAACGCGAAAATTTTCCCGTAGTTACAACCTTGTTGAATGACTTTGCTTGAGGTCCATGGAGGAGGAAAGAGAAAAATTAAACCACATTCACGTGCGTGTTGAACCCCGGCTGACGGGCCGCTGTTCCGAAGCACACACAAGTGCAAATTTATTCACAGCCACGCTGCACTTTCTCCAAACTTTTACATACCCAGCTTAGGTCTATGATGCATATGGACTCGCCTTGGGACGAAGAAGCAACACAAGAAACATCTAGGGACATCGAATGGAGCAAAATCTCCTCGGAATTCACCAACGTATAAAATCATCTCTTTCGCTCTGCGTCAAGGCATAATCCCTTGCATAGGTGGGATACCGTGAGGGGATCACAGCGGGGAAGGAATCTGCCCTGCAAGAAGGCTTTGACACGGGTTTTGCTGGTGTTGGAGCTCCGCTGGGACGCGATATCGGCTTCTTGCGGGGAATGTCCTCTGCGTTGGTCGCGTTCCTCAACTCCAATGTGTGTAATCATCCCGAGAAAGACTCGTTGCTCGCGGAAGCACGGGCCATTGCGTCGAGTCTGGCTGTCGTCCGGTTCACAGATGTCGTGCCGCGCGATCTCGAGGCGGGAGGAACACGCTCGGGAGCACCTGGCCGATGCGGACGATCCGATGGACGAAAATGAAGAACTCAGCGACAAGCGCAAGATGGAGGGACTTGAAGACATGCTCTCTCGCCTCACGGCCGGGGCAGCCAATCCCGAGGTTGCGGATAAAACCCGCCCGACTATCGATGATGTTCGGGTTCTCGAGGGCCGGCTGCAAGATTTGAATGCGCGACTCGGCCTTGTTGTGAATAGAAGTTGAGGGCAATTGTGAGGATTTCTTGAGTTTTGGGATTTTCTGGAGAACTTACGCCGACGCGTTTATAGCGGGACGAATATTGTCATATTCTTGCCCTTGGCACGATGGTCGGGTCGCCGTTACCGAACCCCGGTGCTCAATGGCTCCTTTAGATGCGAGGATTTCATCCGCCCAAGGACTGGCAAACGGTTCGTTCATCGTCTTTTCACTGCATCCCATCTTTAATCCGTCCGCCAGCTTGCGTGCTTGAGCGATCACAGGTAAATAAGGTTTCACCCGCCCGTCTCATGCATCCCTGTGCCGACTCGCAGCTCGTGGGCGCTGTCGCGACGGATCAGAAGCAAAATACATAGCCGTACATAGTGCATGTATGTTTATTTTCGAAAGAAAACCCCTTCCCATGCACGCATCACCCTCAGAATCAATGCAGCGAAGACCTCTCACCCACGACGAAGACGGAAGAGTTGTTGATTTAAATTTACCTTATGTAGTCCGCGCCTACGCGTGTATGGTTGTGTTGAATTACTCCCGTTGTTTCTTTCTTCCATCTTGCTCCACCACTTGCTCTTGCCGGGATAATATTCGATACATCTGCTGAAAATGACAAACATGGATCCAAATGCCCCTTCCGAGTCTGAAGATGCCCCGGCAGCACGTTAGTCGGCTAGTTCTATCGGCGCCACACTGGCGGTAATTCCTCACTGCAGCGAGAATACGCAGCTCGGACCTCCCGAACGTCGAGGGTGATCCAGCCCCGCCTGCTCCCCGTGAAATCAATGAGGATACTCGTGCGTTGAGCGATATTCGTTATCTGCGAACAGTTTTGGTGTTCATGTGCGCCGCCCAGCATTATCATCGCTCAGCCAGGCGGAAATCGCGGCACTGACCGAGGTACGTGCTACCCGTATGTATCGTCGCGTCTGCCCACCGCCAGATTCCTCAGAAAATGCTCAACAATCCCGAGACGCGCACCAAGCTCATCGCGGAGATCACGCCCATATCTGAGCTCCGCGCCGAGTATCTGGACGGATCCCAGAGTGTCGTCCGCCAGATCGACTGGCTGCAAGCACACGGATACACGCAGTTCCGCCGCGCCGCACGGGATGGAAACTGTTTCTACAGATGTGAAATCGCCCTTGGATGCTGGTACTTCAATTCTGACTCGTTGGGCTTCTGCAGCCGTGGCGTTTTCGTACCTGGACCGACTGCTACACGCCCCCAACATCCCTGCGACGGTCGCGCGCTTTCGGGACGTGCTCGCGTCCAAGGAGTTCGGCTTGACGTTAGCGTTCCAAGACGAGATATACAAGGAGTTTTCGGAACAGCTGTACACCCTCATGCAGCTCGTCGAGGACTTTGGTGCGGCACTGACAACGGAGGACCTTCTGGACAGGCTCCTGGAGGGTATGCCGGGATCTGCCCACTAGTTATTGTCTGATCCAAAGTTTTCCAGTCTCCGACTACGTCTCCTACTACTTTCGGCTCATTGCGGCATGTCCATCTCTACCTTCCGAGTTTGCACTGACAATGGAGCCTTTATAGTCGGCTGAAATCCGTAACAACCCTGAGCCGTATCGTGATTTCATCTTTGACCAGGAGATTGTCGCATTCTGTCAATCTCAAGTCGAGGCTGTCGACTCTGAAGCCGGTGGGTCTATCACACCATCTTTTTTACTTTCACTCTGAATGATTTCGATTTTCTTTTCCCAGATCACATTCCCATGATGGCTCTTTGCAATGCACTACGCATTACGCTCAAGCTTGCTACGCTGAGCAGCCACGTCCAGGGCTCTGTCCAGGAGGTAGACGTATTCACGGTTATCTCGCCCGATGACGCGATGGATAGGGACCTGCCGCCCATTTTGCTGCTCTTCAGGTACTATTGATGTTCTGTGGCTTTCATCCAAGCTCACTAACGTCTTGGATGCAGGCCTGGGCACTACGATATTCTTCTCAGTCCAAATTAGCTTAACGCTAGAGTCTCGTACTAGTAGCCTGCAAACAGGTGTGTATACTAATTACAATAGCTTGGATGTACAGTATGTAACACAACATGTCGCCAAGATGTGAAATGTAATACAAGTGCAGTACAATAATGGTTGGTTGGGAACAAGTCGCAGACCCAGTAGAAAGAAATAATTTACAGTCGCATCTCAATCGTCCATTTCGATGTCTTCTGGCTCCTGCACGATCTCCATGCTCTGATCGGCGCCGTCCTGCGAATCATCGTCCGAGTCTCCTTTGTAGTCGTCGATAATGTTGAGAAGTTCGGCTCGTTGCTGCGGTGTATAGTTCCGGGTGCTAGCGAAAAAGATGAATAAAGCTTTTCACGGACAAAAGGGATATGCGCATACAAATCACGGGCAAACTCCGGAAGTTCAGACGGGTTTGAAATCATCCCAAGGCCGAGAAGAGCTTTGAGGCGATCCTCGAGTCTGTCGGCCAGGTGAATTCCGATGTGCAATGCTTCACGCAAAACAAACACGTACTTCGGTGGCCCCTTGCTCCACTTGTGAACGCGCACAGGGGGGCCAAGCTGCCTTACTTGGTGATGTCTCACCGACGCCAGACTTTTTTTCTTCTTCTTGCGTTTCTAGTCTCGCAAGTGAGCAGCGAGTCGACGTTTCTTGGGTAGACTTGCTTACCTGGACGAGCTCCTCAATTCTCTCTTGCTCAATCGTGCTGGATACGAGAAGGTCTGCATTCTGATGCGTGTACATCCCCTGGACAGCCGTTTTCTCGACGTTGTCTTTAACTGGCGGAAGCCCTGAAAAAAATACGGCTCAATCAACGACCAAATATGTCGACTTCGCTCCAGCACGCTTACCGTCGTCGAAGAGCAGAGCTCCGAGGCCCTTGAGCTCGCTCTGGCAGACAAGATTAGCAAACAAGGATCCATCCACAGGAAACCGGCACCTACATATTCTTTTTCCACTTTCCCGTCGACATCAGCGAGGTCACGGTCGCCCGTCCTCTTGGTATTCACTTTCGGCTCCAATGCCACAAGAGCCCAATCTAGCTCTGCCAAATGTGCCTTTTCGATCTGCAGAACAAGATCAGACAAAAAATTGAGAATGTCGGGACACGCGACGTACCACCTGCCTGGTCTGAAGAGCGCCTTCATGCAATTTAAAGATATTTTTCAAGCCGAATAGTTCGCCCTGCCTGCTCTTGTCGCCTTGGACACCAGAAAAGTACCTAAATAGACGATGAGCACATCATCAGAGGCGAATCTTATCACGCACCGCGTCTGGATGCTGGCATTATACCCGATCGCCATCTGCTGCTGCTTGTAGACCTGGCGGGCATAGATCAACTCCTCGACCGATCCAGCTCCCAGCAGGCGGAAAACGGAAACGTTTCGGGTTTGACCAAATCGGAAGGCGCGATCCATAGCCTGAAGATCGTGCGCGGGGTCTGGATTGTGATAAGGACTATCATAAAAATAACGGGGTAAGCGAAGACGTACTCCAGTTGGGGTCTGGTGTATGCAGTATCTCAATTAGTTCTCGTAAGCGAGATGGATCTGAACACATACCGAATATGACAACTTTATTGGCGCCTAGGAGGAAGATTAGGGCGCTGCGTTGGGGGAGCCAGAAGGGAGAGACATACCTGTTAAATTCAATCCCGTCCCTCCCGCCATCGTGGAAATGAGAAAGATGAAAACATCACGATCCGCATGGAATCTATCGATCATGGGCATACCTGCGCAATGATAAGACCCTCAAACAACAGAGAAACCTCAGACGACTTACGCTCCGATTGTTTAGTGCTTCCATCCAACTGTAGGAAGCCATAACCTAACATCTGTCAGCCTTGTGGCCACGGGAGTGTCATGCAACGAATGTTTGCTTACCTGCGACTTTCAGCTGGTGGGACATCATTTCTAACAATTTGACCGATTTGGTGAATATGAGGACTTTATTCGTGCGATCTCTCCTCCAATCTTCCAACAGAGTCAGCAACACCTGAATCATGATTTAATTTGAGGTCTGACTGGAAACGAGTAGAGAGAATAGTATTACTGACTTTCCATTTGCCGCAATATTTCGGATCCAGCATCGCCACCCCATACGACGGCGCACCACCATTCGGGAAGGCAACATCCTGGAGTTCCCGGTTGCGTTTCAACTGTGCGTGACAAGGATGAATGTGTGCAACTTTCACGTATATATCATGAATTCATACCTGCTCGAGGGTGTCATTCGGGGCTGCAGTAAGCCATATAACGGTTAGCTGGGAAAGCGCAAAGAATATAATACTGAAACGCACTTGGCAAGATAAGGCCAAGGTGATTCGAGAGTTTGATGAGAACAGACATGAACTTGAAGACCGCGGATTTGTCGAATGGAATGCAGCACTTTTGCTGTCTGAAAGAGTCTCGGAAAACATCCAACCGAACAGTACACTTGCGCTTACCTCTTTTTTGACCCGCATGGGCAGGGGTCATCTCTCCGAAGGACTGTCTGGAGCTCGTCCATTGCGAGGATCTGTTTGTATACGCGAATCTGCGATTTCGTCAAAGGGCAGAACACAACTTCATCGGACTTTTGGGGCAACTGCGTGGGACGTCAGAAAGCGAGAACAAGGGATAATAGAAGGGACGTACTTGATCTGCAATGATATCTTTCGTTCTATCAAACGATGAGCCAGGGTGTTCATAGCAAGATAAAGTCAAGTCATACCTTCTCAAGAAGAATTTGGGCAAAAGCTTGTCGACCAACACCAGAGAAACGTCCTGATCGTTGGTCAGTATCAATCATCCATGAGAAACAGGTGACATACACGCGCTCTCGTCAGTTCTTCTGCACTCGCATTCGCCGACTGCCCGTTTTTCAACGGGTTCGACACAAAGCTCCGCCACTCCCCGCGATTTCCCACCGCCCCCGGATTCGTCCAGTCCAAGATCGTCCACAGCTCGTCGTACGAATTTTGGATCGCCGTGCCCGTGAGCCCGAAGCGCCGGATGCACGCAAACTCATTGTACGCGACACTCGTCTTGGACTTGGGGTTCTTGACCGTGTGGACCTCGTCGACGAAGATGCATGACCACGCCAGATCCTGGAGGGCGGCGATGTCGCGCCGGGCGAGGTCGATGCTGGTGAGGACGACGTCCAGCCTTCCCAGCTTGAAATCATTCAACACCATTTTACGCTCCTCTGGCGCGCCAATATAGCTTCCCACTGGATAGAGGTCATTGGGTGGTGAAAAACTAGAGTCAGGCGCACGCACCTTCAAAGTAACCCCATTTTTGCAACTCGCGCTCCCAGTTCCCCACGACGGTCGACGGAGCGATAATGAGACACGTCGGCCACGTCTCATTCGCCAGTGGCAGCGTCTTTTTCTTCCTCCACGCCTTGCTTTCTTGGAGCTCGGCGACGTGCTTGCGCCGGCGCTTGCGGTCCGTCTTGACGCCGTCCTTCTTCATGATCGCAGAGAGGAATGAGATGACCTGGATGGTTTTTCCTGGGACGCGGTTAGCGACCGAGATCCGAAAACAAGAGAACATCCACTCACCCAAACCCATATCGTCACCAAGTAGCGCGCCTCGCCCCTCGTTGTATCGCTCCCAGAAGAACTTGACACCCTCCCGCTGGTAATCGCGCAGATATGTGTTAATTGCCGCGGGCACGCGAATTCCCTTCTCCGCGTCGAGAACCAGAGGGCCGAGCATATGCTCTGGGAGAACGGGGAAACCGGGTTTTGGAGCCAACTCCTGGAAAAAGAAAAACGAGTCAGTAAAGGCAGGGACTTGAGAGAGGGGAAAACAAGCCTTCGGTGGATATGCGTCACAAGCCTTCGAGGCTAGTTTGAATGCGGGTTGTTCCTCATCCGATTCCGGGTCCGTTTTGTCTGGATCAGAGTCGGGATTGGGTGCAGGTTTGGGAGAAACTGGAGGGCGGTTAGCAATGTGTACTGGGCGGGGCAAGACATTTGCCTCTTCTAAGGAAAACGGGTTCCGAGGACGAGTCTGGGTCCGTCTCCGAATCGGTTGGAGCTACATTGAAGGTTAACAAGAGCAAAATGGAGAACGAGAAACGCGCTTTTTGAGGATCGTGGAGCAGGAGGCTTTCGCTTCGAGGGTACTAAGGTGTTTCGTTTCGGCACAAAAGGTATCTCGTTGCCGGAGTCCTCATCTGCTCTCGTAAGTCTCGATATTTTATCTCTCAGCACACAAACGTACCAGTGGTGTCTCCGGTCCCACTCGGAGGCGAAGGACTTGGTCCCTTGCGGTTTGCATACGCCGAGAATTTGTTGACTGGCGCAACACCCAACTTGTTGCCTTCATCCGCATCACTTCCGCTGTCTTCATAACTGGGTTCGTCGGCGTTGTCACTGTCGTCGGCATCCGAAACAGGACCCAGGTTTACTGGAAATAATTAAAATTGATTAGGAGATTGAGGATCTGAACGACTCACTAAAGTACTCGAGCAATGGATTCACGTTCGAGGACCTCGAACGCCCTTCTGCAGGTTCAGCTGGGGATTCATACGAACAGCTTGGAAGCACTCACTAGGCTTCCGAACGGTCTCCTTCGTCTTCAGTTTCTTCTTGCGCGGCTTCTCAGAGGCATCAGAATCGTCCTCATCCACCGAGTCCCGAGCCTGCCGCTTCCCGCTCTTCCTCTTAGTTTTTTTCTTCTCCTTCACCTCCTCTTGAACAGGTCCGGCATTGAATTCAGGATCCGAATCAATTTCTACTGGCTGTCAATTCAGGGAGAGAAAAAAGAGAAAATTTTGCACCTATTGGAGCAGCGGCTCCGTTGGAATTTCCTTCATAAAACACGTCAGTTACAACCAGGAAAGCACTGGAAGTGGCCTACGCTTGGAGTATACGGAACCCTTTTTGGGTTTTTCGTCCTCCGGCATAGGTATGGCGCAGTTGCGCGGGTCAGGGGTGATGGTATGAGCAAGGGAACGCGCTCTCACGTGAGCCCGATATGACATTATTCACAGCCACTGTCAGTCATTCTGCTACGCGACTCGCGAATCATCGCGACTCATTTGGCGCAATACGCGCATAGACAGCGACTGAGAGCATATCGGACCCGACTATACGATGCCCTACATGCACCTGAGACAGATATTCCGAGATTCCGGACATGGGCCGGTAAGAAAAACTGAAATTGGTGGATGGACAAGAGCAGAGAATGTAAAAACACAGCAATGGACCGGGCAGGAATACACATAATTAATGCATGCATGAATCGCGTTCACTCAAACGCCTCCTCCGCACTCCTCCGCGCCAGTCGTCGGACCTTCTTCCTGTACGCTGCAAAATATCGGACATGAGAACACGGCACACGAGCTGGGACTTTAAACAGGTAAACTACGCACTCTCGATATCCTTGCGGACCTCGATTGCGGCTTCGACATTCGCGGGGGAATCGGTGTTGGGAGTGTCGGAGGACAAGAGAGAGATAACGCTGACGAGCTGCATTTGCGATCGATTAGGATTTAAGCCAATCGCAGTATTGATGTTAAGACGCACGATCGACTCGACGGTGTGCACAGGCATCCATCTCTCTCCGGCATCTTCGTATCCATACTGATCTTCACCTGGCGCGTGCTATGCAATTCGACAAGTCAATACACTTGAAAGAGATGCACGCAGCAGGAAACTCACGAGAATGGAGACACAGACGACGCCGTCCGGATAAACTGATTAGACCTGATTAGTGAGAGAGTCGACGCGTCTCTAGATGGCACGCACTGTTAGGATGCCACATCGGAGTGATAAACCGCATCTTCGGTGGAAGAAGCGGGAATTCAGGCGGGAAAGTGAGCCGAGCCTTGAAGAATCCGCCCTCACTGCAGCCGGTCTCGTTTAGAGCAACGAACGCGATAATTAGAGAGATTCGCATACTAGAGAGTGTCTGGGGGTCTGAAAGAAATCCTCAGCTTTCTTTCACGACGGAAGACGAAAATTACATACCCGATGACAAGGATTTCCCATTCATACAGGTTATCGTCGTCAACAAGACCTATTTCGAAAGCATTAAAATCCGCAGACTTGCCGCCGCTCCTTTCGTCTTACCTGCCGAAAAGCCCTCGACTGGGTGCTTGGTGAGCTCTGTGAGCTGACGGCGAAGAAGGAGAGTGTTTGAGGCGGTCCCTCCCGGCGTCGAGGGCTTGGACATCGATACTGCTGCTTACGATTCCTGAGGATGAAGGTGGTGGTTAAGGTGTAAGGTGCTACGGGCCGAAGCTGTTAATTACACGTGATGATAAGTCTCGAAACCTTCCAAAGTTCCTTGATCTTCTACTTGTCTTCTACGCCACATTCAACTTGCCCTCTCGCGTTCTATGTGCTCGCGGAACACAGGCCGCTGATATGGTATTTTTCTGTTCTTTTATTCGACCAGTTTCCCTCGTTTTCTCGGTGTTCGCGGGAGCTTGCTGTTCCGGGTTTGCCTGAGTATGAATAAACGTCTGGCAGTACGCAGTCCTCAAGACCTCCAAAATTAGACCATGAGTCTTCGGATGCGTGTTCAACTACTACATTTATTAGGCAGATTTGGGTTTCTTGGGACAATACGCCGATTTTTTCCAGGCTGAATTTCGGGTAGGATCCTCCTTGGTCCTCAGATAAATCCTTTTCGAAACAACCTTTTACTCACCCATGATTTTCAAACAAGCAGTCAATTATTGCAAAGCAAAACAGCGCGAGCTGCTTCTAGGGCAGCCGTTTTCCGTTTTCCTTGCACGCTGGGGCATTGAAGAGCACGGTTCTCCAGAATACTTATCGCCGGAATTTTAAATGCTCCTGAACGCTCGGAGTGTCCCAATAGAGCCATAGATTCCTCCTCAAGTGGTTGGATCCGACCGATTTCAGGCCCTCTCCATTTTTTGCATAGCTCTTGTGCGCTTTACCAAGTTTCCTGCACATTAACACGCATTCATTTCCCAGCCGCTAATCGACATTCAGGATGTCACTACAAAAATGGCGCGGGGGTCGGGCACCGTGGGATGCTATGGCCGCCGTCTGCCTCCCATGGATACCTCGGGTGGCGTTCATCGGTCTCGGATCTCCAAACATTGCCCTTGGGATTAGTCCTTCAGACTCCGTTTCGGGCTTTGGTCGGCAATGCGGAGGATTCCTGGAGGTCTTCGGCATTTAATCTAAGTTTGATCCTTTTATCTATGAGACGGAACATCTAGGGCCAGAAAACTGGATCTTGGTTCATTACTTCAAGTCTTTTTTTCTTTTCTTTGCACTCTCAGACCCAATTTAACTAACATCGGTCCTGACATTTATCGCTTTAACTGGGACAAATATACCTTAGCATATTATGTATTCATCTCGCACTTTCGCGCCAGGGTCGAGTTGCAGCGAGCCGAAATAATCCTTCTCGATGATATGAACGAAACAAGGGTGCTAGACCCTGGCCAGATCCAGGGTAAAGTCAATTCTCAAATGGACCCGGAATTCATTCTCCGCGGCAAACCCCGCCCTTCCATAAGTTTTAAACTCAACGACGGATCAAGTTTGGCTGCCCAGCACACCACTCGACGATCCAGAACCCTGCCGCCGAGGAAGCCTACGTTAAAACGTTATGCAGACCTCGAAGATTTCATCTTTAACGGAGATCTCCCGTTCCCATTCCATGCCACGAGATAAGCTGGGATCCACCTTAGGAAGAAGCTTTGAATTAATACAGATCGCGTTGGGGTGATTATACCCTTCTCTCAGCGCGCCTCTAAATACGTGTTCGTACGGAAAACTAGCTTTACTGTCTGTAGAATGAGCAGAGCCAGCCAAAACAGCTCACAGGGAGGCGTGCCGATTTACATAGACCCTCCTTGACCAAGAGGAGAAAAGAGGACCTTTCATTAATAATTCTGCATGGGCCACCGAGAATCCAGGACCTAAGGATATAGTCCGCTGTACCTGCCAAGCGGATGGAGATCTCCGAGACCTCGAACCGGACCTCTTTACCATGTTCACAATTGCAAGTGTGCTTGTAACACGGATTGGCTGAATCGCTGTTATGGGATGAAGCCTGCTGGAGGGCTCTGGTGGAGAACGCGTTTTACACGATTGTAGCACGAAGCGAGCTGTACTCAACTTTGGATTTTTCCGAGGGCGCAGGCCCTGCCGATGGAGTTTTTGCATACAGATTACGGCGTACACTTAAAACTCGGAATGCTTTTTGTTGTTTGAAGGAACGGCATGTATTTACAATTACTGTAACAAGTTGTAGGGGAGCAACGCCCCAGACGCCGTGACAAGGTGGTTGCCTCTTTTTCAAGCAACGGATCTGACCATGAGCGTGACTGTTGCTTGAGAAAGCAACCACTGAGTATTTTTTTCTTTCATTTCAGTGAGTTTTAGTTCAGTTTAAGGGTTTGAAGACACACAGACCATTTCCTACACAAAACCACTAGTTTCCCGGTCAATTTGGCTCATATATAGGCCTCAGGAAAAGTTTTCGAAATTTTGATTTACTGTGTCACGATTTTTTCAGGCAACCAACCTCCCCATGACTGTGACACACCTGAAAAAAAGCAACGCAACCGGGGGTCCGTGACCGTGACCGTTGCTCCCCTACAACTTGGTACGAAAATATGTTATTGCCATTTATGGTTATGGATCCGTCCCGAAACACCCTTTTTGATCCAACCCATCTTTTTGGCTGCTGATCCACCTACACTTTTGGCGGTCATCGTATTGATCCAGCCTTTGGCCGGTTATTGACTCGACAACCTCAACTTTGTTGATCTGACCCCACTTTTCTACTTATTGACTTGCCTGACATTTTTCAATATGGAATCAACCTCGTTGTGTTATTGAAAAAACTGCACTTTTTTTGGAGGTCAAGTTATTGAACTGACCTTACTTCTACAGTGACCACGTTATTGAGCCAACCACACCTTTGAATCGCAACTTGTTGAAACAACTATACTTTTGAGGGAGTCACGTTATTGAACTGACCTCAGTTTTTTTACGCATCGGTTATTGAACGAGCTACACTTTCTGCAGTCACATGATTCCATTGTAGAAATGGAATATGATCCAGTAAGTCACTGAACTGAATATGTAGGGAGCTTTTTACCTCAGACTTGTGTGAAATTCATTCAGACATTCAGTTTTTGTAGCGAGACGTTGGCGAGACGCGTCAAATTACGTCCGGACGCGTCGGACAACTCGGACACGTTCAAGTCGCGTCAGCGAGTCGCGTCGAATCAAGTAGAGGCGATGTTTCAGTTGCTGAATTGCATGTGAAAGGGGATTTATGGCAGGGGAGCCAATGTCCTACCCTTGAATTAAATAAACTTGTGTTGGTAGGCCACAGGTCTCTTATATATGGATGATTTTCAAAAGTGTGGTTGAATCAATAACCGAGCAGTCAAAAGTTGGGTCGATTCAATAACGTGACCAGATAAAACTTGGGTCAGTTCAACATCACAAAGGGTGGGTTAAATCCATAAGTTGTGCATGCCTAAAGTTGGGTAGACTCAACATCTGCATAGGATAAAAGGTAGGTTACTTCAATAGCTGGAGCATTTAAAAAAGTGAGGTCGGTTCAATAACGTGACCTTCCAAAAAGCCGGGGCAATTCAACAAGCAAAAAAATGCTAGGTCAACAACCGAAAGGAGCCATATCAACAGGAAAAAACTGGGGTCAGGTTGAAGTCGAAAAAAGTTGTGTCAAGTCAATAACTGGCAAATGCTGCATCCATAAGTGGAAATGTGGGTTAAATCAATAAATTGGCATGTGGTCGGATCAATAAGTTCAGTTTGCGGCTGGGTCAATAACTAAAAATGGCAATAACATGTTTTGCAACTTGGTACAGTACACTTTTTCGCGTCGCGTCACCTGATCGCGTCGCTCGGCAGTCGTGAGAAATGTCACGCCGTGTTGCAAGAGCTGGGGTAAAGTCAATCCTCAAGGCTCAGATGGACCTGGAATTCATTCTCCGCGGGAAACCCCGCCCTTCCATAGGTTTTAAACTCAACGACGGATCAAGTTTGGCTGCCCAGCACACCACTGGACGATCCAGAACCCTGCCGCTGAGGAAGCACGTTATGCAGACCTCGAAGATCTCATCTATTCCACGCTACGAGATAAACTGGGATCGACTTTAGGCTCAAAGAGCTGACTCACCTGCAACGAATTCAAAACGAGACCTGAACTGCTTCATAATCCGATAATGCAGCGTCAAGCCACCGTACCTCATAACAAATGCAGTCACGGATTTGGAGCACCAAGAAGTTAGAACGTCGGTGATTCGGGGAGAAGGGTAACATCGATAGGTAGGTAGGTAGGTAGGTAGGGCAAAGAGATTTCCAGGCATTCTTGGCATAAATTTGAGGTGAAGATGTTGGGATCCGAGCGAATTTGAAATCTGTAAAAATAAGCAGACTGCTGCAGCCTGCAGAACGCGGCGACAGTGAGGCATCATCGTAGCGGTGGATCTGAGGTTGCAGGAAATAGGGCCCAAGTGGAAGTAGAATAGCTGAGGAGCTAATTCCAGAGAAAATCCAGCCTAGAGAGTAAACGAACCAACGACGAGCTGAGTAGTAGTTTACCCTGATTAGACCCCAAACTTCAACAGACCAATGTTGAAGCGGCTGCTCCGAGAGACTGTCAAAGATAGGCATGGCTTGTGTGCGAAGCCACATCCGGCATGCCCAGCAACCGAGTAGTTGGGCTGTCTCAGGCACTTATATATGCAAAGACAAAGGAAGAAAGCACACTAATGTGGGCCTTGCAATGAGGAACAACTGACTGAGTAAGGCACAAAACAACTGTAAGTACAAGGTATCCACAAGCATTTAGGCGCTACCGGTCTTTTTCCGCAGCGAGTAAGCGATAGACGGGGGGCGTCCCAACTCATAGGCCAATGGTCTAAATCACCATTTGCATCAACCAAGCCAAGCATATACCACCGAAAAACGGTTTCGAGCCGAAGAAGCGCAGAAAGAGCGACCTTGAGGTTGCGGGGCAGGTCGACGACCGCATAGGCTCCTATCCCCGCGACCTCAATTCGTGCTATGGCATTCTCCAGTCCCTGGTAAGCATTATGCAAGGCATAGAGGTTCTGCTCGCCCTTCGTCCGCAAAGACGGAAAGTCCGCGAGCAGCGCTTGGCGCCTGATGCGGGCACAATCCGGGGCAACGGAAGAGACCCACTGCCATAAACTCGGAATGAACAAAGGATTTCCTTTGAGAGTGCTAGCGGCGGTAGCCCAGCAGACAATGACCTCGGCGATGGATGTCTTCACCTCCCTACACAGGCTCCCAAACTCATCAAAAGCCGTAAGGATATCGAGCTCGTAATCGGTGCCATTTGAGGTCACCAAAGCACGGTGGCAGCAGAGCAAGTATTTGGCGCATGCCCCATGAGCTCTCACCTCTGCGTCCGTCAGCATAGAGTACTGAGAGTACAGATCGTGGAAGATGTCGAACTCAGTAGGGATGATGGGACGGTCCTGCTCTTCAGGGGTGAACTGCCGGATGAGACCCGCGATGTCGAGGAATGCGGCCGCCGCAGCATATGCTATGAAATTTACACGGCGGGCGACTTTGGTCTGCTCCTGGCCATAAAGTCGTAAGGAGAACTGGCAAGAGGCGAAGGTTTCACATACTAAGGGTGCATGTTTCGAATCCAATTCGAGTTGCTTGTGCCGTTGAAAGTAGGCAAACTCGGGTGAAATTATTGTGCTATCTGCCGAGTGGTCCAGGTTATTGAGTTTACAGACATCCTAGGAGTGTGAGGAAGAAGTCAGTGAAAGACTAGTGTTTGTGATCGAAGTTATTGCCCCATCGTGAATTAAATTCATGTTGTCCATTGTTGGATAGTTTGTGATCCAGTCCAAATTCCGACTACATACATATACTCAACTAAAACTACATATCACAATTGAAGTAATTATATGACTATAAGCTTCAAGCAAGCAGTTGGGCGACCTTGTCTTCAATCGCATTCGCAGTCTCCGCAGCTCCCATAGTCCGCAAAGCCGCCTCGACATACTGCTGCGCCTTTTCGTAAATCCCCTCCCACGAATCGCGATCCACTTTTGCGCCCAACTTCTTCGAAAGGAACGCCATCGCAAGAACGGTCGTGGCCACCTCGTCCGCCGCACCCGCAGGGAGTACAGCGCGGACAGTCTGGATGCACAGCGAGACAGTCTGATTGTCAGACTTGAGTTTGATGACGCTCAAGACCTCGAGGGAGAAGCAGCCGTCGAAGGCCTGCAGGCGCGCGAGCGCCTCCAGTGGGTCGCCCGATGCTCGGGAACGATCGCGGTCGCGTTTGTGACAGTCCGCACCGGACGCCTGGGACGCGGCGGGGGCGGCGCTGCGGAAATACAGGGCGAAGCTTTGGGTGCTGAAAAGAGGTTGCAGCGGGGGAACGTTTAGCGCCGGCATGAACAGGACCGGCGCAGTCAGGACCCCGGGTTTCGACTCATCGACGGCGACGAACGATGTGTGCGTCGACGCGATGGAGTAGGTCTTCCCGAGCTTGATGATGCTCGCCTTCACGGCGAGAAGGTCGGAGTCGTCTGGGTTCACGAGTGTCGTCTTGAGCGCATGCTGCCGGTCCTCGAGATCCTGGATGACTTTGCGCGCAGCGAGTGCGTGCACGGCGGGCGGCGCGTCCGGAGTGTTTTGCAGGTGGCTGATGGTGACGGGGACGGGGAGCTCGATTTCCACACCGTCGGCGGTGGAGCCGCGGATCGTGACAGTTTGGGGGATGGATTTGCCTGGAGGTTGTGGTCAATCGGGATGTTCGAGTGCGGGAATAAATGAACAGAAAGCGTACCCTGAAGGATGGCATATGCATTCAGACGGATGTTGGGGAAGAGGTTCTGGATTTTAAACGGTGCTTGCTGGACCGGAGGGAAGCCAGCCAGAACAGCTGGCGGAGACGGGGGGTGCCGGCGTCGAATCGACGTCTATGGGGTCGTCGATGGTCCCGTCGAAGATATTCGGCGTCTTTTTCTTAGGCTGCTCGCTGGTTACTTCCAAGATCTCGAAATCGTCATAATCGGGCTGGGTAACCGCCTTCTCGCTAGAAACCTTCACAGCTGAGCGTCCCCAGTCGACGCTGATGTTGGAAATGGGCGGCGTCTTGGCGGCTTTGAGCATCCGCCCAATCTTCCCAGTGAAAGTGGTCTCCTCCTCACCAACCATCATGCACGTCCCATTGCCGACACGTGCAATTCCCTCGCACATCGCCGTCGAGGCCGAGTTCCCGATCCCGAGCACCGACACGCGCAGGTACGCGTCCTTCGGGGCCGCCGCCACTGCAGACTTTACCTCGCTCAACACACCATCGTGATTCCATGCGTCCCCGTCCGTAAGTATCAGGACGCTCGTCGGGCGGTCGAGCTTGCGAGCTTTGAAGCAGTGCTGCAACGTCCCCCTGATCTTTGTGCCGCAGTAATCCGCCTGCATCGTGTCGATGTGGCGTGTCGCCTCCTCAAGCGTCTCCTGGTTGTACGACTTACTCCCCTGCGGCCAGAGCGAAGTCGTCCAGCTCCCGAAGGACGTGATTTGGAAGAGGGATTCTTGGTGCGGGAGCGCGCGCAGCATGACCACGAGCGCCTTTTTCGCTGCCTCGATGCGCTTGCCGTCCATGGAGCCGCTGCGGTCGACCATGAATACGAATTCTTGGCGAGAGAGGTCGGGGAGTTTAAAGCGCGGGACGAGAGTCAGTCCCAGTGCGACGGTGTCGTGTGAAGGATGAAGTTCGGCGACACAGCGCGGAGTGTCGAAGCCGGCGGATTTGATGGTCAGGACAAAGTCTTTGTCCAGTGGAGAGTCTGAGGAAAGAGAGACGCGGGCGTAGTTGGAGAACGGGAGTTCCTTGAAGTTGGGCAGCTTTGGGTCGGGGCCCAGCTCGGTGGAGACTGAGTGTGAGGGGCAGCCGATCTTGGAGATAGGTGCAGCAGCTTCGACGCTCGTTGCAAGGGTCAAGAACGGGGTCGGAGATGAGGAGGAGATGGACACGCCCCGGAAGGCAGATGGTGTGGGCGTCGACTGAGGTGCTTGCCCATACCGAGCACCGATGTGAACAGGGAGGTGGAAACGGATGGAATCGTTTTCCTCATCCTCGGAAAGTTCAGTCGCGTACACCAACTCGATTTGCACCTGTTCTTTCGAAGGAATGTTCCCGACCGAGATCTGGAACACTGTAGGGATAGTTAGAAAGGATACTTTTCCGAGAATTCAACGAGACGCACCATCTGGAGTCCGTTCCTCCATCAACGACCCCCGTTGCCCCCGCGCAATGGCCTCCTCTTCTTGAACCTGGCCGACCACCCGCGTGCCATCTTGCTTGATCATGACGAAGCTGCAGACAGCAGCACGAGCAGGGATTGGAAAGGAGTATTTTGCTTCGATGGGGAACGTTGCATCGTTGCCGTAGGTCTGCGTGAGCTTCACTTGGGCAGCGAGCTCCTTGATGCTGGTCTCGGCGCGGACGTCCAGCAGAGGGAGGGATACGACTCGTTGCTGGTAATCGTAGTAGAGGCCATAGATAGGAATAGCGTGGTAGAAGGACATGATTGAAGTGCTGTTGAATCAGGGAGGGAAATAGGGCGTTTATATAGGGCGTCTCTTGCACAGCATACCGCATTGTGCTTCCGCGTTCGCAGTTATTAAACAGGGAACGTGGCTAACGTGGCTCATAGGACTGGGACCTGAGTCATGGGCGGAGGAAACGGAGAGTCGTATTTATCACTTTGCGATACGGCGATCAAGATCTGCGCCTGTCGCTAAAAAACTCACATGTCAACCTCTCTCCATTGCGATCCTCAGCGATAAGCCTCCACGGGCTCATTCTCATTTTCACTGGATCCAGACGACTACGGGCACCAAATCAGGGTCCTGGTTTTACGCGTCAAGTCCATCGAGCGACGGGGCGACCTTTACGGACTCGCAGAATGAGAAAATGCATCCAATCTTTGTCTAACGTTTCGGTGCTATTCATTTATCGTAATCTTCAAATGGTGAGTACTAGTATGTCAACATTTTCATGATGATATATGAGGAATATCAGGCCCTGAGCTGGCAGTGGAGGTTATGCGATATACAGTGTCAAAACCTGGATGCGAAAAAAAAAAGTTGACCCAGTATTGTGCCAGCATGAGAGCAAATTTCATTGTAAGACTGGATCAGGATAAATTACAGACCTTGAAATTCATGCATAAATATTTTCAAGATTTTTGGCACCCTTGTTGTGTCGCACGGCACCATCACATATTTGCCTACTTTTGGGGTTTGACCTGGATCCGAAAAATTTGATCAGAAATGTCCTGTCACTCGCTCTCTCTGCAGTGTCTTGGCCCCATACGCCCTCATACACTCACAGAAACCTCCCACAGACAATCTTCTGGGCTGTTCTTATGGGACAGATCCCCAGAGGGACAGATGAACTAAACAACTCAGATCTATCTACAAGCACCGGGCCAAAGAAGATGTGCACTCATTCCTGGCATTTACCCTTACTGAGCAGGGTAAAAAATGTCTGACTATACCAAAATATACAATATTCACTCCATAAAACATCGTAGTTGTGAATGAGCCACTACCGTTCTCAGAATTTACAATTCTCAGCCGCATCAGTGAGATTTGGCCATTTTTGGCAATTCTTTGATTTTTCGCTCGTGCCAAACAGGCCCAATGCTGATTTCTTGTGCATTAAACTACTCATAGGCCTTGTAATTATTTCACAAAAAAGAATCAACCTGAATGCCCTCGGGGTTCCAGCTCAAAATGTAATTTTTTCGGATCTGGGCATTTTTCGGATCCGGGTTTTAACACTGTATTCATTACAAGTTGCTGTGGACTCACGACAAAATAACATGAAAAAAACGTTAGGAATGTTCCCATAACCACAAGAAAATTCAATACCTTCATTCGCGATGTTTCGTCATGAAACCCAGTAAAACACTGTGAATTCTAAGGCAAACTATCATGAATTTCACAACCTTAGGTCGTGAAAGGTGTGTAGAATTTCACGATCTTCTATCCGCACAGTGGTCAGGATCAGGGGACAATTATGAGGAGTAGTAGCTGGTCTTGGCTGTGTTTCATGCAGGGCAGATAAAAAATTGCAGCCTTAACTTCACCCTTAAAATGACCTTAATATTAAGCCTTAATTAAGCTTAAGGCCTTAGCTTCAAAATTTGCCCTTATTAACCCCTTAAGTTCCAACACTGACATTGTCAGAATCCTGTGACCACGTACAAAAATTCGTCGAACAAATCATAAACCCAGTCCACTGCCCATGCGACTGTGACTTGTTTGTGTCAAAATTGAATCTACGAGTTGGGCATAATCCGGCATTTTCAAGATCTATGAGAAAGATATGAGCGAGGAACAAACTAGTGTTCGTCCTCAGGGAGGCTGGCGGCGTTCCCGCGACCTCTGTCGCTGTAAGAGCCCGGAAGGGACAACGTGCGGGATGAGCAGAATTCACCGATCGCTGGGAGGTGCATAACGGTTTTTCGGTCAGCCCAATCGTCTCACGTAGATTCCACACTGCATAACACTATGAAATGATACGGCAGCGGCGTCGATTATGGTGGCCTTGTGGTGGAGAAGACAGGTCCTTTGCCCAACTTTTTCTTCCACAGTATCTTGCTGATTGGAACGTTCATAATACTCCGAACATTGATGCCCGGTAGCCATTAAAGGAGGGCACAGACGTGCCGCGGTGAGGAGGAGGAGTTGTATTTTAACCGCAGCGGTCTCGTTAAGGAACATAGCGGGATGCCCATCCTGTGCGAGAAGGAAAAGACCCTCACCGGCGATGTCGTTGTCATGCCCTCGGCGACGCAGCCTCTGAATACACTGTTGTTGGAGCCAATTCCGGTAGATGTCTCGCGCTGCTCATGGAGACACACCAGGATCAAGAGGTCTTGGAGCCTGTTTCGGATGTTTCGGTAGTCGGTTCGAAGGGTACCACGACGACAGCCAGGCGGCTTTTGCTAGCGATCTGGCCAGCCCAGTCCCTCTCAAGCCCTCTCAGGAGTTCTGGCAACTCTGATACCGCCAACCGCCTTACTCCAACTGGTCCCTGCTCCGTCCCAAACCCAAAGGAGCGGCTTAAGAGGAACGAGGACGGACACACGGGCGCGCTCATCGGCGAGCTCAAGAACCGTTTATCGTGAGCTAAAAAACGACCGTCGCGACCAATCAGAGTGCCGGCACTCCGACAGCGACGACCAAACAACCTCCGCGTCGAGTGAGTTACAACAAGTGCTCGCTCTTCGGCGCGCCGCCATCACCCGTCCCTCGTCCAACTTTGAGTTCAAGCCCCAGGAGCTTGGCTCCCATTCCGGGCTTCGTCGATAGCGTCTTCACTGGCCACACTGACCCCCTCCGCTCCAAGAGCGCCCCCATTCCGACTGAGGACATCACGAGTTAATGTGACGACGGCCAGTGCACTCCGCCTAGGCGTGGATTCGGACTCCATCGTTATGGAGCTGGTGACGATGCCGTTTGGGACACGACGCGTGCGGAAGATGATTATTCCGCACCTCCAGGAAGAGTTGCTTCCATCCAAGGACCCGCGCATCGTTGCGGAGCTGAAGACTGAACTTCCTTCGAGCGAACAAGTTCGCACAACGTTGGGGGCAGACTTCGAGTGAAGATGGGTGGAAGTGTTGGAACAATTTATTTATGTGCACAATTTATTTGTCTTTTCTCTTCTATGAATCAATATGAAATATAAAATGTCCCAAAAAACTCGACTCGGAGTTTGAGGACGTGTTTATACGCGTTTGCGATCAAAGCGTGATCGCGAACTACTTGACCAAAAACCTGACTCGCCTTCTTCGCCTCACCTTAGGCGCTCACCGTTCCGCTGTGTCTCATCGCGTTTAGAACGCGGTCGCTGAACGGAGCCTCCGTATTTGTTCGATGGACCTAGCCGAAGAAGAGAGCGAATGGAATCAGATTACTGGTGCAAACTGGCATGGTCTCGGGCTCACAGATCCAATAAAGAACGTCGAGGTTCGCCCAGCACGACATCCAGGTCATCCCTAGACTCTCAATTCGTTTGCTAGGACAAATGGCTTCTGTTACCCGCTTTCCTGAAAGTGAAAGGTCTCGTCAAGCAACATATCGATTCGTTCAATTATTTTGTCGAGACCGACATCAAGAATATTGTCAAAGCGAACAACAAGGTCACCTCGGATGTCGACCCTCGTTTCTGGCTTAAATACACGGATATAAACGTCGGGCTTCCCGATCGAAACGAGCCTGAGGCGATTGATAAGAGGGTCACTCCGCACGAATGCCGCCTGCGCGACATCACATACAGCGCGCCCATCGTCGTCACGATACACTATACTCGCGGGAGGAACATTGTCCAGCGGAATGTCAATATTGGACGCCTCCCAATCATGTTGCGAAGTAGCAAGTGCGTTCTTACGAACCGAACGCCCGCGCAGCTGGCGTGGATGACTGAATGCCCGCTGGATCCAGGGGGCTACTTTGTGGTCAAGGGGACGGAGAAGGTTATTCTTGTTCAAGAGCAATTGAGCAAGAATCGGATTATCGTCGAGTTAGATTCGGTGAAGGGGACCGTCCAGGCTTCGTGCACATCGTACGTGGCCCAGCATTCGAAGATTCAATCTTCCTAATTATTATCCGCGCAGCTCGACCCACGGGGGACTGAAGTCCAAGACCTACGTCGCCACGAAGAAAGGAAAGATCTACCTCCGACACAATTGTACCCATGAAGACATTCCTATCGTCATTGCTCTGAAGGCTCTGGGTATTCAGTCTGACAAGGAGATTCTCCTTCTCACCGCTGGAAACACCGAGTCATACAAAGTTGCCTTTTCTGCGAATCTGGAGGACGCTGCGAAACTCGGGGTATTCACGCGGCAACAGGCGCTCGAGTACATCGGTGCGCGCGTCAAGGTGAATCGCAGGGTGATGGGTCCGCGGCGGCCCGCGTGGGAGGAAGCAATGGAGGCGCTTGCGACCATCGTTCTTGCGCACGTACCCGTCAACGGCCTGGACTTCCGACCCAAGGCAATATTCGTCGCCACGATGACACGTCGGGTACTCATGGCTATGGAGGACGAGAAGATGGTGGACGATAGGGACTACGTCGGAAACAAGCGTTTGGAGCTGTAATTTTTTCTTTTTCTCTTGCGCTGCTCTCACGGCGCTGATCCTTTTTCACCTGCAGTGCCGGCCAACTTCTTGCTCTCCTCTTCGAAGATCTCTTCAAGACGTACAACGCCAATCTCAAGACTGCGATCGACAAAGTCCTGAAAAAACAGTCGCGCACGAACGAGTTCGACGCGTTCAATACCATGCAGTTCCAAGGCGACCATCTCACTTCCGGCTTCACGCGAGCGATATCCACTGGAAACTGGTCGCTCAAGCGGTTCAAGATGGAGCGCGCCGGTGTCACCCACGTCCTCAGTCGGCTCAGCTTCATCTCCGCTCTGGGGATGATGACTCGTATCTCTTCGCAGTTCGAAAAGACCCGGAAAGTCAGCGGACCACGAGCACTGCAGCCAAGTCAATGGGGTATGCTGTGCCCCAGCGATACCCCTGAAGGTGAGGCATGCGGGCTGGTGAAGAATCTGGCACTCATGACGCACATCACGACCGATGTCGAGGAAGAGCCTATCATTCGGCTTGCGTTTATGCTAGGCGTTGAAGGTAAGCATCCAGACGGAATGGACTTGTGAACGCAGACTAACTTCATGGCGCATTCCAGACATAAGCCTGGCCACTGGGACGGAGATCTACGGCCCACATACATTCGTGGTGAATGTAAACGGTACGATCATCGGGCTTACACGTTATCCTACGCGTTTTGTGTCGCAATTCCGACGACTACGGCGGGCACGCCGTATCAGTGAGTTTGTGAGCGTCTACATAAATCACCACCACAAGGCTGTTCACATCGCCAGCGATGGCGGCCGAATTTGCCGCCCCACGATCATTGTGGAAAACGGCCGCCCGCGAGTTACCTCGGAGCATGTCTCGGTAGGATCTGTCCCGCTATCGCGCACTGTTCCCGCAACTGACTGACGGGAAATGATAAAGCTTCTCAAGAAAGGCGCAGTTACATTCGATGACTTTCTCCGGAAGGGGCTGGTCGAATACCTGGACGTGAACGAAGAGAACGACACGTACATCGCTTTGTATGAATCCGACATCGTTCCGGCCACGACACATCTCGAGATAGAGCCATTTACGTTGCTGGGAGCTGTCGCCGGCCTCATCCCGTATCCGCACCATAACCAATCTCCCCGGAACACATACCAGTGTGCTATGGGAAAACAAGCGATTGGCGCGATCGCGTACAACCAGCTTAACCGGATTGACACGCTTCTATATCTGTCCGTGTATCCGCAACAGCCGATGGTCAAGACTAAAACAATCGAACTCGTCGGCTACGATCGGCTTCCGGCTGGACAAAACGCGACTGTGGCTGTGATGAGCTATAGTGGGTACGATATCGAGGACGCGCTAATATTAAACAAGGTTCGTGTATTTCTTTCTACCTCTTTACCGTGGAACCGAAATTCGGTGATAGGCCAGCCTCGACCGGGGCTATGGCAGATGCCAGGTGCTGCGTAAGAATGCTACGCTCATTCGAAAGTACCCCAATGGCACGTGAGTTACATCCCAGCGCTCTTCGGACCGAAATATCGAATTGTTTTGACGCCGAGGCGACAGGTATGATCGCCTGGCAGATGCACCTCCAGACGAGAACAATCCTGGACAGGTTGCCAAGAAATACGATATTATCCAGCTCGATGGTCTGGCCGGTGTGGGCGAGCGTGTCGACCCTGGCGACGTCTATATTAACAAGCAGACGCCAACCAATGCGACAGACAACTCATTCAACGGCCAAGCTGCCACGGTGCCTTACAAAAATACCCCCATGACCTACAAGTCGCCAGTAGCGGGAAATATCGACAAGATTCTGATCAGCGACACAGAGAATGATCAGACACTGATCAAAGTCCTCATCCGCCAAACGCGGCGCCCTGAGCTGGGTGATAAGTTTTCCTCCCGCCATGGACAAAAGGGCGTTTGCGGGCTGATCGTGAACCAGGAAGATATGCCATTCAATGACCAAGGGATCAATCCTGGCAAGTCACTTCACTCAAACTCGACTCAAACTCCTTCGCGGCAAGTCTCACAGCAGTGTATTTTCAGACACGATCATGAACCCCCACGGTTTCCCTTCGCGGATGACGGTTGGGAAAATGATAGAACTTCTCGCCGGCAAAGTGCGGGTTTTTCTTTAATTTTGCGCGTTTGATGACCGGTCTCCAGGCAGGAGTTCTTTGCGGGAAGCTCCAGTACGGAACAGCGTTCGGTGGCTCAAAGGTGATTATCTCTTTTGGTCGGAAATGGATCACGGAGATTGACGATCGCTACTTTGCGGTGCAGGTAGAAGACATGAGCCGGATCTTAGTAGAGCACGGTTTCAGCTACGCTGGGAAGGACATGTTGACGAGCGGCATTACCGGCGAGCCCCTGGAGGCGTACGTGTACTTCGGACCCATTTATTACCAGGTCCGCAGTAGCCTATCCTCTACCTTCGCTCTGTCACGATGCTGACCTTTTTGAATAGAAACTTAGTCAGTGGACTTTGTGCGATCACGCTTTTAGTTTAAACTCATAGCTCTGCAGAACATATGGTCATGGACAAGATGCACGCCCGCGCGAGGCAAGTGTGATATGCGCCGAAAGCCGCGGATTGGGAAGCTGATTCAATTTTGCAGAGGACCACGCGCGACACTAACGCGCCAACCCACTGAAGGTCGCTCCCGGGAAGGTGGACTGCGGCTTGGTGAGATGGAGCGCGACTGCCTTATCGGATACGGCGCGACACAACTGCTGCTCGAGCGTCTCATGATCTCGTCCGACAAATTCGAGGTCAACGCATGTTCCAAATGCGGGCTGATGGGCTACAACGGATGGTGTACCTATTGCAAGAGCTCAAAGCAGATGGCCCAGCTGACAATTCCATATGCGGCGAAACTGTTATTCCAAGAGGTTCGTTCGATTATCTCCCGCTTGTGGCGATCTATCGCGGTGGCGCTCATTTACGTTTTGCATTTGCAGCTGATGGCGATGAATGTGGTCCCTCGACTTGTTGTTGACGATGCGTGATGCTGGTACGCCGGGAAGTACCGACTAAAAAGTCCATTTTCACGCGCTTTTTCACGGCGTGGGCCGCGTCAAAGTGCGGGTAGTAGTCTAGTTTTGAATCTAACCGTAGAAATGTATTTTACGATGTATTTCTAGTCCTTTTTTGGTTTTAAGCATTTTAGGTGCTCATTGTTTGTCCTTGTCATGTATCGCCCCCTTAGCTTCGACCACGACTATGAACTCTCGCAGTGCCAATAGCGCGACGGCCCTCCGCCGGCTGATGACCGAGTACCGCCAACTCACCTCTGGAGGTCCGCTGCACCGTCTCCTCCGCAATCTCGCGTCTCACATGCCTCTCATCGTGCAGGGTCCCCCGATGGGATGTTTACCGCCGGTACAACTTGAACGCATTATATTCATCTTGATTGCACGGTTGTAATCATCTCCAGGTCCCATTTCTGAATCCGATTTCTTCACGTGGGAGGCACTCATCTGTGGGCCGAAAGATACGCCCTTTGTGAGTGGGCCAAGTAAAGCCACAATCACTTATCACAACTTGCTCTCCCGGACAGGAAGGTGGTGTGTTCGCCGCAAAGCTGGCATTCGTACGTCGCGTTCCTGCCAAGTTCGGGTGTTGCCTTCCCACCTGCTAATTGTTTCTGCCTGTTTCTGTGTGCTAAAGCCTACCGACTACCCGCTATCTCCTTTTAAAATGAAGTTCGATCCCCCGCTGTTCCACCCAAACAGTGCGTAGCTATCTCTCGCGCCATTGTTTTCGTTCGGGTTCCGCCCACCCACGCTTTCCGCTCATATCTTGCTTCGCCGAGTTAAACCGGAGGACTGGTCGCCGAGAAAGCTGTCCTGTAATTCCGTTTTCCGCCACGCACCGATATCACCGTCTCTACCTGGGTGGAGCGCCCCAATCTGCCTCTCGTGATCGTTATGTGCTGCGTGCGCGCTTCACGGCGGCATGTCGCCGATGATTACCCGGGTTTAGGATCCGTATTCACATGCACTCACGATCTCGCCGCGTTGCGCAATGGACATTGCGTTTCGTCCCTAGATTTGCGCGTCGCCATCTTGCTCCGGTTCTTTTTTTTCGTCTTTTTCCATTCCATGATACGTCCCTGGGCTGTTTCGCATGTTTAATGACAGCATGTACCGCCCTGCACATTGTCCATCGACCATGCGTCCCGTCTTTTAAATTTTTGGATGAACGCTGTCTGTCGTCTCCTTGTATTTTACATTCCATCTTTCTCTCTAATTCTATATTCCGTATTCCGATTGCTAACAACATCGGCACACAGTCTACCCCGATGGCACGGTGTGCATCTCGATCCTGCACACGCCAGGCGACGACCCGACGATGTACGAGCAGGCGTCCGAGCGCTGGAGTCCCGTGCAGAGCGTCGAGAAGGTTATTTTGAGCGTTATTTCGATGCTCGCTGGTGCGTCGCTTTTTTTTTGTCTTGTTGCTTTTTTTGGAAGTCGTGACTTAAAATGGGGCGCCTATTTCGGCGTCTGTTCTAACTTACTTGCTTCCTTCGGAAATTCACAATGACTCACTCCAATGATAGAACCAAACCTCGAGTCGCCCGCTAGCGTCGATTGCAGCAAGCTCTATCGCGACGACCGGGCCGAGTACGAGCGGCGCGTGCGCGAGTCGATCCGCGAGCAGCTTGGGCTCTAGACGGTGGTAGAATGCACATCGGATTAACGAACTTGGCATGGCGCTCGGTTTAATGTACTTTTTATGACCTTGTATCACCTATCTAATGGATTGTTTGTTCGTGGATTACTCTTCGGTCTTCGACCAGCTCACGCAGTCGATCCGCAAGCAGCTTGGGCTCTAGACGGTGGTAGAATGCACATCGGATTAACGAACTTGGCATGGCGCTCGGTTTAATGTACTTTTATGACCTTGTATCACCTATCTAATGGATTGATTGCTCGTGGATTACCCTTCGGTCCTCGCCCAGCTCACGCAGTCGATCCATGAGCAGCTTGGGCTCTAGACGATGGTAGAATGCAACATCAGATGAACCAACTTGGCATGGCGCTCGGTTTAATGACCTTGTCTCATCTATCTAATAGATTCTTTACTCGTGGAACATCCTTCGGTCTCGCCCAGAGTCATCTAAAACGTAGGAATGCATTATTAAGTTCAGTCACATACTAGCATTAGAGCTACTTCTAAGTAATCGCGTCTCGTCTCGTCTCCTTCTCCCATCCAGTACTATACTGTACGTTAGTTTTAACTTTTCTGCAGCAGCCCTCCTCCTCCAGTGTAAAAAATGATGATGTTTGTCGATATCCAATCCAATCCTTGCACGAACGAACGAAACCGAGTCTTGTAGTTAATTTAATTTTTCCGAGGCAGGCAACAACGTCCGTGCGGGGTGTTTTTGTTTTTGTTTTTGGGTTTCTGCATCTTCATCTTCGAGTTCATCCTCCTCGTCTTTCTCTTTCTGCGCGGCGGAGCGGAGGCGGAGTCCTTCTCCTTCTCCCCTTGTCGACTCGGGGAGCTCGACGGACGCCGCGAGCGTCGCCTCGCTATCGCTGCTGCTCCCCTCGCCATCCTCGCTCGGGCTCGAGGACCCCTCCTCGTCCTCTGAATCCAACCACGAAACCGCACCCCTCCTCCGCTCCTCCGCCCTCCTCAGCTCCTCCTCCGGCGGCGGGAGCCGCCCAATCCGTGCGCCAGTCCGCCCCCTCTCCCTCGAAGTCGGCGTCGGAATCGGGCGAAGAAGAATCAGAAGACAACCGCCTCGCCTTGAACTCCCGCCCATCGCTCGCCCCGCCCATAAGGTGCCGCTCGATATACTCGTTCCGGAAGATCCCCGTCGGGTCGACCTGTAGAGGTGCGTTAGCGTTAGCGTTCCTTTCCTTTCTTTTACACGCCGCCTTCCCCCTCCCCCGAAGAGTATTGGAGTGTATCCCTCCCACAACCCAAAAACAAAAAAAGTACAGAGGAGAAAAGCGACTCGGACCCACCTCCCTAACGACCCTCAAGAACTTTCCAAAATCGGGATACAGCCGCCTCACCACCTGCGCGTCGAGGTGGTGCGCCTTGGCCCAGTGCGGCCGCCCGCCGTGCCGCGCGAGGATGCGCTCAAACTGCGCAAAGAGCGCGCGGTAGCGCGTCGGGAGGTTGTACGGTCTGCGGGGCGAGGAGAGGGGTTAGTATCAAAATATAGAGAGATACAGGGAGGAAACACGCACTTGAACTGCACGATCCCAATCCAACACGTCTCCCCGCCACTGCTCGGGCTCAGCCACAGCGCGTCCGCCGCGCTGAACCGGATCTCGATCGGAAAGTGCGGCCGTTCGCCCTGTCGTGCGCGCGTCAGCTCTCTCTCTCTCTTTCTTTTTATTTAAATATATATTGAGGAGACGCGAGCGTTCTCTTTTCTTTTTTTTTTTTATAGAGGGAGGGAACGTACCGTGGCACTGCGCGCCTCCTCGTCCAGCCACGCGCCCAGCTCAGTCAGACACGCGGCGGCGCGCGCGGAAGGGAGGGCCCATTCGGTGGTGTGTTGCGGGTACTGTGTGAGCGTCAGTTAGCGAGCTGATCGACAAGTTGATTGATGCATAGCAGTGGAAGGCGACAAAGGCGCCCGCCGCAAAAATAATGTCGCGTGCGTGCCCCGAGCCACTACGGCAGCGGGACGCGAACATGAAAAGGCGGGAGAGCCGGATGGGATCCAAAAGTGCGGGAGAAAGTCCCGCATCATCGCGTCCACCTTCCCATCCCATCCCACATCCCACGCATTCCCTTCCCATCCTACATCCCTGATGTTCCGGATTGTCCAAATCTCCCTCGTCCCAAAAGAAAGGATTTTTTGAATAGAAAGCAACGCACCCGACACTCGACATTAAACACGCTCACGCTCTCATCTACGATCACCCCGCCCTCGCTGCCGGCCAACCAGCACGCGAGGCGCGCGGCCCAGGTGTGTGCGCCGGCTTTGTAGAGCGGGTAGGCCCACGTCCAGCTCAGGATATGCACTAGCCAGGCCCATAGCCAGGTGAGGGATGAGAATTTGGGAGATGGTTTGGGTAGTGGCCGACAGTATCGAGTGAATAAAAGGAGGAGCTGCACGGCGTGGAACCCGAGCGCGGAGCCCCAGAACCAGGCGAGGGGGGCGGGTGGCGTTGGGGGCTGAAGAAAATAGTTAGTCAAAATAGAAGGCATAGAGATGTGACCGCACCTCCTCTGTCCGACTGGACACCATGCATCTTACGGTCCCCACGGAAGGGAACCACCACAGTCGCACGTGCTCGCCGGCGCGTTTGAGGATGTCGAGGTCTCTTACCTGATAATAATATATTAGGCTGATATTATGGAATGTAGATAACGCACTCACCACCTCCCCAAAGGGCCTCACCGTATGCACATCCTTCAACCTGAACGCCTTCTCCACCTCCAACTTTATAGTAAGAATGAGCCCGGTGGCGCCCACTCCGCACACGGTCGCCTCAAACACGTCCTGGTTTTCTGTCTTGGAGCAAGAGAGGATCTCGTTGGACGGGGTGAGGAGGGTGAGGGCGAGGACATGGGTGGACATGACGCCAAAGTGGATGCCGCTGCCGTGCGTTGCGGTGGCGACGATGCCTGCGAGGGTCTGGTCCGATATGCTACCGAGGTTGCGCATCGCGAGACCGTGTTTCCTCAGGGCGGCGTGCAGATCGGACAGGGTGATGCCTGCTTCGGCTATGACGTACGGGGGCCCGGATTCGGGCTGGGGATTGACCTCGAGGACCCGGTTGAGGCGCGTAACATCGAGCATATAGTCTCTGGAGCACGCGACGTCGCTGGGGGAGTGGCCGATGCCGACGGGGCGGAGGACGCGGTGGTCCCTGCTGGCGAGCTCGAGGGCGACGCGGGCTTGGTGGACGGTGGCGGGGACGAAGAGGGCGCGCGGGACGGCGAGGAAGGTGCGCGCCCAGTTCTCCCATTTGGGACGCGTGACCGCGATAGGGCTGTAGTGCGGCGACGAGGCTGGTGCGCGGCAGGTGCCGATAGTGTGCTGCTCGTGGGTCCATGCGCATCTGCGCCTTCTTGCTCTGCAGGCATGGGGTTATATATCTGGCGCGGTGGGTGGTGGGATTATCTTTTTTGGCTGGTGAGACACGGGCAAACAGCTGCAAACCTAAACGAGAGACGAGAAACGCAGATCGATCGATCAAATCTCCTTTGCTGCATTGGGAATCCAGGAAAGATGGATCTCAGATCGCCAGTCTCTCTCAAAAAGTGACGCAACGTGTCTTTGTGATCCGACCATGCGACGCGCCCCGAGCCTAGGCTCGACCGTGTTTCTGGGTGCAGGCAGAATATTTGCTGCTATACCCTTCCGAGATCGGCGCACGAGAAAAAAATAGCTGCGATGACGCCTCCAGCGTCTCGACAACGACGATTATCCGCCAATCAATCCATAACGTGGAACACACCCAAACGTGGGTGCTCGTTTCCCCCGCCGGAATAGGAAGGTGGGAGGTTTTCACAGTAAAAAACACAAGCTTCGGCCGATGCAATAAATTCGTGCAATGTGGACGGCTGCCCGCGTGCGCACCCAACATCGTCGGTACCGCAGAACAACACAATACTTCAGACGGAGGATGGATCCGAGATATCCGCTGCTGATTCCCGCCGCGGGGAGCAGCCATCTCCATAATTGCGTAGGAGATGGACCCTGGTGGACCTGCACATAATTGTTGCGGCCGCGGCGAACGTCATACCAGTGGGATAATGCGGTTCAATATCGCATCGATGCAGTGAGCGCTGATATATCCACATCCCGCGAACCTCGAGCGAGATTTATTTCTAGCACGCTCGCAAATATAGAACACTACCATAAAGCCACCGGTCCCGAGTTCAACTACGTCAATTTGTACTGAGGACCCGAGTCCAGTCCGTTCTAATCGAAGCTCCAAATCCCTTGCGCCAAGAAATACTTGCGAGGTCGATTTTTGTAACAATAATGAAAAAGGGATTTGTTCCTGAACCCAGTACGCCGCTCCGTCCGTCCGTCCGTTCTCCAAATCTACGGTACACGGAGCTCCTCCCACTCACATCAAACAAAAACGTGGACTCTCGTCCCTTTGCCAAAATAGGAAGGTGCTTGTCGAAAAACACAGCCCGATGGAAATTCCAACCGCCGCTCGTCCCAAGGTCTATGCCTAAATACAAACAAGTCAAACCGGATAATATCGATCACTCGTACAGAGCACGAGGGGGATGATCATTTCTCATGACACCGCAAATCCCAAAGATTCCGAGTTCCAAAAACGGCAAATTTAAATAGAACGCCCATGGAGGTGGGGCCGTATGTTCGGGAATCTCCGGCCCAGCGGAAAAAAAAAAATGAAATTCGTTTTTCTGGTGAGTGTATCCAGGCAACCGAGTCGTCACGGGGGAAGGTGCCATGTATGTATGTGCTCAAGAGGCAGAAGGAAACGACGAACGTGCCTGGCGGAGGATCCGCAATCTTAAATGCTACCCCGAAATCGAGTCGCCGACGCTTGATTTTTTTTTCTTTTGGGGGTCACCTCCAGAATCCAGTGATTCTGAAAAGACAACGCAGAATATACAGGACTTTCTGACGGCACCTGGGTCCCCGCAAGGTCCCCGGTTGAATTCAATCCTATCACGTGCCGCTGGTTCAAAAACTGAACATGACGAGATACCGCCACTCATCATTCGGATTCGCATAGTTCGATTCGTATCGAACTTTCCCGCAGTCCCAGTCCCTGGGCAGATGCGGACCACCCGGAAAAACGTTGAGGTGCGGCACCCGCGTCGTTGATCGTCGAAAAATGGAGTCGTGAATGTGTGAACGGAGGAATGGATGGATCAGCGATACTCCTCCTCCTCAGATCCCATGTGAGAGAATCAAGGTGCTGTGTTGTTACGAAATATCCAGTTTAAACTTATTAAGAATCTTTGGCCTACATGAAGCCTACTATACATACCTACTACTCGAACCAAAAAAGAAACATTTCTCATGCAATATTGGACCGTTTCCTGGGATTTTTTGCTTCACGAAAGGCAACGGAGAATATACAGTACTTTCTGACGGCACCTGGGTCCCCGGTTGAACTCAATGCTATCACGTGCCAATGGTTCAAAAACTGAACATGACGAGATACCGCCACTCATCATTCGGATTCGCGTAGTTCGATTCGTATCGAACTTTTCCGCAGTCCCAGTCCCTGTACAGGCAGGTGCGCGCCAACCGGAAAAACGTTGAGGTGCGGCACCCGCGTCGTTGATCGTCGAAAAAATGGAGTTCGTGGATGTGTGAATCCCTGCTGAACGGAGGGATGGATGGATGGAGCAACGATGCTCCTCCTCCTCCTGAGATCCCACGCGGGACAATGCGCTATTTTGTTTGGAAATCTCCAGCCGTGCCGGACAAACCTACTACTCGGACATGCAATAGTGGGAGATTTTTGACTTGACATAAGCGGCAGAAGGTGCCCTGGAGATATAGGGTCCAAAACCCGTACAACCTTGCATCTTTCGGATACATATCACCACGAAAAGCTGATAACTTGGGCCATTTTCGCTGCTGAATGCATCCCAAAGATACCTTTACATCGTAAGAGGTACCTCTATGAAATTTCAGAAGCATAGCTGTCTTGCAGCCGTCACAATAGACCGAAAGATCAAAGGCATGCCCGCCAAATTGACTGCCAAAAATGATGGCAAGAAAGTTCATGCTGCCTGTTGACCGTCCGAGGCACGCCTCGGCGTCCGGATCCACTTCATGGATATCATACTCCCATTGAGGAGTGCCTGTGCATGAAGTCTGGAGGTACCTCGATCCAAAGTGGGTCAGATATGAGGCCGGCAGTGCAAAGTTGACGCGTTACCTACTACTCCGAGTCAGACACCTGACAACCTCAGAAGAAACGATGCCGTTTGCTCGGTTCTTACCCGTTTCTCATAAAGTAAAAGCTTGAACCCGGGGTGAAAGACAGTTTCCAGAAGATGTAACTATTCAGTCGGGAGGATAATAGCTAACGGGAACTGTTCGAGTCAACACGAGGTGTACATACTGACCATCACGTGCTTGTGGTTCAAAAGTTCAATATCTAGAAAACCGCTATCATGGACCATTACGAGTAGCTAAGAAGTTCTATGCGGCACTTCCATAGTGCTGCATAGGTGCCCCCTTTCACAAAGTGCTATGGAATAATGGAATACTGCATAATACCTATAGTGCCCATAGTTACATCTCCTCGGTTTTCCAGATGTCAAGCCTGGCCGCCGATATCAACCCTGCCCGGGTAGGGATCCTCACCGTACCGTATACGTTACGGTTCTTTATGGGTAGGTTTGGGCCATACGGTACGGTTACGGGCACACCTGTAAGTAATCGTAACGTTAAACCGTACTTACGGACATCGAGGGCTTTTTTGGAGTTGCGCGTAGCGCTCAGGTTCATCCCGCAGGTGCCCTCATCGCCCCCCATCGAATTCGGGAGAACCCGTATCGTAAGGCCCTCGCATGCCCTGGTTACGGTACGGTACGGGGCATACCCGAACCGTAGTCCTAAACCGCTGTATTGTACGGTTACGGGGGAGATTCCTCCCCCGACGCGGAATTATACTTACTGTAAACCTACGCCATCTCGAACACAAGACCGCATCCGAATCGCTTAATTTAATGCACAGTAGCCCAACTACCCCTTCCTAAACTCCCTCCCACTAAATAACAACAGAAAAAGCAACTCGCCGAAAATAACACGGAACACTACATAAAGGCAAAAATCACCCGCCCCCACTCCCTCCCCAACCCCTCGCCATCGAGGAGGACACCCCGCACTTCGGCGCTGTCGATTTCGAGGCCGAGTTCGAAGTCTGTTGCACGTCAGTCAGTCGCTTTGGTAATTATCATGCAACGGGAGAAAAAGACAACAGGGTGGGAGAGAGAAGCCGCCTACGCACCGGTGTAAAACCCGCCGTGCGGGTTCCCTTGCCGCGCCTTCCCTCCACGCCGTCATAACAGAGATATCCGCCTTCCACACGCACAACTCGCGCAAATTCGCGCCGGTCTCGTCAGAGTACCGTGCGGTGGAGGAGGAGGAGGTATAGAGTGTGGCGGTGAAGGTCGTGTCTGGCAAGAAAAATGTCAGTTGAATAATCATGACGAAAATAAAGAGGCGAAGGGGGAAAATAAATGATGAAAATGAAATAAAGAAAGGCAGGAACAAGACCAAAAATGGAAGAAGCAAGAACGACGCCAAGAAACAGATTGCCGCGGTCCGCGAAGAGATATCTACGCGGGCGAAGAGTGGGCACCCAGCACCAGCAGATCGGCGAGTGAGAAGGAAAGGAAGATCCCAATCTATTTACGCGCAAATGAATGAAAGGAAAGAACGAAGCGCCAATCTGCCGCGGCACCTATAATCTACGCGGTAAAGTGGTGAAGCGACGGAAGTACAAAGGGAAACGAAGCGAAGCGAAGATATTAATCTACGCGGCGAAGGTATTCGCGCGCCGAAATCAGACGAAAACGGCGACGGCGTATACATGCCAGACGACGTCAATGGGGAAAATACGGGATATACAGAGAGAAGAGAAATTTAAAGCGGGGACTGAGAATAAAAGGGGATAAAATGCGAATGAACGCGGGGAAAATAAAATGGGTATAGCGGAGGAACGAAAACGGACGGGATACGGCCGAGAGGAAATAGGAATAATGGTATGACAACGGCGAAGTGGGTTGAGAAGGAAAAGGAAATGGTGGTGATGGGAGGAGCGCGACCCTAAACGCAAAGTCGCGACAGGGCGAGAAATAATGTCGGAGTCAATTCGGGAAAGGGAAGGGAAAGGAAGATAATCGGCGGAGTAGTGCGGTAAAACGGTGCAGAAGGTGGTGCGAGTGTGAATCAAACTGGGGTGAGAACGCCATGGCGAAAGGAACATGTTGAAGGAAAAGCGAAAGACAGGGAAATGAAATGAAATGAATGAATAGGAAGAGAAATCCATGGAGAGAGCGGAGAGCAAAGGAAACGACTTCAAAGAAGCAACACCCGTGAACGCGACCACGCCGAGACCCCAGCACGAAGCGCCGTTGGGACTTATCGTGTGCCCATTGACTGTTGATGTGAAATGAACTTATCGACGCATTTCGCGCACGGTCCAGAGCTGTCGCGACTGACGCGGAATATCACCGATGTCGCGTCGCATCGCCCAGACCGCGTCGCGAAGTGAAGTAAGGAAGTCAAAAATTCACTCGCGTCTCACTGCGAACGCGGCGAATCCGAACCTGCAATCCGTAATCCCAGTTCTCTTCGCGAATAGGGGCCGTTGTAATTCAACTGCACCCGTCCGCGCCTCCGCGTGCGTCCCACTATGCGCATGCATAATACCACGTATACGAGAAACGATGTGCAATGTATGCACGGTTGATAAGGTTTCCATCCGCCGGCCCCCGGATGAGGATCCTCGCAACATACGCCAACGTCCATAAGTGAGACCCATAAACGTCCGGTCCGGCCCGTGCGATGGCGGGCGGGCCACATATGCCTCCAATCAAGAAGACAAACGAAATTGCCGTGCAACTGTCCAGAAAAAGGAACAGGAAGAAAACTCACGGGCCCCGGAGATGGCGCGCGGTAAATCCGCGGCGGTTTCTCTGGAGGTGCATCGCCTAAAATCTTCGCGGCTTCCGCAAGGAGACAGGAAGAGCGATTGGCGACGTCACACACCACGCGAGCAACCGTAAGCGCTGTCAGGACACTCCGAGAAAAAATCGGCGAGACAGGCGAGAGAACAAAAAAAAAAAAAAATGGCAACGGGAGGGAATTCGGAGAAAAAAAGACAATAATGCAAACCAAGGAGAAAGAAAAAAGAAATGCGGGGAAAAGAACCCACCGTCCCGTGTCCGCGAAAATTTACTGTTCATGAAAAAACAAGGAAACCCCTCAGTCGCCCGCTTCAAAAACAAAACAGAAAGATAGCAACACACCAAAACCGAGTCGTGATGCGTTGTCTGCGGTGCGCGATTGAATTGATGGATTAACCGCGGCAGCCGTCGGGACGGTGGCAATAATGGTTAGGCGTCGGGAGTGTCGTGTCGCGGCGACAATCCAACCATGGTTCGAAAACCCAAGTACCGGCAGTTCGAAAAGAATTCAAGCACGACACCGTGGACAAATTTCCATGAATGCGCGAATTGCCGGACAAGACCAGGGGAGAGGTTGCGGGCCCGAGCGCCAGGCGTGTGAGACCGAAGGATAGAGAGCATCCGGATTGATTATGGAGTTTGTAAAGCGAGGGAAGAAGAAGGTGGACCGCACAATGCAACAGCGATTCGCGACGAACAGAGAATCAACATGCCGACATGCCGGGAAGCCGAAAGGAACGCCGCGATGGGTGCCGGCAGGCGGGTGTGTGGGTTCAGGTAGACGGTGATGCGGGAGCAAAATGGATAAGCGCGATTTGCCGCAATGGCGATTTGATGCGCATCGAGGAAGCACCAGAACGTTGAAAAGGGGGCGGCGTGTCATGGCGGGATAGATGTGGAACACATGTGCGAACAACCAAAAAAAAAAAACAGCGAGTCCAGAGACGAACGTGGTTGGGAGAAAGAGTTACGAGAGAAAAAGTAAAGAACCAAGAAGCCGTCAACGAACATAAAAGTGAACGAAATTAGGACGCACCCTTTGCGAATTATCGCGCCCTTCTGTACAAGATATTGCAGTCTGCGATAACAAACGGCGTCAGTATACGGACAAGGAAAAACAGACAAATTCTGCAGGCCAAAATCGTGTACGGTTCCCCGTCATGTCCGAAATGAGAAGACATGAGTGAGCGAATCAACCGTGTGAACAATTCCAAAAACATCCGGGTTGGATATTTTTAACCATCCCGCGAATCTCAAATTCACACCCCGCTCGATTTCGCACTCCGCGGCGGTCGTTGAGGACAGTGAGATCGAATCACAGTCCGCGCGGGGGTACGTTTCAACGGAAACAGATGGATCCGCGGTGCTAAATGGAACGTATCCGTAGAACAGAAGCCGCCCAGGCCCAAAGTGCGGGTGCCTATGGAATTCGTGCACGTCGATCGCCGTGCGCCGGGTCTTTCCCACCCGCACGCTCCCACCAGTCAAATGTAAATAACGGGAACGCGCCCCGACGGGGTAGGAACGCCTAGAGATTGAGTCCGCGACATCCCTCGCCATGGCCATCCCACGCATCTGGGGTCGCCTCGGGCCGCCATAAATAAGTGAGAAAAGTCGGGAACATGACGGAGATGGATCATCCAAATGAATGCGCATATCCAGGTGATATGATATGATATGTCCGAAGCGACATGCACGCATCGCGGCATCGGAAATGGAAATTAGGAACAGAATGGCAGAGGAACCCATAATCACAACTGTTCCATCCGATGCCGACCGGAAATGAATAAAAAATTATAAGAGACACCGGCGACGAGTAGAGCTCACAAGATAGAACAGGAGGAGAGATGAAACAGAACGGAAGGACACTCACCGATTCTCACAAATCTCCACACCCGCATCATTGACATGGACATACGCAGGTCTTCGAACCCGGTCCTCCGGTTCTGCCGGCAGTTTGACCTATATTGATCTCTTGAGCAAACTCCGGACTGCGTGGTGGGCCACAGTCCATACCTGTCATTCCGAGGAGAAGTTACTGGATTGAACAACACAAAAGACACATCATACCTTCATGACGTATGACCGTGGGACAACAAATTGCGAGACAAGCCGGCGGCGCGCGAGGCCATAGCGTGCCGCGCCGCGTAGTGTCGCAGTGTCACTGTCGGGCGGGCGTGCCAGCGTGTGGATGCGTGGGCTGAATTGCTCCTAAAAAAAATCAATTTAACATAGGGGTTCGGTTCGAAAATTTTGAACCAAAAGGCACGTGAAATTCAAGCACACAAATGTTATGTATGAAGAATTGTGGAGATAACTCACCTCGACGCGCGTTTTCAGATACGCGCTGCCTGAAAATCCACCAACGAGCAGCAGAGCGTCAATGCTCGGTGACGTGTCCAGCTGTCGTGATATGAGGTCGAGGACTTCGTTGACGACCGGGTCGAAACTGTGGGCGAGCAAAATTGTAAATTCAAACTGCAGCATCGGAAGAAACGAAAGTTGGGTACACTGCCTCCCGTAAAAGGCGCCCCGGAATGGCCAACTGCCCATTGAGCAATCCCACCGAGGGGTCGTCCGGGTCTTCAACGTTGAAGCAATTGAAGTAGAATATTGTTTCTAGAGAGGAAGGAAATTGTAACTGAGAACGGTAGAACAGTCCGTCATGCGCCATACACACCATCGTCCGACCGTCCCGCGTAGTTCAGTTTGTCTGCTTCACTAAAGGAATGCACTAAGAAGTAAAATTTTTCGTGGTTAGCCGCCGGGGAAATTTTGTCAAGGCGCAGAACAGACTAAAATAGGCCAGAGATGCCGCATCCAAATGTGCTGGATGATCAACGAGAAGCTGGGCGTGGCGTGGGCAAAGTCGAGACGAGGGTGAGAGAAGATTATTGGTGAACAAATATCGAAGGTCGGGATGCGCAAAGAAAGAAGAGGCGGCTGCTTTAAAAGAGAGTTTTAAGGTTCACGTTACGAAGGAACTCACAGCCTCCACGAGCGCCCGGAAGCGCAAGTCGAGAAACAAGCTCCCGCAACTGGCCCCGGAGCGGGCGGCAATTTCCGCGATCTCAAGGTGAGCAAGGTCACCGATGATCTGTGCGGCCGAATGAGGAAACAATGCATTCGAATGCGGAGATTTTCCGGCGCACCTTATACACCGCTAAGTCCACCGTCCCGCCTCCCGCGTCGCAGACAATAAAATTCTGCGACGGGCGCAGCCTGTAAAGGTCAGTGAGGTGGGCGCAGTGGACGGCAGCCGCCTCGGGCTCGGTAATTATTTTGAGTCGGTCACGCCACGCAACGTCGCCCGAATACGCGCTTTGAACCAGACCCGCCGCGATGGCTGCCTCGCGCATCAACGCACATCCCCGAGCGTCCCACGCCGCCGGAACGGTCACCCAGACGTCGGCCGAGTCTAAAATGGAAATTCATTAGCAGCGAAGATCTGTCTGTCAGAGACAGCCGCCGAAGACAGGAAGCGGATCTGTTTGTTCTACCCACTGAGGTCGGAGATAGCACCAATGTCGCGGGTAATTTGTTCGCGCGCATACTCCCAAAGACACCCGAGAAAATCCATTATGAGGTCCGTGGGTGTCTTTCCAGGCTATTATTGAATGCGGTGAGACGTTGACTCATTAACGAAGGCAAAAATAGAGTAGACAAACGGGGGAGTGAAGGCAATCGTGGATCCAAGGCTGATTCATCTCGTAGGGCGCGGGGATCCAGGAATAATTTAAACCACTCGTAGCGTGACGTTCCAGGTATTGCGCTGGCATTTTTTGCTTCCAGACCCCAGGCAAGGATACGCCCCTCCTCGTCGTACAACAGACACGTCGGAATCTGCAATACGTGCGCTGAATTGGTTATGTTGAAAAATATGTTTAATGAATTTCTCGAGCCTTTCTGAACGTCTCGGAGGACCCAGGCCAGTTGAGAATCTGTTGAACTTTACCAGATGCGATTCTTGAGGATCCATACGCCTGTGGGACCCGTCAGCCTACATGTTACAATTTCGAGAGGCATCGCGCACGACACCAGAAAAAGTGGTTCCTTCAAACGGGACGGCCAATGAATCAGTCCGATTTTTTTCGAAAAAAACGAAGCGCAAAATAGTACCGAAATCAATGGCAATTACCAGCTTCCCTTCGTCAAATGTTTGGGATGCTTGCCTTGCATGCGATCCAACAGAACCCGACTCGACAGCGGGAAAATACCCATCATCATACTGGGTCGCCGCGTAGTTAGGCGTCACGGATGGCAGCGGCGGAGAATCTACACTGCTCCAAGAAAACGAAGAGGCATGATGCGCCGGCGCCACATGGCTCGGAATCGGTGGGTGATGAAGTTGAGGTCCAGGTCTTGGTTGCTGGTCGACGACTTGATGATTCCGGCCGGCTGAGCTGGATACCCTTGGCGCCAGCCCAAGCACGTTACTCTCCTTCCGAGACTGTATGCAACAGCTCATGACGGAAGAAGGAAGGTGAGAAGATCATCCACACCTTGACAGTTGTGGCAGTACTCAGTGTACTATATTTTGCCTCCATTTGGAAATGCCGGCGGAATGCCGTTTCCAGCAAAAGTTGTCAAACCCAATATTATGGTGGAGAAATTTTTTGGGGGGGTTGCGTCAATGTCACTAATTAACGAAAGCAAGGCGAGGAATGTTCTGAGAGATTTCCGGAAAAAGATCCCTTCGAACCCACGATAACCATGAGTGACATGATGAGTCCACTTGATTGAATGTGCCCGCGCAAGCACAGGAAACAGATAGGCAAATGAACATCATCGCTATCAAGACGCTTCGTTTCCCTCCCTATACTGACGCCGTCGAATTGACAGACCCATGGTGCGAGAGTGGACTTCTGAATCTATGAGGATGTCGTTGTCTCAGCTCTAGAGCACGATCGATAAGATGGAACCAACGAAAATCCACATGAACGGAAGAAATGCCAGACTGGCCTCGACAGGCTAAAGGATCATGTATAAATCCACCGCACATAGCCAGACCCTCTCGGGGTGTGAAATCCGATTTCATAAACGTGTGTGAGGGAAAACATCCCGGCGAAAGCTGGGGAACGCACCGGATCTCCAGGTTTGTCCGGCTCACTTTTGACGCACTATCCGGTAGGTAGCCTGAGGATTGGGAATATTTAAGTGAATCGAAAGCCTGAGTCGGTAGAACCATGTGCCAAAGACGGCAGAGGCGGAGAAAAAAAAGCCAGGTTCCCAGAGGTCATGTACCTCGATGCCGAGGACCGGCGCCCTGTACTTAATTCTCGTAACTGTGGTGAGCCAGGACACCGCAGTTCCCGATGGAGAATGTGGGCTATTTTCGTTCAACGTGCCCGAGGATTCCACTGTATAAAAAAATTATCAGAAGCAGTAGTAAAGTGACACTGACCGCCACACCATGCGCCACAAGGCCATTGAAGGCGTCGCTTCTATGCCGCCCAACTTCCGTCCGCATGGAAAGTAGCTGATATAGCCGGCGCCCAGAGCGGGGAAAATAAAAAAATTCACGGAATCTTACAGGACTTGAAGAAAAAGACCAAGAACTAATTCCCGAGTGTGAGAGTTCGAAACCAAAAGCCACGAGGTTCGCGACCACGGCTCTCCGTGCAAAGGAAACAGACACACGCATCCATCATCGGAGGGAATGCTACCATCAACGGTACGTTAGCGGACATGGAGTGGATAATGGGAGGCCCCCGGTCACTACCTATGACTTCCCTCTGCGATAGAGTAAATTAGGAGTCTAAAATAACCCTTGCCTTCGGCCACACAAGAGAGTAATTCAAGCTCCAGAAAGGGCGGAGTCCGCCAATAGAGTCAATCGCGCGGAGCGCGAGATTTCTTTCTGGATCTTACAGAGCCAATACTTCAGATGAGAACTGAGACGAGGACTAGTTAAGACCATCGCAATTAGCCAGGAGGCAATGTCTGCAGACCCAGATCAAGCATTCACCTCCGAAATCCACCTCTTGAACGATGTGGGAAGAATTTGTGATTATTTTGAGCCAAATCTCGCTCCGAAGTAGAGTAAAATAGGCAGAGATTTCACAGAGCAAATCAGTGTTTTTTTTTGTCGAAAACCGGAAAGACACATTAGGTAGTGACCGGAGGCCTGTAATGGAGCCTAAATCGTAAACTCCAGAGCATACGTTGGTTAGCCGTTAAACCTCAGGTTCAAGATACCGTTCGGAGACAAACTAGTAGGCGAGACAGCTCGTGGTGGGAAGGAAAGTGTTGCCAGGTGAGAAATTCGACAATGGAAACAAAATTGGAAAGCGGGACTTGGAGGGTGAACTTAGCCTCGGCTGCCCGGCACGCCTTTGATGGTATCGACCCGTTTTCGTCCACTTCATTTCCGTTTTTCCCGAAGCCCACCACTTCATTCAGGTGCAGTTACTCCCTCGGCCTCAATGGCGGCCCCAACCGGGAAGCTGGCCGCAGAGATGGCCAAAATCGCGCGTGCGTGCCCCATCGATCCTCTTCGCCCGCATATCCAGCTCCAGACCTTCCTCAACTCTCTCGCCACTCACCCCCGTCTCACGCCGGCCGCCGTGCGAGCAGCACAAGCCCTTGAGAGAAACGAAATGCAGAAAAAAGTATAATATTTCTTCTCCCGCGACGGCCATCTCAACAACTTTTCTTAGTACGCCTTAACGGACAAAATCTTGAAACCCGCTTCGGCTCCTCTGCACTATGAGAAACTCGTTGAAGGGATTGAAAAAGGCATGCAGGGAATCAAACGCCCGAGGTGGAAAGTCTTCCTCGGTATCTGGTAGTACTACAAAAGGCATGCGGCTGGCAGATTGGGTGGATCTCTACTTGAGGACATGTTGTCTCAGTTTGTGCGCAAGGTACCCGACAGCGAATGATGCCGAGAGTTCTTTGACTTGGTTCTTTCCCCTTCTTAATACGTGCTATGTCCGTGGCGATAAAAAAAGTTCAGAGGTCGTCCCGATATAATTCACGCTCTATCTGGAGGAAGATAATCGCAGGACGACGTGAACTACCCAACCCTAGTCCTCCAGAATCTCATCCTCACCCTGGCGCGCCTAGATCGTCACATACTCAATGTCAGTCATAGGTTGCGCGCAAGAGGAAGATCTCACCTTGTCGACCAGCTTCCGTCTCCGTTCCCTGGTCTTCCGCTGCACCTTGACGTACTTGCCCAAAGGCGAATCCTCCACGTTCGCGGATAGCCCCCTTTCCCACTGTCGGATCTCTCCCAGCTTACTGGGCGCCAACACCACACCCTTCCGCTTCTGTTCGACCCACCGCGCGCTCTCCTCGATCCGTTCCAACAGCCCCTTGACTAGGCCCAGATCCTTTAGCCGAGCTCGCCGCGGACGCGCCTCCCGTCTTGGCCGTCTTGATGCTCTTCCGCAGCATTATGACCACAGGCACCACCGTCTCGGGGAACGCTATACTACCGTGCACGGGCGGAGATGCCAGCCACTCCGCGAGCAGATACACCGCTTCTTCGATGAGCCCTTCCGAGTATATGCGTGTCTTCAGGTATTGCTGCGGTGCCCGGATCTGGACCTCGAGATCGAGAGGCCGCAGGGTCGAAGCTTTGGGCCTAGATGAAGGCGCGAGCGTAGATGTGAGGACGGGGAGAAGATACGGGGAGATAGGGACATATGTGTGGGTATGGCGGGTCAGGTGCAGCAGGGACCGAATAACATGGAGATGGAACGGGTAGGAGCGGCTATTGGGAATGAGTCTGCAGAAGCAAGCGCTTAGAATAGTTCAAACGTGGAAGAAACGAAAAGCTTACTTGATTGCTCCCAGACTGACCTGAACCAACGGGTAGATGAGAGGTTTAAGCTCGCTTTCTTTGCCCGTCTCGGACTCTGTTGCTGCGTCACATGCTCTGGCCAAGACAATCGACCAAAAGTCTATGCAGTGGATGTACTGCCAGTTATAAACTTGTTTATACGCTTCCTGAAGACCTACGTGAGTAGACGGAACGGAAGAGTTCGTAAGATGCGCCAAACCTTTGTCTTGACCTTCATACTGTTTCGTAGATGAATGGCAAGTTGACGGATATACCCGAAGGCATGCTGGTACGCGACGGCAGGGTCCAAGCTGAAGACTTCGGATGCCGAGTTCTTCATGAGGTTGATTGACGGAAGCGTATGAGCGCTCGTAGACTTCGAGGAGCGTACGAGAGTCAGATAGGTTCCCTGAAGCACGTTCAGCGTCGGTCAACGCCGTTACTATTGAGGCCGTACCTTAAGAACACTGTCCAGAATGGACTCGTCGGTCGCCGATGCGAGCTTCCTGATCGCGAGAAAGGCGGCTATCCGAATGCTGTCCTCGGCACTGGACCAGAGTTCCAAGCATTTCTATGACGGTGAGTCAGAAAGAATGTGAACGAGCTATTAGAACGGCCAAACCTTGAGATAAACCTTAACGACCTTGCGGCTGCTAACAATGTAGGGGATAATTTTGGCACTTTCCGTAACGGCAAGTTGGAGCATCTCGTTGTCGGTAAGTTGCGAGAGAATGTGAATCACATTCTGGAAATACGAAAGGATCATTTTTTGGAGAGCCTTCAGCTTCGGCGTTTGCGTCGGAGGCTTACTGTATGCTGGTCAGTACTGTTAGACACGAGTGAGGCTCAGACTAACAATTTGCCATTGGCTAGGGATTTATAGGGTGCGTGGTGCTCTAAAATCACAGGAGTATATTTGAGTGCGGTCGTGATTAGTTTGCTGTATACTGTGGGCATCGATATGAGTTCAAGGCGCCATCAAAAGAACGGTAGGAGATACCTGAGGAATTATCAATACTCCATGCCAGTACTTGGCCGTCCTCGTTCATGTGTGCTGCTGATCTGAAAGCAATCAGCAGCTTCCGCAGGGCTCGTAGTGAGCGGTGCTATAAGCGAGCATAAGAGCCTTCCACTGATACAGACAGACGACATACTTTTAGTAGGGAATTCTGCCAATTCCGCAAAATAGTTTTAGTGAGAATGGGCGTCTGCGTTTCGCCCATTGGATCATCCTCCTCCGCTTGCGCCTCCCCGTCGTCAGAGTCGTCAGCATCCTCAGCGTTGGGGTCGAAATTCAATAACTCCTGGTCATTTTCTTGCAGATACTTGTAGAACTCTGGGTCTTTCTCAGCGAGTTTCGAAAGTTCGACAAGATGTGCTTCGCCTTCCTCTGCACATTCCAGATTAATTTGCGGGGACATGGAAGTTGGTGGGAAACACACCGTCGAGGTCGTCGACCTCGCCGAACGATTCGTCGTCCGCAAAATCTTCCTCCTCTTCATCCTCGTCTCCGGATTCTGCATCGTCCACCATATCCTTGTTGCTGCTTGAGACCGCGGAGAAATTGACGAGCGGCGCAGACGTACCTCATCCTCCTCCCCTCCTTCACTGTCGTCCATAAATCCACCACCCAAAAAAATCGTCGACAGTCATTCGCTTTTTGCTAAAATATCCGGTGTCATTTCAGCTCTGCACGCACGCAACATCATCTCACCCTTTTGCGGGCGCCTTCGAAGAAGTTGCCTCCTCCTCCTCCTCTTCGTCCTCAAGCTCTTTGGACACCGCAGGCCGCTGTTTCGCCTTTCCGTCTTTAGCAGACTTTTTGCTCAAGTTTTTCTTCTTGATTTGCTGGTGCTTGCGCCGTGCATCGATGGTCTTCTTCAGCTGACCACTCGACGCAAACTTCTTCATAGACTTGGCCGCTTTCTTGCCCATGGTGGGAGGTTGAATTCGTTGGACGTTCAAGAGAAAAATTGTATTTCCTTTTTTGGTTCGATCCGGCACCCGGGCCGAATCGGCTCTTTCAGAGTTCATGCAAACTTCACTCTTGGTGTACAGTATAATACAAGGCGTTAAATATGCAGTATATATAATACACGCTCCGCAGTCCCAAAAAGAATGCCTGTAAAATCAATAACCCTCTCCAAACGCGCCGCCATTGCCCCACTGCTGGCCCATGCCCATGCCCATACCTCCATTCATCCCGCCCATGGACCGCGCCGCCATCGGGTTCATACCACCATTCATACCAGTGCCACCGTTCATTCCGGCCATGTTCATCGCGCCAGCCATCCCTTCGTCCCAGACGCCATCCATATATTGGCCCTCCATGTACTGGCCTTGGTCGCCCATCGCAAACTGGTTTTGGTCAGCCCACCCGCCCGCCATAGCGCCGTTGAATCCATAGCCCATTCCCATCTGCCCCATCATTGGTGTCCCCATTCCACCCGCGCCCATTGGCACGCCTCCCATGCCGCCCATCATCCCCGGCCACTGCATCATGCCGTCCACGCCGACTCCGTTGTTCATCGGCATGCCCACACCTATAGGATTCATGCCCATGCCCATGATCATCGGCTGGCCCATCATCTGGCCTTGCCCGAGGTTCTGACCTTGGCCCTGGCTTGGTTGGTTCCCGAAGCCCCCACGGTTGCCCCCAGCGAAGCGGGGACCACCCATTCCCATCGCTACAGGCCCTCCGGGATTCGCGTTTGCGCCCTGGGCTCCGGGCCTGAACGGCGACTTCGGCCGCAGCGCGTCGATCTCTGGTGTCATGGGCACAACGGTTTTGCCCCCGTTTGCGAGCGTTTTGATATCTGTGTCCCACGCTTCACGGTCCCAGCGCGACGCGGCGGCGCCGTCCTCGCTGTAGACGGTCCCCTCCTGCGGTAGGCGGTCCTCCTGCCCGGGAGCGAGTGTCGTCACCCACCCGCGCCGCAACGACGACGACACGCGTCCAAAAAGCTCGAGCCGGCGTGTCCCAAGACAAAAGTTCTCGATGAGGGTGTACATCTCGGGTGGCTTCCGAGTCGGGTCTGTCGGGTCGCCTTCCCAAAAGATCACGTCCGTATCTGTGCGTGGGCAACGACGGCTGAGAACCGCGATGTAGACGCGAACGCAAACCACATACCGACGTTACAGTGCACGAACCAGCTGTCAGTTGATCTGCGCACCGTCCCTCGGATCCCAATTAGGCAGTGCTGTTTTGTGCGGGTGAGAAGCGAGCTCGTGGGGGGATCCGTCTGAATTGCCAAGGGTTCGGTTGGTCAGTTATTCTCAGATGGGAGGTCTCGTACATACACCTGGCCCTCGGTTCGTGGTGTTGTTGGTCTTGACCCAGACCACGTCCTCGCACCGTCGGTAGCCCCACTTTGCGAGGACTTCTCGGCCGCTTTCGAGCCCCTCACCTGCGCCACTGCCGACCCAGAGGAAGACGAAGCTAGGGTCCGCTGCGAGGGCGGGGATGGGCAGCTCCTGGAGATGCTCCCAAGTGAAGGATGATGAGAACGGCGGGTCCAGAAGGATAACATCAAATTTCGCAGGGTGGAGACTTTGAAGTTCCGAGAATGGGAGATAAGACGGGGCAACCGAGTGACCGTTCACGGACGCTTTCTTCAAATTGAGAAGGCGCTGCTGCTTTGGATACCTATCGTAGCCGGAGGGTCATCTGCATGTGCTCCATACGGGCTTGTACCAAGTAAACCACCCACTCTTCGAAACGATGCTCAGGGTCAGCACCGAGGACCCAGTTCTGTGGCCATTCACCACCGTCGACGTACCGCTGGGAATAGTCGTTCCGTATGGTCTCCTCTTCAGGAACATAGTTCCTATACCTTGCGACGCGTGCGCGTTTAGCTGGCGGCAAGTCGGCCCGGAATATCGGTGCACGCGAATTTAACGTCGGCGAGGCCGGCGGTGGGGAGTCCACATCCACTGGAGACGGTGGGGGAGATGGTATGAGAGGCAATTCCAGAATCTCAGTGGGAGGAAACTGCAGCGAACGGAGCTGGCGTCGATGCGCCTGTTGTGAAGTCCGGACTTTGAGAATCAGCGCAGAATGAGCCGCCAGAAGATCATTTGCAGAACTGATAACCTCAGTCGTGGTGGCCATAACCAGTGTTTCAAACGCGTTAGGTATAGAAGACGGGCAGCGATTTACCGCATGTTGAAGGTCGAGACGAAGAGGTTTGTTGTCATCTGTTGTGCCTTTGACTTCTGACGGAAGCGGTTTTCCTCAACCTTGAACTTGAACGGTATCGAGAAATACCACATCCTCTTAAACCTTTTGTCTCGACTCTGACTTTCTAGTTTATGCGGTCTAATGATCTCAAACTCGCAGCGTCTCTATGTAAAACATACCGTACATACGGTCACCCTGCTTGGTCGTCCTTCGGACACGCTACAAATCCTCGCCCCACCCAATCGACTCCCCATTCACCCGAAAAATTATGCGCTGGCTGCACTCCGAGCCTCTGGTGTCCGTTTCGGATTCATGATCCTTGTCAAAAAAATCGGTTCTGGCTTTCAAACGCCCCTTCTTCGAATTCTGAATATCAAAACATACAATGGCAAAAAATCCTGGCATTGACAGTCCCCTTGAATACCATGGCCACTGGACTCCATATCTATGCATTCCATGTCTACATATCTCTGCATATTCATCTCTCAATCTGTGAGCTTGGCCTGACATGATGTTCATATTTTGACTGTTTGGTTCTGAGCACATTATCATTGATTTCTCCCTGTGCAACTACAGACTTTGTTCTGTAGAGCTCCTCTGACTACCCATATTGTCACTGAAGCCAAAATTCACAAGGTTTCTTACCTGCACTGCCAAATGTTTATGCAGACTAGTCCTAATCTCGTAGACTAAAAAGCTTGTGGCTGAACTTCAGACCTGGTTGAGTGGTCCACTCAAGAGTGTGTGCTGCTTGACTGGGCCTTACCTCTTGGTGAGCTAGTATGCCCTTTATTGGTGTGTGTTGGAACTAGGACTTTACCTTGAGAAAATCAGAATTTCTTTCTGGCTCCTGTCAAGTTGCGTCTGCTGGTAGGCATTTTACGTGTTTATTTGCATCACCAAGACAGAAGCTATGTTACGTGCTCACTGCCTGTTCCAGGAACACTGTGGCCCTGCATGGTTCTAGATTTGCGCAACTTTCGGCACCAATGTGTATAGAACTTTACAACTTTTCACCAGACTCAAGGGATCCCCAGCCCTATACATCTGAATGTCATGAGCTGGCCAGGTTTAGGCTCGTATCATCATGGGGACAAGTTTCAAGGATAAGTTCTGATTCCACAACCATGAAATATCCAGAGAACCGTGTTAGGACAAACATACATGCATGTTTGATTATGGGGGTAATAGGGTTGTTCACAGTTGCCCTTTTCGTCTCCTTTTTAGTTCGCTTTTTGTTTCCTTTTTCATGTTTGGCAGACAATGTAACTGAGTGAGCTATAAGATCCGGTAAAAAATCACCCCAATCCTTTTTAAACATTTGAGATGGTATGTGACCGATAGGAGCGCCCATACTGCATAAAATGGAACCCCAGACGGATTTCGTCAACCCTTTTTCGGCTCCTTTTTTTTTTCCATTTCACCCTGGATCCCCATTTTTTGGGGGGGGTTTTCTACCCTTTTTTGCATTTCTGATTGAAAACAGGGAGGAAAACTGGGCAAAAGTGAAGAGAATGGCAAAAAGGGGGAAAAAGGGCGCAAAAAAGTGATGAAAAGAAGATAGGGCGTGAGAAACACAATCAAAAATTTTGTTTCGTTTTCATTCCGCTACTTGTGTCTTTCCTCGCGCACCGGATTCTCAGTTGTGTTCACCAGATCGATTTTCCCGTATGTTTGCGCGTCCTCCACGTTTTACCTACCTCGAAACATGACCAGCGATTTTTCATTTGGATCCAGATAATAGTTGCAGCTGCATGCCTGCCACTCGCACAAATCCCCGATGGCGGGCGTCTGGTTCAACGCTCTCGGAGCCGTCTACATCCAGCTCGAGCTTGCATCGATCCAGCAGGTTCCCCAGTCGCGACGCGTCTGAAAGTTCTTTGACGAGTTGTTCTCCGAGTCCGCCACCCGAGCCAAAGAAAATCCATGGCACAATCACTATACGCGGTCAAAAATTACAACCCACCGTCGTTCTCAATACTCTTTGGTACTGGATCGCCGAACGCAAGGCCATTGATGATAGACGCCGTGCAGGCGTGCCGGCACCGTACGTTCCAATTGTCATACTCAATCATGATCCTATGTTTAATTTCCACTTCTATGCTACTAGGTGGACTACGGACCCGATTTTTCGCGATTTTAAATTCTGTAATGCATACCGCGTGCTGGACAGGACATCTCAGTTTGTCGTGGCCGAAGTCGTCGAAAAGGGTTCACACCTCTCGGACACCGAGCTCCTTTTTCGTATCCTACTTTTCAATGCGTTCAACCGGATAGAGACGTGGGAGCTTTTGCAGAAGGAGTTCGGAGCCAGGCTGACCTGGAAGGACTACAACATCCACTCATACAATAAGGTTCTGACGAAAGCCAAGAACCGCGGTATGAGCCTGTTCACCAGCGCTTACATGAAAATAGGGAAAAAGATGGATTACGAAGCGAACCATATGCGTCACCTGCAGCTTCTTGAGATACTCATGAAAGACCTGCCAGGCATCCTGGCGACGTCGGAGTACGCTGTAGAAGTGTACGAGGAGCTCGCGGGATACCCCGGCATGGCTGAATTCACTGCATACCAGTTGATGATCAGTCTGTCCTACTCGCGGCTCCTCAATTTTTGCGCGAACGATTTCGTCGTCGCAGGTCCGGGTGCTTCCTCTGGGCTTGTGAAGATGTTCGGGAGCAGCCTCGTGAAGGCGAAGTACGCCGTACCAGACATCGAGTCAGACATCATTCGATGGATGGTTGAGACGCAGTGCGAGCACTTCGACCGCCTTGATCTCGAGTTTCCGTTCCTGCGTGGCGCCAACGGCAAAGAACGCAAGCTGGACGTCGCAGACATGGAGCACGCCGTGTGCGAGGTGGATAAATACGCGCGAAAGGCGCACCCGGGCGTCCAGGGCATCGGCGGCCGTACGCAACTGCGCGGCACATTCCACGCATCGCCCGATGTGCTGCCAAAGACGCCTATCCTGCCGACGGCATGGGAGGACCCTGCACGCAAGGTGATGCGCGTACGTCCGGGACCGATCGTCGTGGAGCAGAAGTGGATTGTCTTGAAGATCCTGGACGACCGTCCGGCGCAGAACGGGAACCACGATGACGCCGTCGAGTATCTCATGGACTGGCTCGGTTACAAGCCAACGTGGGAGCCACGGTACTCAGTCGTTCTGGACGCGCCGGCTCTCGTGGCCGAATACCAAGCTGGATTGGCTAAAAAGAAGGCAAAGAAGGCACGGCGTTGATGAATCACTGATCCTTATACCTACCAGTAACTGTATATAAATATACATAGCCCCTCGTACTTAACGCACACTTATAATCTTAGAGCTAGTCTTCATTGTATTGAATTTTATATTGCTTTCGAGAGTCCAGCGAGCGTCGGCTGTGGTATCGTGCTCCAGAGTTCATGTCATGCTACAAGCGTCAATCATCATCTATTGCCTAGACGTTAAATAACACAGGTTCATAGCATGACAAAGTCAGTAAATACGAAAACGAATAATCAAACCGACGTCAAGTACAGCTCATCCCATGCGGGGAACCTGCACTCGCGGTCCACCCTGATGTCCCAATGGTGCTGAGCTCTGAGCGTCCTCAATGCCGTGGTTAAATTATGGTCGTTGGCCCTGTCGTCTACGGAGAATTCGAATGTGTGAAGCCGAGATACCCCGGGCATCGTAGCCTGAAATCGAGCCTGGAGCATGGCAGCAAGTGTTCTCCACTCGCAGCTATTGTGGCGGAAACATCTGTTCAAAAGTCGAACTATCTTCAATTTGGGAGCCAAGGGCAACTGGTCATGCACTGGGATGAGTCGGAAAACGTCGCCGTTGGAGATAATATGGGGGACATCAATGGATATTTCGGTGAGATCCGGGAGCATTTCGAGAGCGCGCTCCAGGTCACCTGCATTCATAGGCGGGTAATGTAACTGCGCCCGTAGAATTTTCAAACGTGGCGAGGAACTGGGGAGGCCAATTTGAAATTGGCGAAAGGCATACTCGATGCTGAAAGTCTCGAGCATCGGCATTTCGAGATGCTGCACCATGTCGACGACAGCAGGAGAAGTGAAATGGAAGGACGCAGCACGTAGATTGGGAAGTACCACAGGGTTCATTTCAAGGAAACTGTCCAGTCGTAAACATAAACGCGCAGGTTTGTGAGTTGTCGGTATGACACGAATCTATTATTCCCGCCCCAGGAGCAATCGATTTCGCATTATCGTGTAAGCTGAGACCAGGGAATCCGGAGTGGAATCCCCAAGGACAAGTACATCCGCAAAAAGGTGAAATCGGTGAGATTCGGGGCATAGCGGCAGACAGGCGCCAACTCGCTGAAACACATGAACACAATCCTGTAGAGTCCCTGGAGGTCCCCCTGGAATTGGGAGAGACAATCTAGCAATGCCTCAGGCGGATCATCCAGGACAATTTCCCGCCAACGTGCGGAATGTTTCAGGAGGGCCTCGACGAGGGGGACAACCGCAAACTCGCGCATCCATAGGCGTAAGGAAAGAGGGCTACCTCGGACTCCTGGAGACATCCCTCAATGAATTCGAGTGAAGTCTCGATTTAGAAACCTTCCATATCCTCTTCATAGTCGCTCGCGTCCCGAGAATGGGGTGGTACCAGTAATTTGGTAATTTCTTCCTCTTCCCCGTCGGTGTTTGGCAAGACCCGTGTCCAGTATTCGACACGTTTCCACGGAGATCCCAGGTCCATTACAGACCACAATTGACCAAGGGAAAGAGAAATTGTCCTCCAAAAGCGACAAATGTGCCCCAATATCCACGGAAGTTTTACTTGGGCATCTGGGAATTCGAAGACAAGATGTATCGAAGGGACAAAGTAAAAGATATATCTCTGCGATAACCTCGGGTGGGGTTCGGCGGATAGGAGAAAGGACACAGCTGTATCGGTCCGTTTCAGCAGCGAGATTGACGTATTTATTTCGGAGGTTCTGTAAAGCCGACTGGAGCTGGGAGATCTCGTTTTCCAACGCAAATAGCTCGGTCTGCTTGTCATGCAAAATTTCTCGAACAAGAATCATCTGAGAAGAGCTTGGAGTGTCATTGGTCCTGAGGAGCGGTGCTAAATACTGTGCTCGAGTTCCCATTGGCTCGACCTTCACATAATCCCGTTAAAAGATAATGATGGATATACATGGGGCAACCAACGCACCCAGTACTTCCTTCACGAAGCTGGACCTCGTAAGTCGCCCGGGGCCTTGTTCTGATTCGGTTTGGGAGATCGCGTTGTTTGTTCGACCAAACTGATGGGCATGCGGACCGATTCGGACCGGTGTCACAACAAGTATGGTGGAATTGAGCGCCAGGACACCCTTGAACTTAAGTGAGAAGAGATCTGGCGTCTCAAGTAATCCAAGCAAGAATCCAAGAACCTTTGGCTCTGTAAACCTTCGCGATCTATCAATACTTAGCGGGATTTATGGTCTGCCTACGCTGGCGAGTTTTCAGGCACCCATTGAATCTAATATCGGACTGTCTAATGTCCTAAAATCACGGAAAATCGTCAACTTCAGAATATCGTCGCCAAGGCCCGCGCACTACTCTCTCTGCAGCCGATCAAACGCGTTGACGCTGAAGAGCTCGACCGAAAAATAAAAGCCAAAACACGAGCCAAACCAACGATGACTTGCTGGAAGGGATGTGCATAAGAGAAGACATGAATTCCCTTTTTTGGCTCCAGGCGTTCACTTGTCTGGTCGTGTTTGGTGAGTGGCGGTGCACCGGCTTGAGTGCACCCTACATACATCATCCCTCAACTTGCGCCAGGAAGCTGATATAGACGGTCACCGGAACCTAGCACTCACTGACGAAAAGGTGCCTGGCAGCTTGATGTCCAAACCTCACTTCAACTCGGAATCGTAACAGTAGTTCGGAATAATGGAGCCCCCTTCTATTGACTGTGGATTGACCTGCGGGGCCGTGGGTTGAGGAAGACCTCCTGAGTCTGATCCACTTCTTCCCCCAATAAAATAAATACATTGATATTGCAACTGAAGTCTTCAAGTCATCATAGGCACGGAGAATATATGTCTTCTCCTTTGCTGTCAAGTACCGTCCAACGAAAATGCAGTCGCAACCCAGATACTGTCAATAAGCTCTCCCTTGGCAAGGCTGCACATCCATTAGACACATGAGAAAAGCAACGGTAAACCAAGCTGACACTGACACTCACAGAATCAAGATATCCTAACCGGGAGGTGTAGTAGCTCGGGGCGACCAGTCTTTCTCCACAGCAAGTAAGCGATCGACTAGGAGGTCGCCCAAGCTCAATCTCCAATCGCCTTTGACAATAAATAGGCCAATCTTGTATCGCCGGAATTCGTATTGGAGCTGGACAAGCGCCAAAAGAGCGATCTTGAGGTTGCGGCGCACCTCAACGGTGGCTCCTGGGTCATTTGTGTATACCCTCACGGCATCCATTTGTGTTATAATGGCTTCCAGACCGTCATACGCATCGCTGAACTGACGAAGATTGCGCACGCCTTTCTCTCGCAACGAAGGAAACTCCACTGGCAGCGCCTGGCGTGTGATGGGCGTAAAATTCGGCGCCAGGGAAGAGAGCAACTGCCAAAGGATGGGCAAGCGGGTTCCGTCACGGTTGGATAGGATTCTGGCGGTTTCGTCCCAGCAGTCGATCACTTCGTCGACGGACGTCCTCACCTCGCTGCACAGGCCCTTGAACTCTTCCAAAGCTCTCTCGAGCTCAGTCGTGCCATTCGAGCTCGTACAGGAGTTTATCGCGACCGATGACAAGGCGCGACGGCAGCAGAGCAAGTACTTGGCGCACGAGCCATGTGCTCGTTCAGCAGAGCCTATCAGCCCAACGTAGTGGGAGTGCAGCTGGTCGAGGATGTGGAACTCGGAAGGGATTACAGTAAGGGTCTGACTTCGAGGGGTAAATCGCCGGATGAGGAGTACGATATCGAGGAACGTGGCCGCCCCAGTGAAAACTATGATATTGAGCCGATGCAGCAGCGCGATTGTCCGTTGATCCTGTTCACCAAGTTCAGGAACAGACGCTACAGAAAGAAGGCCGTACATACGGGGGATCCAAGCTTCGGATCTGGTTCGAGCGAATGGTAATTTTGGAAGTAGGTAACTGCAGTAGCCATGTCGCGGCAAGAAATGAGTGTCGTCTGGTCGCTGCGCATCAGCCTGACACCGCCACTGATGACTGCCTTTCCATAATGGTAGGAAAGGGGCTTACCGTATAATTTCATTCAAATGGAACCTATGAGGGACCCGTGACAAGGTTCAACCAATTCCATATTTCGACATCGGCCAAATTTGGCGTGACATCCTCAAAATTTCGACTATCCAGACCAATTTTTCGCGGCTTTCAACCAGTCTTGGGTCTTCGTGACGTTTCGGAGGTTGTACAGAGGTATCCGTGACCCGTGACCATGACCGGATTTTGGCACAAGGGTCTGTGACCCGTGGCAAACGAAATTATACTGAGATAAGAATTTCCTTTTTTGGCTCTAGGCGTTCACCTATTTGGTTGTATTTTGATGGCTGTGCTTGGTGGACCAGTCGAGGAAACGAGTCCACGGATCGACATAAAATCCGCCTTTGACTCGTTCAGGGAAACTGCGATTGAAAGGTAACCGAAGAATAACACTAAAATTATTCAACGCGCCAAGGAAAGTGCTGAACCTCACCCAAGTCGGAATCGTGACAATAATAAAGAGCACCCTTCAAGTTCTGTTGACCCCCGGGTCCGTATCCGAAGATGGATAACTTAGAAATAATGAACACCCAAAAGAAAGACCGAAAGAACTGGGATCTTTCAAGAGGCAAGCGGCGGGAGAGAAAGTACAGTCAAACACGCTCCCGATTTTACACAGTCCTCCAGCATCCCATGAACGGCTTGATTCTCTCACAGCTTCGCGGACATCAATACTGCGTATCGTTTTATTATTATTACCTGTATCGTGACTTCAATTTTGCACCTACGCTGGAACCGATGAAATTTAAGCGAAAGAATAGCAAAAGAACAACAAATGCCACACGTCCTACAAATCGTTCCTTAACTCCGCCCAGGGAGGAAGGTCGAAGAAGCTAGGCAGATCTTCCCACAACTTCTTTCGCCCTTGAGTAATAATATTAGCATGATGACGCTGGCAAGCTACAAAAAGCCGTCGACTATGGTCTGGGCCCGACCGAAAGGGAACCAGAGAATAACCCTTCAGCACAAGATTTCGGAAAAGAAGCTTCTTTTTCTGAACGCAGGAATCTTTGTCTGTGCAGCTGGCGGCACAAAGGTCAGAATTCAACCAATCCCAAAGATCTCGATGTGTCCATTGGGCCTCAATGATTTTCTGCTGGCCTAAAATGCATATTCGTTGTTCCTCAAAGCACAGGGTGATGGGAGGATTATTGGCCCGGTAAAAACCATCCAGTAGTTGCTCCTTCCGATGAAAGTCAGTGATAAAAAATAGGACACAAGAAGAAGTTCACCAGATTTGTGTAGAGGATTGCACGGAGATATGCACAGGGGAGCACCGTAAGTAATCCGTTTTCTCGTGTCAAGGTTATAACATCGAAGGACATGTTACGATAGTGGGTGATCCTCGTCGAAGTGTAACTGATACCATTTTCATTCGTCAACTTTTCGTACTCGTCCAGCGTTGTCGGATTTTCGTCGGTAAGGCGTTGCAACGCTGCTGCCAGTAGTTCTTTGAACTCGTATTTGCGGCCCATGCGAACGATCGCCGCAACGAACGACAAAGGGACCGTTTTTTCGCTGAAGAGAAGTCTATGGAGAACTGTGAGCGGTTGAGGACCACAAATGCATGCAACACTGACGGATTGTACAACACATTGAGGAGATGTTTAACGTCCACGGCCGAATCGTGTAGTTCGACAACCGGGCACCCCTTCGACGGTGGGTTGATTAGGAGGTTGAGGGAGACCTCGCATATCTCGAAAGAACGTGGAATGAAGGCAGAGGACAGTCCAGTGAACGCGGAACTACGTCGTCTCGACTTGAAGTATAACGCTGCCATCGTCGTGCCAAATGTCTGAGCGAGTTACCGCAGATTCCGAGTCAGCTCTCTGACGCTTTGCTGGAGGCGCGTCGGGTTGAGACATGAAGAAATTTCAAATGCAAGGACACGAATTTGAGAGGGAAATTGAGCGCTAAATGATCAGCTAAATCGCGTCTCGGCACGAATCTGTTTGCGTCTGTTAGCCATGACAGTGTGGGAATATTTGCCGTTTACGCGCTTGACGCGTTCCAACACCCTCAAAATCTCGTCTATGCGATGGAAACCATAGGGCGGCTTCGTCTCGTCCTACTGAACGCCATAGGTGGCCGCGGAGTGCAGCATGGCGAACAGGAACTCTTCGATGAGCTCATGGTTCACAAATCTTGCCTCTTGAATCTATTCGACGTCGGCGCAAGGAATCCCCAGGAACAACGCGAGCTTGAATCAGGTGTGTCGTGAGTGCCGTATTGCTCAACTTTCTTCAACTTTCTTTCAGGGAAAACGGTGCTCAATGGCAGACCCGCGGCTGTTAACGCCGACTTTGCGCGTCAAGTCATATTTCTTTCCCAGCAACTCGAGACGTCCGAGCGCTACATCGCCGGCCTTCTTCACTCCGTCACCGCCGAAAATCCAAACATACAGCCGGTCGATTGCATCGAGCTCACCGTCGCCGAATTTCACCAACGGCGTCGCCATCTTGCCGATTGTTTAGGCTACATTTTCGAGGCTGCCGAGGCTGCAGACCCATCCGACAAAAACTCGATTTTCTACAGAATATCGCAATATGTCGATCAGGACCTCATTCCGCCAGCAGCTTCTCAGCCCGGTGGCGAAATCACCCTCGCTCACCGCATTGTCCGAGAAATACAAAATCTGGGGAATTTAGTGGCCAGAGCTGATGCAGCGAGGAAGGGAGCTCGAACGAGTACGATTCCACCATCTGCTCAAGGTGTGCCGAGACAAACTTTGCACGAAATTTTCTTTGACCATAAACAACAGCAGGAGCGACGGCTTCTCTAGGCTACGACATCCTCAATTCCCGCTACGAATCGCTGAAATATGAACGACGCTGCCTGGCGACATGCCTCTCCATCGTTGCCCGCATGGGTCACCTGTCTCCCAACGAAATCAAGGCCATCGTTGACTGGGTGTCTACCACCCCGAACCAGCCAATGACCTTCTACCTTTTAACTTCGGTCCTATCCGCGTTCGACCCTGTCGATCCTGAGCGCGAGTTTGGGTCGTCCCGCGCTATTCTCGCGACTAGCAGCGACATTATGACATTCATGTCAAAAAAACTAGCGCCGTCAACCGAGTGGAAGGACCCGGGGCTCAAGGCCACCATTCTGCTCAAGTGGACCCTATTCCTAACCGACGCGCGACACCGCAACTCCCAGCTGGAGCATCGTAACGGATTCAAGACCGAGGAGCTCGAAACCCAGGTCTGGAATGCGGTGCAGGGCGACGCATTCAGATACCTCGCCCTCGTCGTTCTGCAGCTAGAGCGCAAGCGAGGAAGCTCCCCCCGTCGCCTCCTTTGCAAATACACTCGCGTTGTCGCCCGAGCAGCAGGAGCAGCGAGAGATTCCATCTGAGGACTTCATCCCTGTGGTCTTCTCGGCCTTCGAAATTCTCGTCCGTTCCCTGATCACCCACGCGTCCTCTGAACTCCGGAAGATCAAACAGCGGCAGGAGGACTTGGTCCTTGCCAGTGCTCGAACCGATCGGACGAGAGCGGGCCCAGCACGCTTTGCCTCCAGCCTCGCGCCTGAAGCCGATCGGCCTGCGGTATCACCGCGCAGTGATATCGCCATGCTATACTCTTTCATCGGTCTCTTGTATTCCGCTCTCCCTCCTGAGCGTGCCCTGCAGTTCTGGGGCTCCAATCCTCTCGGCGATTCCCACACTTACCTGGAATACCTCGAATCCACGATGGGCCGGCTGCCCGCCTTCTTGCAATGGGCTGTTTGGTCCACGCAAGTGCACGATGTCGCCATGTCGACGGCACTGTATGACATGCTGGCGGGGCTCGCCAACGGCCAGCAGTGCAGTGAGCTCGCGTACAATTTCATGGCTCGCGGTGGCGGCGAAGTCATCCCCGGAGGCTCATTACCCTTCGTCGTCGGCCAGCGGCCCCCTCTGTTTCGTGGGCCGTCGTGTTCGGCCTCTTGGACTCGTGGGCTACGAGCAGCAGCAACAACAACGCCCGTGCGGCCCAGCCCGTCCAAGCCTTCGGAGGCAGCCTCGGAATGACCGGTTTCAATAATCCCCCCGCCACCGCCGCAGCCCCAGACCATTCCCATCGGGCCGAAAGAAGTGCTCCTCGCGCAGTCGTTCCTTCGGCTCCTTTCCAACGTCGTGTCGAACTCTGTCGCCGTTCGAATAGCGGTCTCGGGGCATGCGCACTTCCGCGCAATTCCCACCCTCGTGTCCCTGATTCCCCTCGGAATTCCCCTCGAGCTCAAGGGCGCGTTATTCGACACCTTGGCTGCGTTCTGCCAGCCGGGTGCTGGAGTGCAAGGCGTGGAGATCTGCAAGGCCGTTTGGACCTTGATGGAGCGCCTCGAAGTCATCAACGTGCGCGTCGGGTCGTCCAGCGGATTTTCGGTGAATCTTCCGCCCGTGAGGGGAGTTGAGATGGAGTTGGACGAGATCGAGGCACTGCACCGGATGTATCCCGCAACGATCCCGTTCTTGCGGCTGCTCAGCACCTTGATTCACACGCCAAAACGGATAGCGTTGAAGGATCGAGTCGTCGACTCCGGGATCGTCAACACCATTCCGGAGTCGCTGGGCCAGCCTTATCGCTTACCTGGAATAGGTCCTTTTATAACCTTTGTCATCGACAACGTGTTCGCGCACATCCCCAACCGCGAGTACCTCCAACCCTCTGATCGATGGCAGACGAATGACCTTTGCCTATGTTTTCATTGAACGCGCGCTGGCGAGTTTTGACCTGGAGTCTCTCGTCCGGACTTCGGATGACTCGCAACTGAAGACGGAGGCCATCGTCGCTCTCCTGATCCACCCCGGGTATGAAGTGGTCAAACGGCTCTTGACGAACTCGCCGCTCCAGTCTAGCATCCTGACGTACGTCGTGGAGGGCCTGGCCGGGTTTGAGAAGGGTTTGGCAGATGAAGAGCCTTATTTCGGCAGCACCATCGTTCGCGTCCTCCGAATCATCCTCCGCGTCCTGGAAATTCAAGACATTTTCCTCGACGTTCTCCTCCCCCTCTTGCACGAATTCGATAGCGCGCCGCTCATTGGGACGGTGCACCCTCGTTCGTTCTTCACGAGATTCGATCAGGCTCTTTCATACAGCGCGCAGTACGCACCCGCGCTTGCCGCATACGTGTCTTACCCGACGCATCCTGAGCTGGTGCTGCTTTCTGTTCGAATTCTCTCCACCCTTTCGTCCTCCAGCGCATTTTCAAGCTTGTACACGTTGGTGGAACGCAGTGATGAATCCGACCGGATCATGGCAGGTAATTTCTTTAATTTTCGTAGTTGAAAAATAAAGTCTGAATCGCGACGACAGGATTCATGCGTATCCTCGCCTCGGAATCTGGCGCGGACGTCCTGTTAGCAGAAAATGTCGCTGAGCAGTCGACCGGTGCAGGCGCAGCTGACGGCAACGATAACCCCAATTCCGCGGCACTTCAACAGGCGATCCGGCTTGCGGTTCTTCAGCTCTTCATCAAGAACACCGAGGCGGGGCGGCCATTCCCCCAATATCGCACACTTCTTCCTCTTCGGCGACGCGAAAACCGAGCATGGTATCCAGGATCCCCATGCCCTTGGCGCTCATCGCACCTGCATTCACGTCATCCTCGACCTGGCGAATATAGGGGTGCCGCGATTAGATGCACGAGACGAGGACCCTGGCCCCGATTCTGACCCTCTGTTCGTGACTCTCCCTGGGCTGGCGGAGCTTTTCTATCGCATCATCTACCAGCTTTGCACCCACTCGCGCACGTCCGAGTTCACCATGCGGTATCTCCGCACGCGGGAAGATTTCTTCGCGCGCCAGCTTGCGGCGATCCCGTCGCAGGTTCCTGTCACCATTCAAGACAAGGGCATCGAAGTGATGTATGCCGACGGTGCTCGCGTATTGACGACCGTCCCCGCGTTGAGCTCCTTCCTCCGACTGCGCTCCTGGATCTTCGACCTCGCCGCGCTCGATCTGCACGTCCTAACCAGCAAAGGACACTTTAAGGGTGTTGCCGAGCTGCTGGACATCCTTTTTGGGAATGACAGCGATGTATATTCGGGGGTTCAGGACGGATTCCGTGAGGTTGGCCAATCCCACTTGAGAATAATCGAGTTCGTGCAATCCTTAGCGTTCGACTGGGCCGACACCCTCAAGGTCGAGCCCATGGATCTGTACTTCCTCGGCCAGCTGAATCTGCATTCATGCGTGCGCCGGGACGCCACTGGGTGCGAAATCATCGACCGGACGGCCTTGTTATCGCTTCTCACAGTGGCGCGGCGGATGCTCCACGCTCAAAACAGTGTCGTGACTCCCGCTCAAGGTGATCAACTGAACGCGGAGACTACTTATATTCTGGAGAGCTGCGCGGTCGAGAACCATCGGCGGGAAGTCGCTCATGCCAAGTCCGCCGGCTACGAATCCTGGAAGCGCTTGCTCGATATGACGCTTACAAAGTGTTTCAATCGGCTTCCCGACGACCACCGCGAAAGTATGCTATTCGACTTGCTTCACGTTCTCCCCACTATCCTGCGATCCGAAGACATCCAGGAGTCGACCGCGGTCCTACTCTCGGAGGCGGTATTGTCTGCCGTCACGAAGTTAAGGGAAGACCGTCGCCACCAGATTCTCGTGCAATCAGCCAGTGGCGATGCGGATGCAGGCGCCCTCCCTGCGGAGAGATTGTACGCGATTCTGCGCAACATCTTGGAATGCATAATCGACAACAATCGTGTCGAGCTCGTGCGCGGGAACCTTTATGCCGCAATAATCAACTATGTCCATCTCATCGCACCGTTGAGCGATGCGTCCGACGACCACAAAGGTTCTGGGCTTGCCTTGTCCCTCGCGGCCTCGACTACCCGTGACGACTTCCTGTTCAATGACTCCCAGGCCCTAGTACCGGTCAGTCAGAGTGGACGTCCCCATTCCTCTGCCGTATCGCTCGAGCTTGGTAGCCTGGCTCTTATGAAGCCTGCCATGGAGCGCCTTATTGCTACCATTTCGCGGGACGCCATCGACGGATCGGAGGTCTGGAAGACTATCGCGTTCATGCTTTTGGACTCACTGGTTCAATTGTCTGGCCTCGAGAAGCAGCACGTCGTGCTCTCGGCGCTCGTCCGACACGGGATCCTCACCAACTTTGTGCGCGGGATCAAAGAGTCCGATTTGCGATTGCAAGCGGTGCTCAAGCCAGACCCAGGTAAGTGATCCGCCAGTCGTGTTTTTCAATGTCATTAATGATTTGCAGACGACTTAAATCCGCTATACGTCTATGAGGCCAAAATGTCGCTCTTCGTGCGCATGGCGCAGACGCGGCTTGGCGCCGAGCGGCTGTTGGAGGCACAGCTCATCCCGATACTGTCTCAATGCGACTACTTGGATGCACGACCGGAAGCTGACCAATCTTTCATGGGTAAGCTGTTCGTCCGCGACTGCTCGATATATACTAATTTTTCGCAGACCAGGATAGTTTTCTTCCTTCGGCCATCCACCGATATCACCAGCTTTTCATGCCCGCTTTACAACTGGTCGATGGAATGCTCGCAACCCTCGGCACGAAGCACGCCACCGTGTCAAATCAGGTAAGATACTACTTTGCTCCTGCCTCAATTATTTACGTGTTTTTTTTTTTGCTGTAGGCACTGGATTTCCTGTCGAGCCACAGCGCGACGATCGTCATCCTCCTCAAAAATGAGACGGAGCAGATTCCTCTCGCACTCGTAGAGGAGATGCACCTGCTTGTATCTCTTTGTGCCGGCGTCCTTACGCATGTGCCGAAATCCGAGCTGGTGAGTTTATGTTGCGTACTCATGTCTGGTTTCCTCATCTTTCGTATAGCTCTCGCCGCACTCAGGCTTCGGTGCAATCCACGCAGCGGTCCTCGCCCTCGCGACGAAGAGTCTCGGAAGCGGGCGGTGGCTCGCTGCTGTGCAGCCGCAGACGGACGCCGAGATGCTCAGTGCCAGCGTGTTTGCGCTCGGTAAGCTACTCACCCTTTAAAAGATCATGTACATTTCCATTCACATGCTCTTCGACTTAGGGTATGGCTCGGACACGAAATTCGACGTGAACAAGCGCCAAAAGGAGCGTATGATGCGCAAGAGTGTGATCGAGTATATCGGTGCCGCGAGCGAGTTCATCGGTACGACACGTCTCTCAATTTGTGCAGCTCATTCATTGATATTTATGTCAATAAAGAACCCGACATCACACCGGTACTGTCGCCCATCACCACGACGCCGCGGCACGACGAGCGAGGGTCGCACTTCCTAGCGACAATTCCGACTGTTGGGGACGCGCTCGACGCGCTGAATGCGCTCTGCGGTGACCTAGCACACACGTTGAAGCAGATTGCAGACCTTTCTGCGGAGCTGGCGGCGAGGGAGCATGTGAGTGTCGAGAATATCAGCGAGGTGCGTTGATTCTGTTACTCGGTGCTCATGATGAGACTAATGTCCAGCTTAGCTGCTCCCCGACGCGGACCCAGCGTTCTTGCGTGGGTTGGATATTCCTCAAAAGCGCGCATTGGTGTGCCGCGAGCTTGCGCGGGAGCGGCGTGTAGCGGAGGGCGAGGCACGGACGCTCTTAGGTGTGTACCCTTTCCCGCTCTTATCATTGCTGTTCTGAACGATCGCCATGCAGGCACGCTCGAGATGGTCCTCCTTCTCCTCTGGCGGCACCTCGTGTACTACGCCGAGGGACAGCATCTGAACGCGCCGCATCCGCCGCCGAGTACGAGTGGTAACAGTGGTGGCGCGAGCCTGCGGGCATCGACCGCCCATGCACTACGCTTCCTCTCCCCACCTGAGCCGGAAGCGTTCCGGGCGGACGTCGCGCAACGGCTCGGACCGGTACTGGCGCGCCTCGCTGGGCTGGATCTTGGCGGTGCCGGCGAGTGGTTCCGTGCGAGTGCGGGCTATGTGGAGATCATGAGCCGGCGGCTGCGCGACAGCGCCGGGATCCTCGACGACGGGAGCGAGGGCACGCAAGCGTAAGTAGGAGTACATTTGCAGTGCATATTGGTTTTTGTTTTGTTTTGGCCGCTGTTGTTGCTGTCGTTAGTACCAAAAAAAATTATATGTACGCAGAAGTACGAATTCAGAATCTGGATGATTATTGAAACGCGGGTGTAAGTGCATTCGGTAAGTAAGTGTACAATAGGTACAGGTCGTAAGTATTGCGTGCGGCATGCCGGGCGTGTGCGTATGGGGAGAGACGGCACGCCGTCGCTACCGCGGCAAAAGGCTGCTGGCGCTGCGGAACGCAGTGCTGCCTGCGAGCCGCAGCGTCGCGGAGCCGCCGGGAAAGTACGCAAGGACGTAAGAGATGAGGGCCAGGATCTGGTAATACGGTTTAATATTCTGTTGGAACCCAGTGATAAAGGAAGATATACCTGCACGACAGAAGCGACGAGTGAGCCAAGGTATGAGTGAAGCTGGTGGTTAAACAAAAAATTAAGTATGGGCAACAGAAGGCAAGAATAGATGAAATGGCGCACCCCCAGAGCAAAATAGATCGTGAGGCCCAAGCTGGAAAAGTAGACCAGGGTGAAGGGAAGGCGCTCGGCAGTGATGAGGTGCTTTATGTGGTTTATTGGTCCTATAAGGACAGAAAACCTGATGTATATGGTTAGGCACGGAATCGCGCAAAACACAAGAGGAACGTACCCGAACATGACAAGCATACTACCCAAACTAGAGAGAGGCTTTAGAAATGGCGGTGAGCAAATTGGAATCTCAAACGCGCCTGAATGAGAGCGCAAACTTCCTTGGGCTACGACGGCAGTATTAAATTAAATGAAACGCATTTGACTAGGAACGCACCGGCCAGGAAGCATAAGGAACGGCAGTGTAAGGAATGCGACAAAGAAGCACACCGCGGCGCCAATGAGGCACCCGCCGAAACCCAGCAGCCTAAGTATGCATACATCATTAGCCCAGTGCTCTTTCCGGTATTCACTCTGCACGACAATAATTGTGCGTGTAAAATAGAACGCACCGCTCCCAGCGCGACAGCGCAAACCATGCTTCCTCCTCGTTGGATCGGTCACTGGAGCGCAAAGGGATATAGTCTCCCGCAACTGCGTTGTAGAAGCGCGAAAACGGATTGCCAGATGGTTGTGCAGCAGCAGGCGGGGGCTGCGAGTCGTCAGTGACCCCTCTGGCCCATCTGAACTGGCTAAGGTTGGCCCGGAACGATTGCTCGTTGGAGGGAGGAGCAGGAGGCATACGTTCCAGTCAAGTTGTGATGGGCTTCTCGCACGCCGTCGACCTCTGGGTATAACAGATGCAAGCAAACCCAGCTTTCGAAACGCGTCAGCCTGAGTGGCAACCTGCTTGGAACGCGATTTCTCCCCTCTCGAGCTCTGAAATTTGTGCGCACACCATGTCCCAAGCCTTGAGCGACGCGCCTCCAGCAAAGCGTCAAAGGACGGACTCGGAGTCTTCAAAGATATTTGGCACGACGATGGCAGCGTTGTACTCCAAGCGGAATCGCAACAATTTCGTGTTCATTGGAGCATTCTCTGCTCGAGTTCCCTCTCCTTTCGAGATATGCGAGGGCTTCCTCAGCCTGCGGAAGAGCAGCTCATCGAAGGATGCCCAGTTATTGAACTACATGACTCGTCCACCGATGTCAAATACCTCCTTAATGCGTTATACAATCAGTCAGTGTTGCTCTCCGGAACCCGGTGCATGCCTCTTGAGTAATTTACAGACTCATCTTCACCCAGAAGAGCCTCCCTTTTCCATTCATCGCGGCAATCGTAAGACTTGGGCGCAAATATGATTTCAAAAATCTCTTGGAGGCGGCGGTGTAATTATAACGTCTCACGTCCGAAAATCCCTCGACTCTTGAACAATACCAGCAGCTTTTAGGTGTGACAAAAGAAGTTCTTTATAGGCCAATCCAGATCGGCCAAAATGCTGGCATCATCTTTGACACCATAACGTTGGCCCGAGAAAACGATTTATTTGCCCTCCTTCCTTGTGCCTATTTGCGCGCAGTCCTCTTCTATGATCAAGTGAGAGTCGTGGTGATTCTTTGATTGCTCGTGACCTCATATTTGTTAGGAAACGATACTGGATGGTATTTCTCGAGGAGTCGACCTTAATGGTGTTTCTCGAAGCATTAGCCCTCCTGTTACCCCTCTCCCAGACGGACCAACGACTGTGCCTCCGAGCCATGAGGAAGTTCGTGCAGGTTCAATGGGCCCGACCAGGGCTTTGAAATTGGCTCAGTTCAGATCAGTGTGCAGATGGTTGCACAAGCACTCTCAGCTGCACTACCAGGAGGAAGGCCATTTTGAGATGCTCATTAGAGAATAGCGTATCATTGATTCCTTTTGGATGCGCCTCCGAACCGCACCTTTGTAGTGTTTGTGAGCGCCATCATCTGGACAATTATGGCTGAAGAGCGGAAGAAATTGTGGGAAGATCTGCCGGGTTTCTTCGACCTTCCCCCTTGGGACGAGCTGAGAATGATATTTAGATGCAGGCGGGTGCACTTGTATGCACTAGTATTCCATATCGACAATTATTTAAATTTATTTTTGCAACTCCGAACAAACTCCGAATTCCAGTCAGCCGGCGCACTTCAAGTTTTGTGCGTTGGTGATGTACTTCGGCAATTGAAACCCAAGAGACAGTCCAAGCGCGAGAAATCACGGTGGGGAGCAGGAATTGTGTGTTCAACTTGAACTTGAGTTGAAAATTCGTTTGGCTCCGGGTCTCCCGTCAAACATTGGCACAGCCACTCCTTGTTTCATCATAATCTCAGCGCCAATATCGATATCAACGAACTTGAAGAGCAGACTCGCCCGAAGGCGCAGACGACTTGGCGCCAATATGTAGGTTTAACGTTGGACCCACTCCTTATCAATCAGGCTCCCAAATACTACACCAAATCCAACACCGTGATGCTCGTCCCACCGACTGCAGCAATTCCGAATCTTGTGGCGCGATCGAAAAAAAAACATTAAAAGGGTTTGGGAAATCGGAGACCTCATCTCTTATTGAACTTAAGCTTGTTCTGATGGCTTCGGGCCGCAGCCGTTACATCCAAGTTCAAGTTTGCCTCGGTCGTATCAAATTTCACGGACTATAAGGCGCTAAACTAAAACAATACCAATTTTTCCAAGGCCGCCGGGTGCTCTTGACTGTCGGTGTCTCATTCACAAGTTGGAAGCGCTTCATCTGCCAAGTCTCCCCGAGCATGCATGATGCTATATGTCTATCAATTGGTTGTTCCTGGTCTGTGGTGGTACCTTGCAGGCTTTATTTAGGCGTTCGACAGCAAACTGGCGAGGGTCTTACCGCTTCAAAATCTACACGAACGATTTCGGACGCTTTCCCTATTGAAGACCGGGCACGTCGGAAAATACGATGCCCCACGGAGTTAGCCCTTTGCCCGAGTACCTACACGGATTTACAGTGTCGCATCATCCACATCAGCGCTGATCTGCAGGGATCATTTCTTGACGGCGTGGGCTACTTACTCGGTGTCCCGACGGCGATGTTTGCTTAGGCTCTCTTCCGACTTTGACGTCGCCTCACACTCGTTTTCTAGTCCTACTCTCTACGGGACGTCCAGGTCGTCGGAGTCGCATGCTTGTGGAATGAATCTGGTCATCTTGGACGACCAAAGTTCGCAAATCACTAAAACTGGGCTGTGGACGGGCGGAGGCACGACTAACCATTATGATCACACGGCGTCTGCCTCTCGTGCTGCCGGTGCTACAATGACGTTCTCATTCACCGGTGAGTGTGTTGCTTGTGCTTCGCACCGTTCCTAAGTTTTTTGCTCCTAAGGCACTTCAGTGTCTGTAGTGGGAAGCTTTGACCCCAACACGTCCTGCACGGGCTCCTTTTCGCTCGACGCCAACGTTACCACATTCACCTCCCCCACTCTCTCCGCTCCGCTGAATCACCAAGCGATCTTCACGTCCGCGCTTTTACCGGACGCTCCCCACACGCTAACATACACATTGTCATCGTGCTCTTCCTCAACATCAAATAGCGATCCCGGCTACGTCTGGTTTGATTACATCCTCTACGCCCCATCGTCGAATGCCTCTACAAATGGTTTCATCTACTTCCTGGACGATACCGACTCCCGCATCGATTATTCTGGCAACTGGACAGTGGAAACGAATAGCAATGAGGATTTCGGACTCACCAGTCACGGTGGTAAAGAAGGGTGCTCCTTTCAGTTGGATTTCGAAGGTACAGTGGTGGTCAGGAATAGCTCCTTCCTTCTAACATCACTTCAGGCACATTCGTCTCTGTGTACGGACGCGTAGGAAACGATTCCGTCAATGCTGCTACCCAACTGTCCTTCTCCATAGATGGCGCCACACCCGTCATCTTCTCGACCCCATATCAGAGCTCCATTTCCTTCAATCAGCCTCTGTTTCAGTCCCCCAATCTCGCGCAGGGCAAACACAGTCTTGTTGCCACCTCTCAGTGCGTCTTGGGCTTCTTCTGTCGGTGTCAGCGCGCTGATGCAGTGACTCACAGGTCTGGCACAATGTGGGTCGACTATCTCCTTGTACAGCCCGATCCGACGACAAACACCACCGAGCCTGTGGCCGCGAATCATTCCTCAGTCAGTATTGGAGAGATCGCGGGCGCAGCGGGTGGTGCATTGGTATTCATTGTAGGCATCGCCCTCCTGGTGATTTTTCGACGGCGAATATTCAAAGGCCGTCGGGCTACTCCATCACGACCCTCGTCACGTCCACCCAACTTCCTCGTGTCTAGTCCCCGAGAAGTCCCGCCATCCAACTACATTCCTTGTGAGTTCAAGGGCTTTCTCAGCTGTCGGTATCATTTCGGCTCACAGACGTACAGCACACCCCCGTCACCTACCCCCCCTACGCGTTCCTCCCATAGCATCCTCACTTCCGACCCTCATAATCCTTTCGATACCCCCCCGATATCGCCACGGGCAGCCTCTTTTGCCACTTCTTCTGCGTCCGCCGATTCACGAACCGCACTCATCCCCAGCGCTAATGAGAACACCAAGAACGCACCGCCGCCTTCACCATGGTCTACCTCCTTTGCCTCCTCCTCAGGTCATTCGCGCAGAATGCCCAGTCTCGGTGGTGACCGCGACTCCGTGGCAGATCTGAAGCGCCGGCAACAGCTCGCGCCTGCGTATGACGATAATGTGAGCATCAGCTCGTCGAGCTACGCTGCGTCGAATGCGCCTTCCCATGCACCTTCCTCCGTGCGGCCGTTGCCTGTGATCCCCACGGAACCCAGTGGAACCAAGTATTTAGGCGACGAACCGCCACCAGTCTATACATTACAATAATCTGTAGCCCCTGTTCTTAATCTTGTACTAAAACCATCACATCTGCTGTGTTGCTGTTATGAACAGCACTCGACCGCACACGGCGTCTACGAATAACATGACATTGACGGTCTGTGTATCTGTATTTTACATTCGGCGTCCCGTTTTCTCCCTCGCGAATCACTGCTCTCCCTTTCCCGCCTCGGACCCAGGTTTCTCCGAGTCGTTGTCGGCTTCGGCCAGGACGATGTTTGCGACTGGGCCTTGGAACCAATGCACGCCGCCTAGAGATTTTGAATTTTTCGCGAGTCAGCATCGTTGTAGCGTATGTTTATGAGAGACTGACCGACAACGGGCGCATAGTACCAGACAAGGGAGAGAAGTAACACCCCTCCCAATACCACGATTGTATAGTTCATGGCATTCACATCTGTCTGGGGGCTGGTCGGGAATAGGAACGCTGCGGGGGTCAACATTCGCACAGCTTATTTTGTTAAAAAGGCGAAAAATACCTATGCCCAAGAACAGCATAAATAGCACAGAGATGATTGCCACGGGAAGACTCTACGATGGTATGATTTGAATCCTGCATTGAATAACGAATGACCACGTCACGTACGAATACACCAAGTGTGAAAGGACCAGGTTTAAAGTCATTTTTGCCGGCGAATCTGGCTACTATCGGAATGGCGTATGCGACGTAGAGTGCGGTCACTGAGATCGCAAAGACAGCGTTGATGGCTTGCGAGCCAGCAAAGACGAGCAGTCCGACAATGAGAGCCAAGAAAGCGTCGAAAATGACTGTGTTTACTGGGGTGCCCGTCGTTTTAGACATTCGGTACAGCCAGTTGGAAAATGGCAGAGCCCCATCTCGAGAGAAGGCATACGTCTGGATAAGGAAAAAAGCGAATTAGTGTGAGGCGTGGCTTTTTTGAGAGAAATAGTTTAGCCTGACCTGACGGCTAGCTGCAAGTAGCATAGAAGAGCTTTGGGAGCGGAGTAAATATGGGCGAATTCCGAGGAATAAGTTCGCACCCCATCATGTACCTGCATATACTTATCAGTCGAGAGTAATGGACTGGAAATGCGGACGTACTGGACTATGACTACAACTGCCCACAATGCCAAAGTCGGTCGTTTCTAGACCAATAGCTCATTTAAAGGAACGAACGGAGAAACGAAAGGATAAGGATGGCGTACCCCAAAACTGTTCAAGAATATGGCAGCCATTGGCTGGGCGCTGGCGTAAAGCAATTCAAGGTCGGTTCCCATGCAGAATGCGAGCGACATGTTGATTGCTTTCACTTGAATCAGTGGAAATTCACTGTTCGGTAGCGAGTTATTCACCCCATCCCAGGACGCCGGCGATTCCAATCGCGCAGACGATAGCCCAAGGCACAGCAGTGGCCGCATTTGAGGCTTCTTCGCTAATGTGGACGCTGGAGTCGAAGGAGCAGATCGTCCACAGAGGTGCCAGGAAGCTAAGGATGAATGCATAGCCATCGGGCCAACCGTTGACTGAAAGTGTTTTTTAAGTAAGACAGGGCAGCATTGGAAAGTGGGACAAACAAACAATTTTCGAATTTCCCCAAGGCGAATGCCGCCGTGTTTTTGAATTCTGCAGGGGGTAGCGGCGGGGAGAGCGACAATAACCACAAGGCAGAGCAAGACATTCAAAAATCACATATACTGTTTGGAGCCGTGCAAGAACGGTGGTCCCGAGACAGCAAACAAGCTACGTGAAGTTAATTTAGGTGGGCTGGAAGTAATCGCAAAGACAGATCTACCGTATGTGTAAATAGGACTGCTGCATAGACCCCGCTAGAAGACACTCCAATTAATATTTGAATGAGAAATATTGGCGCACGAACTAAGTCTGAGCCGGAGTGGCCTCGAAATTCCCATCCGAGCCTATATTGACGGCCGCCATGATTTGAATGGCCGCAGCCCAATCGATCGAAGCTACGGAAGTAATCGAGCCGATGGTATTGGCGTCTTGATAATGGCTAAGTGCACTGATCTCGAGCGAGAGGAAATTAACCCACAGCCTACAATCCAGCAGAGAAGGTTGCGCCAACGCGGGAGAAGAAAGCGCATCTAGAATTGTTGAGCATACTTATCTGGACTAAGAGGAAAGACCGCACAGGTCCAAAAATATAGCTAAGGACGAAATGAGTATTTGCAGACGCTGTATGACTGAAGACTGACACCCCCGGATGTCGGCGCCGCAGAGGCGAGCTCGGCCATGCTCATACCAACGAACAGTATAAAAATGCTCGCAACCGCCCACTGAACATGTTCGTTTTATTAGCGGGGAATTTATGCGGTCCAAGGGCCAACATACACCCCAGACCATTCCTGGCCCACCGCCATTGGGTATGGCATAGAACAAAACGGACGCAATCGAAGGTAGAAGGCCGATGATAGAAAATGCAATCCCAAAAACCTTGAAGGCGTCAACTTGGTCCTGCAAAAAAGGCCAGAAGAGGCTCACCTCGAGCGGCGTAAACGCCCTTTTAAACTCCTGCCATGTACGTCAGAGGTGAGCCGAGAAAGGTATCCTCCTCACGTACCTGCTTATAACCAAGAGTCGCGAGGAGTTTCTCGTCCGCAAGTCGAATGGCTTCCTTCGACGCAACAGGGCGAGATGTTGAGCTCATGGGTGTCAAGGTCAGAGGATACGCGGTCAGATAACTTCACCGTTATCATGGAGTACCGTGGGTGGGGAACAAAAATAGATGCTCCTTGTTCGTTCCCGTCGTCCGAGGCTTCGCGAAGTCAAGTTTGAGCGCTCTCCATCACTCATCAGGAGTTAGGCGTGGTTAACCAGTGAATCTGTGTTAACCGGTCATGACACTGGCAAGCGAAAAGGGGAGACGGTGAAAGTTTCGAGGAAAATCCCAGAGGCGGCGGAATCGGCTGAAATCTTAGCATGCACAAGATTTGGTAGCCTGAAGACGGCATCTACGGCCCAAAATTAATTACGATAGTCCGGCCCAGGGCTAGTTTTGGCTGATGGAGTAGAAAACGGCAAGAGACGGAAAGCATGGAGATTGAAGTCAGGATGTAAGTACTGTCGGAAGCGGACCGGATTAATTAAACTGATGGCAAACATTCGCGGTGAATAATGCGACCCGAGATGTCTTGCGTGTTGAGTCGCGCGGTGCACAAGGGATTCGAGAACTTGAGAAATTAAGCATTCAAGTTAAACCAGCTGGTAAAAAAAACCGCAAAGGAGTTGCCACACCATCACATGAAATTTGTTCTACATTTGAAAAGGATACATTTGGGTCAGGACTCACTTTACAATCACTCCACCGTAATGTACAAATGTTTACTCGTCAGCACAGACTTCGCCCCGGGCACGAGCACGATCGTCTGCGTGTTGTCGATAATCATAGCAGGACCCTCCACCATGTCTCCGACTTCCAAGTTGTCCAGCAGGAAAACCGGCGTATCGTCCACGCGTCCTATGCGATCAAAGTACACGCTGAACTTGCGCGCATGATCCGCCTTCACCTGTACGTCGACGGGGCGCTTTTCGAGCTCCGCTACCTCGGCGTACACAGAGGGACCGAGACTGTCAAACGTCTTTCCGATCCCGCGGACCTGGATTTTTCGTTAAAGTCGTGAAGAAAACAACAAGAAGGGCATGCAGCAAACCTTGATATCATCCACGATAATAGACTTTGTCTCGAGGAGGAACCCGAATTCGGACTTGTAAACCCGCTTGAACGCAGCCTCAAAGTCCTCCTTCCCATCCCCGTCGCCTTCATTGGGTAGAACCATCAGTGCCGTGTCCGTCCCCTCGAACCGCATATTCAGCATCCGTTCCACGTGCACGCGACCCGCCTCAAAACCCTGCCGCTCTAACTCCCGCTTCACGTCAGCGGTCATTTTGTCCAGCCGCGAAACCAGCGTCTGCCGCGTGTTCGCAGAATAGAATGTCGACGAGGGTTCTTGCAGCTCGTAAGCCCTAATAAAACAGAAACGAAAATGGTAAGAGTAGGTTCATAAATGATTGCGGCGATAGGAACTTACCGATCAGCGAGGGCAAGCCCATAGGCAGAAAGAATCGAGCTATAGCGGTGGATAAGGATCGTCTTAATCCCCAGCAGACTCGCGATTTCACAGGCGTGTTGCCCACCGGCGCCACCGAAACTAGCGAGACTACATATCGACTGAGAATCAGAACGCGTCGTTTGCAATGAGATAAGATGCATACACATGATGAGACGTCGCGTGCCCCCGCGCCTCGGTGAGCGCGCGGATGGGTCGGCACATCGTTTCATTCGCCACCTTGATGAACCTGTTTCGAGTAACTTGAATAATGGACAAAGAGAACGGTGTAAAACGAACGCACCCGTACACAATTTCGTCAAAAGACAGTTTCTTCTCGTTACTCTCGTTGATCTCCGCCACCAGCTTTTCAAACGCGACCCGCGATGCATCCTCGTCCAGAGGCTCTTTCTCCGACTTGCCGAATATCTTGGGAAAGTAGTCCGGCACCAAACGGCCCAATAGCAAGTTCGCGTCTGTCACAGCGAGCGGACCGCCCTTGCTATTTACCAAATGAGGAAATGCATATGATGAAACGATGGAAATACCGATAGCAAGCTGGGCCAGGCTCAGCGCCTGCGCTGTGCGGTCCCGCGAGGAAGAGACCGTTGCGGAATGTCAGGCACGAGCCCCCGCCAGCCGCGACGGTATTGATATCGAGCTGTGGAGACTGAATCGTCACCCCAGCTGTGGTGGTCTCATAAACGACCTCGTATCGCCCGTCGAATCGCGAAACGTCACTGCAAATGATAAGTCACTGTCATTGAAAAGCGGAGATGGCTATCCACGTTGAAGTTCCTCCGACATCCAGCCTGGAATAAAATAAGAAAGGGATGCAATCAAGTGTACAAACAACGCACCCGATAATCGGCTTACGCTCTTTTTCGTCCCAACTGGTCAGCGCATATCTAGATACGTATAAGATAAGATGGAGAGAAAGGCAAATGGAGGCGGCATACCCTACGACACCACCTGCAGGCCCACTCAAAATACTCTTGAGACCAGAAAAATTATCCAGGTCGAGGAGTCCCCCGTCGCTGCCCATGAACTCGACGCGTGGGCTGCGCAGCCGGCCATCCTTAAGCTTCTCATCGAACCCGCTGAAGAAACCGTCCAGATACTCCCGCAGGATTGGGGTCAGGTATGCATCGGCCGTCGATGACACGCCGCGCGGCACCATCTTGATCATGGGGAGCAGCTGTGCAGACTCGGAGACGTGCGTGAATCCCACCTCACGCGCGATCTCGCCAACGAGGCGCTCGTGCGTGGGGAACGTGTACGAGTGCGCGAAGACGATCGCGAGCGAGCGGTAGCCGTCATCGTACAGCGCCTTCAGTTCGCGCGTCACGGCTTCACGATCGGGGGTGCGGAGGATGCGGACGGCCTCTCCGGACAGGCCCTGCACGATATCGCCTGGGCCCTCGGCGTCACCCTCGCCATCCCAGCCCTTGCCGCGATAGCCGCGCTTGACCTTGCCTTCTTCGTCGAATTGCAAGGCATGCTCTTCTGCCTTGGGATCGGAGGTGTAGCCTACGAGTGTGACGCGTTCGTCAACCTCCACAACGGCGGAATATAGAGGCAGAGGGCGGCGGATATTGAGGTCGAATATCTTTGGGCGCGATTGGTTTCCGATAAGTAGCAGGTCTTTAAATCCGCGTGTAATAAGGAGAGCGTGTTTATGGCCTTTACGCTCAAGGAGAGCATTGGTAGCGACAGTTGTTGAAAGGCGAATATAGTCTGGAGATATATTTGAATATGTGAGCTCCATCCAAATTGTCTCGCGTACCTATCTTCTCGCTTTCTAGTACGGTCCCTCGCGGAATCTCTGTGCCAGTCACAATCTCTAGAACGCGACGAATCCCTTCTGTTGGAGCATCCTTATAGTTGGCAGGATCCTGAGAGACTGGATGAGATTAATAGGGAACACGGAGCAGCCGATTGAATTGGACTTGCGCAATTTCACCACAATATCCTTCCGTTCCTTGTTATTTTCGGGATCGGGGTATGATCTGCCTTCTTTCTAGTCGATATAATCTGGAGTGCAGGTACAACTCACGCATGCACGTCGCAAAATGTGCCTCCTGCAGCCAAAAAAGTCAGCGCGGTAATGATTCAATGATTTAATTGTTGCACGCCTCGATCCGCACAGATACGGATGGAACGGTCAGGAACCGTGTTCTGCATGTTCTTTGAGGTTTGGATTTAAGTTTCGTCGCCTAAATGCCCATTGCCCACCTTTGAACCACCAGGCATACTGATCGTATCCTTGTAAGTCGTTCACGCAACCCAAAAATTACAAGAACCCCCAAAGGCGTCAGATGGGCTTCAAGGAATCGGAATTCGATTCAAAGGCTCCGAGAGCAATTGGCTGGGCTTGAACTGAGTTGACCGTGCAGGAAGAAGGCGCTTGGTATCGGGTCGATCCGGCCCGCTTTCCGCGGGTGCTTATTTAACTTTAATCTTGCTTCAACCACGGCGCATCCCATCTTGACCTCAAGTGAGGGCGAGTGATTTTAGTTCGCGCTGCGGAATCCAAAGAACGCCGTACGTATCAGCAGCTCGGATTTCTGAGCTTGCTGCTCTACACAGGCTTCACAGCCCTTTCGGGTTGCCGGTTGTCACTGGCAGTGGGTCGTCCGATGGACACTCGATTGGGTTCTTGATCACGGTGAACTAATGCATTCGTTGCTCTCTGCACTGGGCAGATGAGGCAGGCAGTCTTGAATGACACAGCACTGAGAAGAACCTGTTTTCCGGATCATCAACTTGTATACACCGGCACCTACAAGCGGCTACAGGTGTCGCACAGGCGCCCAAATTGCGGCTGGAAGCGCCCGGTGCATAGGCTTGCATTGCCGGCGATAATTGACGGCGACCTTGATCCCATCCTCGTCTCTTTGTTTTACATTGATCACCGAAAACGACCATCTTCTCAAGCGATCCGGCGTAAAGCTATATATCTCCGTCTTCCAATGGCTGTCGACTGACACGGTCCTGTCTAACGAGAAGTGGCCACTATATTCTTTGCCCGCAGAATAACGAGCCACATCCTTTTTTCAAAATGAATGGAGACACGACGTCCAAGATGATATTGATATACGAGGCCTTACTTTCCTTTCTCAAAAATGCGTGTAATGCCCAAATTCCAGGGTGAGCGATTGCTTGGGACTCTAATTTCACGGACTTACTGGGAAGTTGAAGTCCAAGTGAAACCAGGATGCTTGAGATGACGCTGGACGGTTGTCTAATCTCAATGGCGTCGCATAGTGTTGTCGATGCCATCGTTGCAAGCCTGGAAGACAGGAAAATATTGATAGAGGTAGAGACATTCATACTGGTACACTTACTGAGAATCTAACGCTGTACAGGTATCCACTAGACTTGGTCTCACTAATGACCCGCAACTCCGAATCGCCCTACGAGCGGACGAAGAACGGATCGCGACACTACTCGTGTCCATTTTCAGTTCCAAATCAGACGAGCAAGCCGTATTGCGGCTCGAGGGTGATTCAGCCCAATATTTCCTTGACGTTGTTCAGGACGTAGGTTATTTCTATCGTTTCATTTTCCAAACATCGACGATTAATTACGCGAATATCTCAGACACTCGACAGAGGGTTTTTACTGGCAAAGGAACACAGCCGGATGGCACACCGTATCATCCGGAAGCTGTCCGAAGCGTGCGACAGGCTCCCTTCTTCACTTTTTATCACGGAAGTGAGCGAACAGGGAAGAATACCCTACCTTTGGTGGGGGCTATGGAGATATATATCGCGCCTCGCACGGTGGTAGGCCGGTCGCTTTGAAGCGCATGCGCCAATTTCTCCGTGGCTCAGACTTGCGTCGCATTCGCTTAGTGAGTGGTTCAGTTCAGACGATCCCCATCATCTAATAAACACAGAAATTTTGCCGAGAAGCTCTTGTGTGGAAAGATTTGCACCACCCGCATATCTTGCCATTTCTGGGAATCGATAGGGATAGCTTCCCTTCGGGCCTTTGTATGGTTTCACCCTGGATGGAACATGGCACAGTGATGAACTATCTCAAAACCCATGGCCATGCAAATGTAGATAAACTGGTGAGGTTTTGTGTCTATTCGAGGCATGCTTTGTAACCCAAGAATCAAGCTGTACGAAATCGCACAAGGTCTTCAGTACCTCCACTCCCACAACATCGTCCACGGCGACTTGCGAGGGGTACATTTTCCACATCGCTGAGTATTATGAGGTTGACTCTATCATCAACCGCAGGCAAATATTCTGATTACGGAAGACTGGAGTGCATGCTTGGCTGACTTCGGACTGAGTATGTTTTCCGACGCCACCTCCACGAGAAGCACAAATCGAAGAGGCAGTCTTTATTGGATGGCCCCGGAACTACTAGATCCGGACCGCTTTGGGTGCGGGTTTGCTCGAACCCCCGGCAACAGATGTGTACGCGTTTGGGTGCGTCTGTTTTGAGGTAACCTAACTCTTAACCTTCCATACCCGTGCTGAAATTGTCCAGATGTATACAGGCCGACCTCCGTTTTCGAACCTATCTGAACCTGCGGCTTTGATGAAGGTCATTGGTGGTGAACGGCCTGAACGTCCGTCCAGCGTCCCAGCGATGTCGGACAACCTCTGGAAACACGTAACGGAGTTTTGGGGAGATAGGCCCCCTTGCAAGACCTCTGGCCCGATCTGTAGTCCAAAAAAATGCTTTGGCCGGCTCCGGAACCAAAAAATTTGCGTCCATTGCCCCTCCTTCCGGGGGTCCCGCCCAGCCGTTCTCCATCACCAGCCGCAAGCGATACAGGGTCCCCCTCGTTCTTCCCTGGACTCGTCGTCCGAGACAGATAGTCCGTCAATCCCAGCTCAGGGGGCTTGAAGTCTTCGACGACGTGATTCCGCCTGAAGAAGATCTGCGCCGTTTGTTCGAGGAATGCAAGCTCGGGATGGGCTACGCGGCGGTACTCAGCGAGGCGCTCTCAATTACCACACCCGAGCAGCTCAACGATTCTGTCATCTCGGTACGTTGCATGTCTATTATCCCGAGTAAATAATTGAGCGTCAGCAGGAATTCTATCAGAAATGCATAGACTCACAAGAAATTATTTCCACCCAGATTCATTGGGCCTCCGTCAGCGCCGAGCGCAGTCGGACTGCAGAGGAGGAGCGTGAGCGCACGGACACAAACAACGCCGGTCCGTCGGACTGGTCCGCCCCTTCGTCGACGTATACGTTTGAGGAGGCGCTGCTCGCAGATCTCCTGACCGCGAACGAGCAGCTCACTGAGGTGCTCAGGCTATACGACGACCTCGAGCGCGTGGCTTTCGAACGTGAGGCCGAGGAACGCAGCCGAGGAGAGGGGCACATGGATTCAAGATCATCTTTGCGAACGAATTTATCGATGCGCCGGCCAAGACCGCCGTCATACACCGCGATCGCAGTCACAACCTATAGAGGACTATCGTCACCGACCTCACCGCGGTCTGCGCCGACAAGCAATAATCCTTGGCCACACAATGCAAATCGTGAATCGGAGGTCAGCGCACACACGCCGCTCACGCCTGCGCAGCGCTACGTGGGCTGGGTCGCCGAAGCCGTAGCGCCCCTTCAGGAGTTCATCGACGAGCCTGTGGATCCGCGTGAGTTCTACTGCGGCTTTCAGGAGATAGCACAGGGCCAGAACGGAAGCGTTTTCGCAGCAACGCTCGTGCCTGACGCGCCGATACATAGGCTGAGGCTGCCACCGCTGCTCAAAGAGCGCGACGCAGAGGACGTTGCGAAGGGTAGGAACGTGCTTGTGGCGGTGAAACGCATCGCGTTGTTGCCGGGGGAGAACTCGAGGCTCCTAAATTTGAGACGGGAGTGCGAGCTGTTACGTGGTCTGTCTTGTGAACAGGTGCTCGGAATGGACGCCTTGTATGTAGATTTTGTGGCAGACGAGCTTTGGATCCGCATGGAGCTCATGGAGCGGACCCTGGCGGACATGATCTGGCTTGTGCACGAGGGCTTAAGGCTGCGGGAGGCGCGCGTTATGGCTCGTGTTGCGAGTGATGTACGTCCCAGTTCCTTCATCTACCTTGCTTTCATGATCTGACTTCGCGCAGATGTTGCATGCACTGGACTATTTGCAGGAGCATTCAATCGCTCATCGCAATCTATGCTCGGATAACGTGTTGCTTAACCGCGACGGCGTGCTCAAGCTCACCGGTTTTTCTGATGCCATACGCGTAACACCGGAGACGCCGCTCGCCACAGACGTCGTTGGTATCGTCTATTGGCAGGCGCCAGAGGTGCGCTCGTGAGTACCCTCTTGTTGTCTACAATCTTCCTCCATGAAATGCGTTACAGTGGAGCTTATGAACCCGCTTAAAATTGACGTTTGGTCCGTCGGCGCGATTATGTGGGAGATCACTGAGGCAATGCCGCCTTTTTTCAACACGCAGCGGCCTGCGGAACGCTGGCCGCTTGTCAGCAACCTCTATCCACCGTGGTTGCACGAATTTCTGTTCCTGTGCTCCGAACCCGCCCAATCGCGCCCGTCGCCGAAGGAGCTATTGGAGGTGTGTTTATAGCACGATATTTACAGACATGGACTGATTTGCTTCAAGACCTTGTTGGCGAAAAAGCGCGTGCGGGCGACCAATAATCAAACGGCTACTCTCGCGCTGCCTGGCGATCGAGGAAGAGAGACATGCAGCTAATCCTGATGCGTCATGATCCACTTGCTTGACTGGCAGTCTGGATCATCTCATACTTACCACACCCATTCTGCATAAATTGGCGGGCGTTGAGTGCCGGCCCCCGGTCCGACAGCCAACCGCTGTAAATCACCACACCTCCATGATGAACACTTCGGTCTGCTTCGAGGGACCGACATTCATTGGACGCTGCCCTGTATTTTATTGTATTCAAATGGTGTATTACCAATTTCTTGGTTTGAGAATTCATTTCGGCCGTCTCTAGAATTGACGAGCCTGGGCTATTCCCTGGCTCTTTCTTTTTTCCCTCGTGCACAACAACTGCATGTCGACAGCGCAATTATTTTGCTTGTACTTAGAGTAAAGAGGCGGCGCGTCGCGTCGCGTATAAGCGAACGCGTGACGTCAGATTTGTTGTCAAGGCGAAGAGCGTGACTTATTTCCAAAAAGCACCGAACGTTTGCTTGGAACTGCCCTTGTTTCTCTCTCTTAACCACCACAGTCCACCTTTTCCCCCCATCCTTCCCCACAACTATCTGTAATGGCTGGTTCGTTATTCCCGCGCATCCTTGCTTGAAGTAGAATTTCCTGAACTCTGTGTTGAACAGGAACAAAACGAGGTTCTGAAGACGGCCCTGCCAGTGCCACCCGCGCCTCGAAGGTCGCAAAAACGGACAAGTCCTCACCCACCTCAAAGGCAAAGAAAGGCGGCGCTAAAAAGGGCGCCAAGGTTTGTCTCTCCTGTCTCCAGTTGTGTGCAAAAGACTCATAGCAAGCGCTAGGGCGCCTCCGACCTCTGCGTTCAAGAGCAAGGCGCTTCCCTCTGCACGTCAACTTGACGCACACGCCCCCGAGCCTCTCTGACGGGGACACCGTCCCTGTCGCCCCCACTGACCCGGGGCACCTCGGCAGCGTCACTCTTGTGCCAAAGTCGTTCAAGACAGGCAGCTATGGGTGGACGGGCACCAAGCGGCTTACAATTGAGCTTCTCAACGCCGAGGGCGGGGATAAGGAGAAGGTCAACGTTATGCTGACGTGCGTATATCATATTGCCTGCGTGCGCCTATTGAGCGTCATGAGTTATAGAATCAACGCCACCGTCATGGGGGAGTAAAGACGCAGATGACGAAAAGGAAGAAGAAAAGGACGGGGGAAGAACCCGCCGAGGAGGAGGCGGAGGCTGCTGAAGAATAAACGGCGGCTCTGTATCATCAACTTAATGACCTTTACGATTCTTGTTGTTATTTGCTATCAGTTTTGTTGCTGTAGACCACATCAACAGGGTGAAAACTAATTTCTACGCAGTAAACGGTTTTGACGGAGCTGAGGGAAGGGACTAATTCTTGCAGGCATCGCTCGCCATCGAATAGATCAACGAATGTACGCCCAAGGCGTGCTTGCATTATTAAGGTCGGTAAAGTATGATACATCTGCTGAGCATGTCTTACCAGGTGTTTTGAGCGTTATCTCCCTCCTGCAAGATGGCTCTCGTACTCCAAGGACGCAAGGACGAAAGCGCCGGATCCCAGGACACTGTTGTAATTTATTGGTTGCCCAACATAATACTGCAACAAATCAGCCAGATCCAGAGGAGCTTGGGACGCCTACCTCGTAAGACGCAGTCGAATTCCAGACTGCAGACCGAGACCGTCCCGTTGTAACCCAGGGTCCCGTCAGTGCTGTTATGCACCACAAATGTGTCAGTAATGTACTTGTACGCCCGTGTAGCAACGTCTGTGTACGCAGGGACACCGTTCTCGAGATACCCCAGCCGGACGCCCTTGAGGAGCGCATACGCAAACATCGCGCTCCCGCTCGACTCGATATAGTTCCCCGCGCGGCCAGGCTGGTCGAGGAGCTGTACCACGCGCCGGTCGTCGCGTCCACAGCCCGGCGGCAGCGCACCGGCGAGCTGACAGAAGCGCGCGGTGCAGCAGCGCCCACTCGCTCGGGTGCGTCTGGCGCGGGAGGATCTCGAGCGTGTCGACGAGCGCCATGGTGTACCACCCGAGGCTGCGTCCCCAGACGTGCGGGCTCGCGCCGGTGACTGGGTCCGCCCACACGGCGGTTTTGGAGTCGTCGTACCCGTGCACGAGGAGGCCCGTACCGTTCGCGGCGGCGCAGTGTGTCCAGAGGAGGTCAAGCTGGCGCATCATGTCCGCGATCGCGCTCGCGTTGCGCGCATCGAAGAGGATCGTGTAGTACGCGTAGAACGGCACGAGGGAGTACATGCCATCGAGGTACGACCAGTTGGGGTAGACGAAGTACCATAGGCCGTCCTCCACGTTACGGCTGTTCAGATTGATAGAGTTGCGCAGGCCGGTGAATGCTGTGCGGTAGGTGTCATTCCCGGTCCCCTTGTAGAGATCGATGAGGCCGTTCCCGCTCGAGAGGCGGTCCATGGCATATGTGAGGTCCTTTGTGGCATTGCTCACGGGTCCGGCGACAGAATCGACACTGCGTTTGATGTACTGCGCGATCGCCTCGGTCGATTGGCATGCGGATACTGCTTGACCAGCCGCGTGAAGGCCTTTGGGTGATTCCCGCCTGGAGGATGGCAGATATAATCGCTCGAGCTGGTGAGCACACCTGATTGCGGGAGATGATGATCAAGGCCATCCTATGTCGAGTAATTAGAGGCAGGGGCGGGAACAGAAGTTGACTGGACGAGTTCCGGGAAGGGGGAGGGAGACCAGGAACGCAAGAACGACAGGCAAGCCAACATTTTACACGTCAAAGTTGCGTGGAAAGCTGAATCTGTTGATGGGCCCTTTGCGCCTCTCTAGACTGGTGCGGAGAAGGAATGAAGCCTTTTACTCGGCACGGAACCTTTGGGAACTTCTAAATCCCCGAAATGACGTTGGCGACTTTGAAATGCAGCATGAAGCGCGAATTGCGGTCTATTTGCAGTCTCTTTGGCCTTTTCCTGCAAATAACGAGGAACAAACCGAGACATGGAGTCCAGAGCCGCCAGGTATTCTGGGGACCCCAGAAGACCGTTCAAGCTAGAAAAGGTTGGGGAAAGACTTCTGATAATTTTATGACTATGCTAACGGCAAGCTCTGAAACGCCACTGCTCGCGGCGTTCGCCGAAATCTTGAAAAGGAAAAAGCCCCTGTCTCAACCTTTTCTTCTAACCACCATGTCCGTCGAAGAGCTTCAGACGCTCATTGACAAGCTCTCCACGGATATCCACCATCAGACAGAGACTCTGAAGCAGACGGAACACAGCACAAATGCTGCTCGGCGACAGCTCAACGCCACTCCGCGATCCGTGACGAGGTTACCCCCTCGAAATATCATCCAAAATCTTCCTCCGTTTGTGTGCCTTCCTCCTGAACTCGGCCCGAGGGCCATGGAGCCCCGATGCTTCTGATGAATGTGTGCAATGCGTGGACCGAGGTGCTGCCACTCCGGCGTTGTGGGCCACTGTTTCTCTCGACTCTCGCCCGTACAATCCTGGAAATCTGACTCAAACGTGCGCGCAATTACCCCTTTGGATATCGCTTTTAATGGCCTGTACTCCGGCGCCTCTATCGTTGTTGGGCAATAGCTGAGCAGCTCAAACACCTTGGAATCGGGGAACGTACCTCTAATCGACTGTTTAAACAGATCTTGGTGTCTCCCTCACTTGAAACACTAAAAATCGACAACATAATCATGCCTAAGGGAGATTGTCCCGATTTCAGGGAACTCAGGTCATGGGATCTTGTGAAATTCTCCGAAGCTTGTGGAATGCACTTTGAATGGCATTTTCATATCATACCGCCACGACCCAGCGATGACACTACGGAGACATTGGTTCCTCCTCATCTACGTTGTCTGCGGCTGGATGCGAATGTCATCCTCGATTACGTCCCGCTACCCACCCCGCAGACACTGGCCTTCCCTCTCCAAAACGCCTCTGCCCACCAGCGCACTTTCGCCTTTTTGCAGCGATCCCGGCCACCACTCCAAAAATTGATCCTCAAACTAAGTTCGAGCTTCCCACATTACTCGTATGTGTTAGGCCCCTGCCTTTGCTCACGGATCTCAGGTGGACGGGGAAGGAGGGGAGCAGGGGTCCAGAAGACTTGTTTATCGCGCTGGCGGACTCCTCGTCCCAGTTGCTCCCTCATCCCCGCACTCATAATCCGCGATCACTATTTGAACCCCCTCGATTCTTCGTATCAGACCGTGATTCGAACGCTCTCGTTCGGCGTGGTCGGCTCGTTCTTTTAGGCTTATGGTCACCATTTCTCTTCCGATCCTCCGATCGATGTCTGCGCTTGGTTGCGGCAAATGGTTGCAGACGGTATGGATATCTACGTATTAGAGGTCCTATAGGCTTAACTTCATCTCCAGGTCAGGTTGACTTGCCATTATCTTCATTGTTTTACCTGCAGCGCTTGGTCGAGAAATTCACGAAGGCCAAGAACTACCCCGTAATTACAGGGGCCATGGTTTATAGGAAAAGTATATGGAATAAGTTTACCTGCTCGGAAGCTCACCCCAGCCAGCAACTACTATCAACAGCGCGGCAACAGGTATTGGCGGAATAATGGTTCAACTTGTTGACAGGAAGAAATTGGCGGGCACCAGCTGGCAGCCCGTCGCTATTTTCATTGTCGACGACGTTTTTGAACATTTGGGCCGAGATTTAAGACGACAGCGACGACCTCCAGGCTCCAGTGAGCTCGAGAGTTGAATGTTGGATGGTTGTATCTTATCAAGTCAGTGCGCATTCTCCAAATCTGGCAGTGAGTCCGATGATCGTCGTCCACGCGAGCCGCGGCAAATTCTTAGTATTTCCACCATCATGTGTTCAACTGTGAGAATCTTGTTCCGCCGTTGCGTGTGCCGAAGGCGACTTTGGATTAGACGCCCACCATGGCCTCCCGAGTGCTGCCTCCAGGTGTCCTCTACATCCTGCGGTCCATCCCGAAACTGTTTGTACACCACCCGGTCTCGCATTATCTGGCTTGCGATTATGCCGCACCACTTCTTGGAAAGCCGGGTTCCGCTCTGGGGAACAGTCTTAGCATCCCTGTTTGCGACGCCTGTTTGGGCTTTGGTACGCGCGGCATACACGCACTTCAAAGAGGAGCGGGAGATTAGGGCACTGGGTGCAAGGCGTGTCCCGGTGGTGCAAGGCAAATGGCCTGGGAACTTGGATCTCCACCTACTGGGCCCGACTCAAGCAGGGCAAAGACGGTTATCCGTGTGAGTCTGTCCGTTGCAAGTTGACAATACGAGTCGTTCACACCCGCCCAGTCGACGTTGTGGAGCCTATGATTCGTCGGTATGGAAAGACTTTCCAACACGAGAATATTGGGGAGAGGATAGGGTGAAGATTGTCCGACAGGCGCCCGCAATCGACTCACTCGTCCCTCAGATTGTGACCTCGGATCCGGCACACATTCAACGAATGTTCGCCACGGACTTTGAAGGCTGGGAGAAAGGTTTGTGCCTTTCTTATCGCTGCACTCCTTCTAATCGCAGTCGCAGGTGACAACTTCCGGAGCAGCATGGGCGCCCGCTGGGCTCGGTGAACATTCTTTTTGAGTGACGGAGAACTTTGGAAGTACCTGCTCGAGTTCCCTCCTTTTTCTCAGTGCCTAGACTAATCTTTGCACAGGTTCCATCGGCAGATGACGCGCCCGTTCTTTAGGTCAGATCTAGTTGAAACTTTTTATGACAGGTACTTTGACGCCTAATTGGACGGTCGAGATCGAATCACCAGCCGGGATATGCCTTCCCGCCATTCTGAAGATGCGCTCAGTATTATACGGTCAACGCAGAGCGTCGCGTTCGGCCTCCCAGGAACTTCATTCTTCCCGATTCACGCTCGATTCTGCCACCCGGAATTCCTCTTTGGCGTTCGCGCGTCGACTCTCTGCGCGGCGACGCTGCGACAGTTTACTAGGAGCGGCGCTTTCCCAGCTCCAGCATAGGATAGCGCAACCTGTGCCTGCCCTTTTCCGATATGGCCACTTTTTGAGATGAACAAAGACAAGACGCAGGAGGATCTCAAGTTGGTTCTGATTTCATTGGGCCCATCATCAAAGCTGCATTGGACAAGAAGAGCCTTGAAAGTGGTGACAAGACGAATGAGACGCTCCTTGACAGACTAATTGGAAGTCACCGATGGTGTTGCCCTTTCCCTCTCTTACTCTGTCCGTGACTAATTGAATGAGATCCGAAACTCATCATGGACCAGACGCTCAACGATTCTTTTCGCCGGCCGCGATGCTG